>CM037092.1:74534816-74981114 GCA_020916435.1 Oxytropis ochrocephala
TGAAAAATTGAAGAATGGAGGAGTAGTAGTGGTGGGTTGTATTCGGCCAAGAGAGTGGGAGTAGTAGAGGAGTGTGTTAGGGTTTATGTGAGAAATGAGAGGCCAAAGATTGTGAGAGATGGGCTTAACAAGGTATTTATAGAATGCAATTAGGGTTGAGGGTGTTTTGGTCTTTACATTCTAGTTGTGCTCTAGGATTGGACCTTAATTTTGAATCAAAGGCTAGGATTGATGATCACATGGATTGAGGCATTGAGAAAGCACAAATTAGGAGTCAATGGGCAGCTCAAGAGGGAGTGGAGAGGGTGTGAATTTCCAAAAATGTTTCTCCACAATTTCATATTACAAGATTGCCATTGTATGAATGAATGGTGGAGATTTGCATCTTAATTTGAATGGAGGGTCATGATTGAGATACACTTTGCAAGTAATGAAAATAAATCAAAAATGGAGGATAATGGGCTGTGGGGCACAAAAATGAGAGGGAGAGTGGTGCCCGAAGTTTGCAAGTTGTCATCTTGTACTATTGTACTATTGTGAGACCCTTCCAAATATCCTTTTTTATTATTATTCTTCACAAGATAATTCCATAAAATCTACCCATATTGGGCCAAATACTAGGAATATAAATGAATGGGCCATTTTCATGAGATCACTATGCCCAAAAATGATATAAAACCTCTCCTTGCATTTTGAAGAACATTCCCTTTTTGTTGACTTTTAAATTTGACTTTTTGTCAAAAATCAACAATGCATCATAACACACATATAACTCAAAACATTTGCCCAAATAAATTCCCTTAAAAGTGCACAATGATTCTTGATGAGAAATTATCCCACTTGGCAAATGACCAAAATACTCTTTGACCTAAAAACTTGCTTCTTGCCCAAAAAAATGCATTTCCACTCTAAAAAATGATTTTAAAAACCCTAGAATGACTTTGAAAGAGCAAAAATGCATGCAAAATGCTCCTCACACTCTTCAAAAGGATGCCACACTTCACAAATTATTATTTTTGTGGAAAATTAGGGTGTTGACCAGCCTAGGACAAAATTAGGGTATGACACTACTTGATTAAGGAAACTCTTTGAAACCAGAAGAGAGTTTCTAAGAGGTGGAAATAGCTTGTGTTCTTTGTGTAAGAGAGCACTTGGCTTTTGTGTGTTGATCAAAAGTAAGTGTTGTTATAAGTCTTTTGTGGTTGAGCAAAAGCAAGTGCAATAGCTATTTGGAGAAAAGTGGAAATACTCACTTGGAAGTGGGGAGAGGAAGTATCGAGTTGGGTGAACCTCTATAACTCCTCTGTGTTCTTTAAAGCTTTACTTTCCATAACTATTTCCTAAACTGTTTTACATTCAAGATTGTTTTCAAACCAAGATAAGGTTAATTCATCAACCTTCTCAAGATACATTTTGAGGCGATACTTGATCTTTCAACCTACTCATCTTATTTGAAAAAGTCTCTCTTTCATAGTATATATTCATATTACTAAATCGTGATTTTCATTAATCAAAGGTTTTTCACGGTCACGCATATCATCTGTTGGTTTTCAATCTAAGAGAAGGTTACTTCATTCAACCTTCTCAACCTGAAACTTAACTAAAGTCAAAGTACTTTAAAATAGAAAATCAAGTTAAAACCAACCTATCTTTTATACAAACATATTAGCACGTATCTCTCTTTATTAAAGAAGGTTTGTCTCTGTGTGAGAATTCATTTTACTAACATTCTTATATCCAAGTTTAATTTGAGAAATACCTAAAGAAGTTTTTAGGTATCAAGATTTAAAAGGATACCTGATTCAACCAGCCACTTGCTTGTGTAATTTAGTCACTTCAATTTCATCATCATCATTTTCACTTTCTTCATTAGTTTACTGTTTGAGATTTAAGTGCCACATCGTTAGAAGGTTGAGGAGATTTGTAATAATATTTAAGTCCAACATTTTAACCTTCTTGGGATGAAGTTTATCCATGGTTTCTTGCTCATGAACTTTTAAGGATCGGTACATCCTCTATTTTGAGAGTTGTTAGATCTTTGGCTTATGTTATTGCACTTACCTTAGATCTTCACACTTTAGGTTACATCTCATAGGCTTTACGACCTTATCTTGATTTGAGTAGCTCTTCCGGGTGAATTTAAGTCATTTGTGATGCTTGTGATCTGCTAAATATTTCATCAATGGTTTCTTGTTCATCCATCTTAAACATCTCATTCTTTTGAATGAAGCGTTGATCTTGCCTTATCGACTTGATCGGTTCCTTCATGAAGCGGTGTTTTGTGTGTCCCATATTTCTTTGGCAGTTTCTCTCCCAACAACTTTGTCATACTTAGTTATTGTTAAAGCACATGTTAGAAAATATATACCTTTTGAGTTTAGTAATACTTGTTCTTGTCATCATTGGTTGTCTTAGGAATAAAGAGTCACTTTTCAACAATATCCCAAATATCAATGTCTTGAGACTCTAGGAAGAGTCTCATTTGATCCTCTAGTAGTAATGATCACGGTGGATTACGGAGGTCTATTTGCGATTCTCCTTTTGGGAGGAACATGGCGAGTTTGGATTGTTCATCGGTTCTTCAGGACCTCTCCTCCTTCCGAGTAGTAATGATCACGGTGGATCACGGAGGTCTATTTGCGGAAGCTCCTTTTGAGAGGAGCGTGTGAGTTCGATTGTTCATCACTTCTTCCAAGACCTTTCCTCTAACAACACTTGCAAAGTGTGCTCAACCCTAGAGGTGATCTACGATACCATTTGAGCCCGACTAACTTACGAAGGGGTTGAATTGTGTGCCTTTTAAAATTTGGACTGAAACCTTCTTAGAGTGATATACTTAAGATAAACTTGGATACGAGAAGGTTAGAATCAATAAATAAACTAAAACCAAAAAACTAGCAGATTAAATTATGAAAAACATAAATGATTTTGAATAGCTTTTAGCTTGTAATGAGAGAGTAAGCCTTAGGTTAATTTTAGAGTAGTTGAAAGGATTTGCTAGTTTAAAGCGATTGGGAAGGGTGGAGAAGCGAACCTTCTCTTAGTTTGAAAAACAAAAAGGCAAGTAATAGCAAGTAGTATAATAGTATGGAAAGTAAGTAAATAACACTGCAAGTAGAGTTATGAGGTTTACCCGATCCTTTGCTTCACGTCCTCTCCCCAACTTCTTGTGGGTATTTCCCACTATTTCCCAAATAGTTATTATACTTGCTTTTGATCAAACACAAAGACTTTCACCACAACTTACTTTTGATAAACACACAAAGACAAGTGCTCTCTTACACATCTACACAAAGTTGTTTCTACCTAGTAGAAAACTCTCTTCCTAGTTTCCTAAAGGTTCCTCTATCAAGTAGGATCAACACCAACACTCACTGTCTCTAGGTAGTTTGATGGAATGTTTACAAGATGTGTGTTTTTAGTTTCTTTTTTAAAAATTGGGGCAGGGGAAATTTTTATTAATCAAAGTGGCACTAATGGCCATTTTACAATTGTCCCCGAGGGGATTCGAACTCAGCACCTTGAGGATATAAGGCTATCTCTTACCACTGAGCTAGCACCTTAAGTGTTACAAGATGGTGTTTACAATAAGGGGTTTTGGGTTTTTCGAATGTTTAAGAGCTTGAAGATAAATTACACAAAGTGTATAAAATGATGCTTATCAAGCTAAAACACGCTCAAAAAATGTATCCCAGAATTTTAACTTTAGAAGCTTTGAGTGTGGGATGAGAAGGTTGGATTACTTTGACAAGCTTGACATGTGAAGGGTCTAACTCAATCTCATACTTGTGAATTTCGGACTGAAGCCTTTAAATAGACTTGAAGGTTGAATATAGCCGTTAGAAGGTTGAAGTGATCCGTTGGGAGTGTCCAGGTCTATAGGAGTGGTTTGATATAAGTTACAATGATGGTGGCGACTTTTGAACCTTTTTGCTTTATTTTAACTTTTTAACTTTGCCTTTGTACTTAGAAAATAAACACCTTTTGTTTGTCTTAGGAATAATCAAAGAGTTTCACTTTGCATATTTAAAATTGTTTGATCCTAGAACTCGGAAGTTACCTTATCAGGAAGGCGGAGGATTAAGCTTCTTAGGACTCGGCGGTTGTTTTAGGTGTTGGCGGTGCACTCGAAGCTCGAGTTGAAGTCCTTCACACGTCGGGTGGGGTACTGCAAACACTCGATGAGTAAGTCGATGAGGAATAGGCGGAATGTGCAAGAATGAGAACGTACCTAGAATTGGAGGCATGCACCTCTATTTATAAACAAAGTGGACCGGTTTCATCAGTCGGATCGGCTTTGTTGATCAGTCGTCGGTCAAGAAACTCAAGTCCCGAAGCGGAACCCGCAAGCTCCTCGGACGAGGTAACTTCTCGATTCGAGGACCAAACAAATAGACATTTTAATATATTAACAACGATTTAAATTTTATATAATATATAATTGCTAAAACAACTGAAATACATTACCAATTAGATAATCGTGGTCAAAAACATTATTTGGAGTAAAACCATATATTGATACATGAGAAACTCAAACAAAGGATCTACATACCTCAGCATCCATGAGGACCAGTTCAACGAGATATTGGTAGTTTGGATCATTTGTTAATTAAAAACACGCCAGTTATTAAGAACACAAACCAAAATGGTCCAATTCTCATGTGTAGGATCTATCACATTCAGCAGATCAATTTTTTTTGGGAATAGGCGCTGCAAGTTTGGTGCATGGAGTCATGGTACTGGTTCACGCTTAATAGTGAGAAATTCTGAACAATCCAGAAAGAGGTGCTTGAGATGCACCTGTGTGATATTAAGAATAAGACTCTTGCATTTATAGATAAGTGGAAGGAAAAAAATAGTGTTAGGCGCTTCAGAGAAAGAGAATAATATGATTAATGTTAATATCGAAAGTTGATTTCTGGTAATAATTTGGATACAGAAAATCAGGGATTTGGAGATTGCAGGAATAATTTTATATGAATGATAGTTGTGAATATGGATTAATGATAATAAGTTGGATAAAAAAAATTAGGAATTTTGAGGTAGAAGGAATAATTTGATGAAGACTGATTGTGAAATTTGATTATCTGCAATAAGTTGGATCCGATTAAATAGGGATTTCGAGAGATTTTACTAAAAATTCAAAAAATGGTAATTCTGGAAAGTGATTCCATGAAATAATTTTGATCAAGCATTTTTTTGCTCTTAAATGGATGTGATGATCTGCAAATTTAATAGGCTGGCTATGCTAATTTGGTGCTCTTGTTTTAATCTCCTTATGCTAATTTGGTTAATGATTTTTTTAATTTCGCAAAAAGAGCTGCAAGTGCTATTTTTTTATCCATAACTAGTATGTAACGATGCGATGCGATGCAAGTATAAGTCAATTTAAACTTTATTAAAAACAAATTGTTTTAAAATAACATATAATAATTGATCGTACCTTGATCTCTAAGGGTTGATGTCGTTTGCTACCCCGTCGTCCGGTCGTTGAGTGTGGATGAGGACCGGTCTTGAGCAGCACCAGGTGAGTACTGCAAAGACACTCGGCGCTCGAGTCGAGGTGTGCTAACAGGCGGTGTCGCGGGTAGGAAAGCGTGCACGATCTCGCGTGGATGGAGGTGGTACTTATACCCTTTGAGGCGACGGCCGTTGCGAAAAATCCGGTCGGTCGCGAAAGTGCGCTCAAGCCACGGGCTTGGGCGTTTCGTTGGAATGAGGCTGCTGGCTGTTTAGCTGACCGCACCTCTATTATTTACGATACACCGGAGCAGTTGCCCCTGAGCCTAGGCGGCAAGGAGGCGGTGAGGCTTGAATATATGTCCCCGGTGGGATGACATATCTAGGCGTCCTTATTAGAAATGGGTCGGTCACCACTTTGCGCGCGTGTTGGTCGATCGCGTGTGGCATTTGGCGCCGACCACCTGCCATTTATTGCGCAATGAATGAGGTGACCTTTGCGTTTCTCGAGGCACCGCTTTGAGATTCCCCATGCACGGATGGGGATGCAAGTAGTTGTGTCGCGTCGCCGCACCAGTGGGACCCTACATAAATAGAGCACTTGGTCGATCACGGTTTCCACACTCAAAATCTTCTCTCTGCTGACCGAGGCGAGTTATACATTAGCGGCCAGGAAGAGGCTGTTACCGTGAAATTGTTCGTCAGCTCCTTCCTTCTCGGCCTACTTTCGGGGTAAGCGCTCCTTTTAGCATTCTTGCTTTATTTTTTTTCTATTGCATTAGAATTAGCTTCCACGCCTCGTGAAGGGGGCGTCGGTCGAGGGCGACCACATCGCCCCACTTCTCGGCGCTTGGCTCGATCGACTGGCGTATTTTCCCTTTCATACGTGGATGCAGCACGAGCAGAAGCAAACCGCTAGAATCGTTGGTGCCCGGCACAAAGTCTTGCCGACGTATGGCCTGACTGCGCCAAGTTATAGAAGCGGCGGATCGAGTCTCTTAGGCGGATTCTTGGCGAATCTCTAGGCCCGGGTTCTCCGTGGGGGCTTCTTCATCTACAAGCTTGAGCTCTTCATCTTTCAGCTTTCAGCTCCACAGATTCATGGAGTCCCCGCCGCCGCAGAGCCACAGGCAGGACAACGAAGGGAAGATGCGCCGCGAAGTGGATATATTGGGGATGATAGCGTCGTTGAAATCCCTCACTTTGCACCTACAATGGATGAAGGTGTCAGCCCGTTCGGAGGTTATTGTGGGAGCATCCATCCGGCAATGAGGAATCGATCGGCCGCAGAGAAGAGCGGGCGAGCAAGTGAGTGATAATCACGAGCCGGCCGCCCGTCGTGATGATCCCTTGGACATGTCACGGGTGTGCGAAAAGATGAGATCTTTCAAAACTTTCATCGGGCGGACCACCCCTACTTAGTCAACCTTCAAGAGCTTTTCTGGCAAGCCGTTTGGAAGGTGAAAGGCATGGGGAGGGCGAAAATGTAGCAACTCTTGCCAAAAATGCCAAGTTCACCATATGCAGGGTTGTCTTGAGAGAATGAGGTCATCCTCCCATCTCGATTTTCAATGGGGCGTGATGCATCATCAAAGTCGCCCATCTGGTTTGCATCAAATGGTTGGGGCTTCATCAAGGCCTTTGAAGGCTTATGCGATCGGCTCGGTCGGATGGTGTCGACCTGACTCTTCTTCACCCTTTTTGAGCTTAGTTGGCACTGCGAGTGGCACCAACATGGCTCGTAAAAAGCGGTGTCTTTCAAAAACCAGAAGTCTTTCCCGGAAGTTCTTCAAGGCGTACTCAGACTCACGCGCATTGGGCTGGAAGAAAGCGATATTTACGGGTCGTCCCCGAGCATTGAAGCTCTGCTGATGTTGTTGAGAGTCTTGCCCGTCGGACGTGGCGTTCCGCTTCTTTCTTTCCGTGTACGCGCCGCCCGTTTCTTTGAGAAGTCTAGCTCTTACACTTTCACTTTGTGGCTTCCTGAGCAGCGAGGATAAAGAGGCGTTGGCTATCATTAAGGAGTTGTCGACCTTCTTCCCCGAGAATCACTGAAGGGGACATCCACTTGCAAGCATTTACGCAGCACACGGACGATAAACTAGCAGCCAGAGCTTGGTTTGTTACGCGACATAATTTTACTAACGTCTAATTATTCTTTTTCTTCCACTTGTCTATAGTTCGACTTTTGCGGGTAAAGCTTTAAAAATGTCAAGTTCGGTGGGCCAATCTCGAGAAGCTTGCTCTCTCGGCGGGCCAAAGAAAGCTAACCTCTGGAAGCTAACCAAGATTGGTACTCCTCGACCCGAAACCTTTGGAGGGGTCCCGAGGCGGCCGGGACGCAGCCACACCCCGACAAGCGGCCAGGGTGGAGGATCCTAGCGAGTCGAGTCTTACGAATTTGAGATGGAGGACTTAACGGAGGGAAGACTACGAAGCTTTCAAGAAAGATCCCACGAACTTTTGTGGCGACCAATGCAAGTCGGCGACAATGTGATGAAGAAGTTGAAAGTCGACCAATCTTGTAAGTCCGTTTTGCCTTTCCGTTCTAAAATTTTAAATCCGGTCGTTTATATTCCTTTCCGTTCAGTGTCGAGGCGAGAGAGTGCCGTCAGCGCAGAAAGCCCAGAAGGAGGCTGGAGGTGGGCCGGAAATAAAATCAGCTGGAGCGAGCTCAGAGGCCAAAGTGGTGGCGAGAAAGACAAGAAAGCATTTTGTGGAGGGCGAGGAACAAACTGTGAGTAGAAACAAGGAGGCGATTGGCGGTGAAGTCTCTGAAGGCCAAGGTAGCCCGTCCCGAGGAGGATAAGCGGACCGCTATTGCGAGAGAAGATCGGCCCGAGGTAGCGGGGTGGCAAGAGGAGGGCCATATATCAATTTGACAATCTGATGGCTCAAATGAGAATGCTCATTGCCCGTGGCATCGGTGGGGCGACCACGTGGTCCAACGGATCTGCGTGGTCGAGGCGATGAGATCATCTTGCGGCGAGGATGGATGATGAAGGCAAGGTGATTACATGGCTGATGCGTGATCCTTTTGCGCTGCGGCGGTGTAATGCTGTAATTCCATTACTTTAATTCCATCTTGGCGGGTGAATATTTTTTGGGCGCTAGCCGGCCAAGGCGTCTTTGTTTTGTAATGAATTACCTTTTAACTTGTTTGTTTCGTTTGTTTGAATTTACTTACCTTATTCGTTCGCACTTTTCTAAATTCTGAATTCTAGGCGATCGTGAGTCGTTGTTTTGGAAAGGCCTTTCGAAGGCTCGTTTTAGGCAGCTCGTCGACCAATTCATGCTTTTGAAAGCATTCGATGTAGGCCGCTCGGCATCCTACGCTCGTTGGGCGTTCGGCGGCACTCGTTGTGGGCCAACTTGGTGGCTCTCGCTTTGGCCCGGTCGGTGGCCTACGGTACGCTCTGTTCTTTACTAGCGAGCGGCGGCTGAGTCATCTAACCTTGCATGAAATTAAACTACAAGTAACAATTTAAAGAAGCGGGCCTCTGTAAAAAACCCGAGTGGGGAAAAAGCGCTGCTTGACATTTATTCATTCAATTGTTGCTTGGTTAGAAATTGGTGCACTAAGCGTGAATCTTGCTTCAATTTATCAGCGATCCATGTTACGAGGATGGTCGCCCCCTCCATGGTCTCTAGCTCGTAAGCCCCACGGCGGTCTTGTTGGCGACTCGGTAAGGTCCTTCCCAATTAGGCGAGCTTTCCTTGGCGAGCATTCTTGTTGCCAACATCTGCCTGCGCATGAGAACCGGTATGTCGATGGAGAAATCTCTCTTTTCACACGCAGGCGGTGTACTGGCGGCAACCTTTTGTTTTATCAGCGCTTCCTAAGGGATCTTTATGCGCCCCAAAATAATTCAAGTATTTATTTGACTAATTTAATTAGGTGTTATAGTGATTAGTTATATTAAAAAGAATAATAGGGTGCTTAATATAACTAAGAGGTGTTGGGTAGTGAATAAGGGAGTGGTGAATTTAATTATTTGTTGTGGTATTGAGACATATTATTATTAAATTGTGTGATATGTATTGTGATATATTATCTTAGTGATATATTACATAATATTATTATTGTTATTATTATTAACTAATATCACCACTTCATGATAGTGTGCGTGAAAAGTGGGAAGGAGAGGAGTAGGTAATTAGGAAAAGGGAGTGCAATTGGGCTTGGTCCATTGGTTTTAAGAAAACAAAATGGTGCAGCCCAATTCCTTTTATATTAATGAACTACCTAGGTTTCTATTCATCATCTTCACAATCTTTCACTTCCGCTGAAGCCATCCATGACCATAAGTGTGAGCCTCAACCTTCTTTCTTCTTGAACTTGTTGGATAAGCCTCGTTTGGTCCCAAACTTCATTATCAACACAAAATCGTCCCCCTGAATCCGTTTCAGAGCCTCCGTTTTATCAAAAGAAGCATCGTTTGTCACATATTTTAAATGCGGGCGGACTGTTTTTCGCACATTCAAACCACCACAGTCTCCGGTTGGAAAAGCGGACACCGTATTCAGTTCTCACAGCGTCGAAACTTTCTAGAAGCACTAGTCTTTCATTCATTTCGATGAAGTTGTGTCGGGCTCTTAGTGACTGTTGTTTGGAAGGAGGAAGCTTTCTTGAGTTCTTGGTGTGGAGAGGAATTTCGGTTCAATTTGGAATAGAGCTTGGGGTGCTCCATTTTGTGGTTTTGGTGTTTTCTTGGAGGTCCTAACTTAATCGAGGTTAGGGGATTCTCATTTACATTCATAATAGTTAGTAAGATATGTGTTATGTGTGGATTAGCACTAGGAGTAGTTTGATTGTGTGAAATTGAATTAATTATATGTTGTTGTTGTATTTGATGTTGAATGTGATGATACCATGATGCCTAATGTTAGAAATGAATGTGTTGTTGATTATGCATGCCAAGTGTTTGTCTAAATGCTCCAATGTGAGAATTTATGAGATTGGGTGAATTAAATGATGTTGAGTAATTGTTTAGATGAGTGTTATTAAAGCGAGAATTTAATTGTGGGATAAAAATGTGTTTGAGTTGTTTTGGTTAAGTGTGTTCAAGGTGGGCGCCAAAATCACATGAAAATGGCGCTGGTCTAGGTAGAAAGCGCTGCGGTTGGGTTGTTCTTTGCGAGGGCTCCATTTGCTAGGCAAAGTGGGGCCCGATCTCTTGTTTGGTAGTTTAGCGGGGTGCGGGGTGGGCGCCATTTAGCGAGAATCTGGCGCTGGTGTGTGTGAATCACGCGCGCTGGTGCTGTCTGAAGCGGCGCCGATTCCACAGGAATTTGGCGCCAGGTGGTGTGTGCGTGCGTTAGGGAGAAGGTGTGGCACGGTGCGTGTGTGTGGGCGCCAATGTCTTAGGATTTTGGCGCCTGAGTGCGTGGTTTGGTGTGTGTGTGTGTGTGCTGCAGGAAGTGGCACGACAAGGGGGGGGGCCAGTTTCCTAGAAACTTGGCGCCCAGTGAGTCCTAAGTGTGTGTGGCGTCTTTGTGTGTGTGTGTGTGTTGCGCTAAGTGGGCGCCAAAGTGGCTGCCCCTTGGCGCTAGGTGTAAATGGAACCTAAGTGAGGTTTTTAGTCCCTAAGAATTAATTTAATCCTTGGTGTGACAAAAATGGTCCCTAAGAATTAAATTAATCCTTGGGGTTTAGTATCATTATTTTATGTTATGTATTAAACTGATTTAGACTATGTATTGAGTATGTTGAACTTAGTTTTATTTCATTTGTCTTTGTGAAGCGCTACGGATTATTGTAAACACTAAGCGAGTTTTGAGGGTTCGTCCCGTTTGGATATGATTTATATTTCACGCCTTTAGATGCATTTGAACTTTAAATGTGCCTTGATGATGTTTTTATAAAATGTAGCACTCTCTTTGAGGTGCGTGGGCGGAATTTTGAAAACTACGATTTTAATTAGTAAAATAGTAATTTATTTAGAAGGGTGTTCTGAGATGCTTGGAGTGCGACTCTCGCCGGCGAGTTCAATTCTTCTCGTATCGTTCGGTCTTGTCGGCCATTGTTGAGAGATTAGTCGTTCTCGTTTAGCTTCGCTCATCTCTATGGGAATCACGACATCCATTCCGTAGACAAGTTTGAAAAGCGACTCCCGGTCGATGAATGGGGAGTCGTTCTATCCTTGAAAGAATGAGCGTAGCTCTTGGCCCAATTTCCCTTTGCTTCATCCGGTCTTTTCTTCAACCCACGGGATGACTCTGTTGGCGCTTGACTTAGTCGTTAAATGCGTGGGTGTTCAGCAGAAGTGAAACTTTGTTTCACTCCTAAGTCGACCAACATCTCCCTGAACTTCTTGTCCATAAGCGGGTACCATTATCGGTAATGAGTTGTTGAGGATCCGAACCAGGCAAAACATTCGGTAGAAGAACTTGTTCACCTTCGCTAAGGTTATGGTCGCGGAGGCTCGGCCTCTATCACGCCGTAAAATAGTCTCTGCCACGATCAAGAACTTGAAGCGGCTGGAGCAGTGGAAAAGTTCCTAGCAGATCCATCCCCACCAAGCGAGCGACAAGGTGAGGTGAGGCTTTGCGGCTCCGATGAGGCGGCGTGAACTACGCATGCACTTGGCACTTTTTGCATCTCGCACGGCTTCTTTGCATCTTCGTCCATGGTGCGGCGGTAGTAGCGAGCTCTAAGCGCTTTCTTTGCTCTGCGCCAGGCACGATTAAAGCCGACCACGATCTCTCATGAATATCTCTTAAGACATGGTCGAAGCCCGACCGACGACAAACATCTTAATAACGGGCATGAAAACCCTCTTCGATATAACTTCCCTTTGATCACGGAATATTTGGTAGACCGCAATCTCGGGGTCTTGGCCTTTTGGATCGATTGGCTCTTCGCGTCGTGGTAGCGCAATATAGGGGCGACCCGCTCTTCTTCCACTTGATGGTGAGGGCGGCCCGCGGATTGACTTGGCTTGGTTGAGACACTCGGTCAGTCGGGGTTTCTTGGATCAAACTTACGTGATTGTCGGGGATCTTTGTCTTTGGCATTTTTCGACCCTCGTGCGTGCTTGACCTCGCGGTCGAATCGGTTGAAGTAGCTCCACTTACTTTGGCCAAGTAGCTCTTGACGCCGATCGCCCGCGTCATACAATTCTTGGATCTGGAAAACGACCAGCAGGGAGTCTGAGTGTAACTCGCCTCGGTCGATGTTGAATTCCTTGGCGAGCTGTAGCCCGGCTATGCATGTTGCGTACTCAGCTTGATTGTTGGAGGTGTGGAATGCGAACGTCAAAGACAACTTCTCTTGTAAGGCCTTACGAGATTTTCTAGGATTAGGCGGCTCCGCTGCCTTTGCTATTGGAAGAAGCGTCCACATGCAATGTCAGTCGTTCCTGGTTGGCCGTCTTGAGTTGGAGTCATTTCAACAATAAAGTAATTTCTCCTTGCTTCTTCAAAGACCTCTCTCAGGTCGGTCGTGTGATCTTGGTCGGCCTTGCTCTTGATGATCATATCATCTAGATATACCTCATTGCCGTGCCAGATGCGCTACGAATATTTTGTTCATCATTATTTGGTAGTCGCTCAGCGTTCTTGACCAGAAGGGTATGACCTTGTATTGGAAGTTCCCCGATCGGTCATGAATGCGGTCTTGTGATGATGCGGAGGATACATTGTGATTTGGTTGTGCCCCGAATAAGCATCCGGGAATGATAGAAACTTGTGGCCGATGCTCCGTCGACCCGAACATCAATCTTTGGGCGCAGGGAAGGCATCCTTTGGGCATGCCTTATTGGTCGGTGTAGTCGGCGCACATCGCCACTTGCCATTCTTCTTTTTACTAACACTGGCGTTAGAGCGGCCGGTCGTGTGCTTGATTTCTTGATGAAGTCGGCCTTGATCGGTCGTCAGCGGCTGCGGCTCTTTAACGAGCCTTCTCTTCATTACGAGTTCGCCTTCTGCAGGCGGCCGGCCCTGGCTGTCTCATCGAGAGTTGATGACACGCAATCTCTATTGGAATACCGGGCATGTCGGATACGCCCGCGCATAAACAAATCTGCATACTCCTTAAGGCGGGCTATGAGATCTGCTCGACACCTTTCGGGTAGGTCGCTTCCAAGCCAGACCGTTGTAACACCCCAAATCTACCCGTTCGTTTTATTAAAATCGAGTGCGGAAATTTAAACTAAGCATGCAATGGAGTGTCACATTCGACGATTAAAATCCAAACAACGTGAAATCAAATAAAGCGTGGAATCATTCAATTGAGTCTACACCACCAAAAATAACGAGATATTTCAAAATCCCCAACTTTAAGTTCAAATCAAAGAATGCAATAAAACAACTATTAAAGCAGTGTTCATCCCTCCCGAGTGTTACGTATCAGAGGCGACACCGACTCGGTGCGAAGGTAGACAAGCCTTCACTCACTATCACTGCGTTACCCGCGAGGGTCACATTCAAGCGAAGGGGTGAGTATCTAACGATATAAAAGCATGTATGATAAGCGTTATACTAGAGTTCGAGCAACTATAATTACCACATCATTAACAACAACATCATTAACAACAATATCATTACACATCATGCGACATCATACAACAACATCGTCAAAGTCAATCACCCAAAAGAAGTCATCAATGTAATGAATGGGGAATAAAATGCAACCACGCAAGCGGGAATATGCATGTGGTACCATCAGAAAAATAGCCATCTCGTGGCATCATCATCAACATTGAGCATGGCTCTAAGGCGAAGCCTTACATCAGGAATACGCATATGAATACATGCGACACCATGAACAACAGTCAAACATCATGCAACAACAACACCATCATCGTTAAGTGGTCACAATTGATCCAACAACATCATCATCATTAAGTGGTCAGATTTGACCCATCGTTTATCACCGTAGTTAATACAACACATCAACTATAGCATTTAGAGCTAATGCCAATTCCTCACCCACAGGCACCTAAGACGCAATTGGTTTACCCAACCGCAAGGCCGGGCGCGCGAACACAAAGCAGCGCCTAGGGCAACACGGCACCCCACGGCGCCACACATCAACATAGTTGGCGCTGGTGGTATCTGGCACACGCAGGCGCCAAAGCGGCCTGGACACTAGCACCTAGGGGCAAAACAGCACCCCCCGGCGCCAAACAACAACAAAAATGGCGCTGGTGGCAACCTGAGCACACAGAGGCGCGAGCGGCAAGGCGGCGCCTAGGGTCAACCACGGCACCCACGGCGCCAAACCGGCAACAAAAATGGCGCTGGTGGCAACACGAGCACACCTAGGGCGCAAACAACACCCTGGTTGGCGCTGGGCGCAACCACAGTATTCGAGCGCCAAGCGGCAAGGACGCGGCGCCCGGTGGCAACTTCTGACCACGGGGTGCCAAGCGGCAACACTGGCTGGCGCTGGGGGCAACCACGGCATGCCCGGTGCCAACCAGCGAAGCGGCGCCCGGTGGCAGCACGACCACGGGCGCCAAAACCTGAGCAAGCGGCGCCCGATGGCGAGCCAGGTGCGGGCGCCAAGCGACACATAAATGGCGCTAGCATGGCCTTTTGACTCGGCAAGCAACTTTAATTTACTTTCCACCATTACCATCCCCAAACACCCAATAAAAATCAACCACACATTTCATCGAACACATAACATGCGCCTATACACCACACACACATTTTATCAAACATCTAGTGTGCATCTATTCACCATCAAATCATACACACATCATTAACACCAAAATGAAATCAACCACCACAAATATACATGCAAGAATCATTCAATCATATATTCAAACACATCACATGCATTATATTTCCTAATTTCCCACATACACCCCATCATACAACCCATTATAATATTAGAACCCACTCTTACCTTGGAATTTGTCGAATAAGGAACTCTTCCACGCTCTAAGGAAAACCACATAACTAGCTTCCTCTTCTTCTCTTTCTCTTCTCTTGTGCGCAATCTGTCACTCTCTTCTCCTCTCACTTGCACCGCTCCCTCTCTCTTTTCTTTCTTTCTTTTCTTTTTGCTCTCCAAATGAGCAATTGGCTCTAACCCTAGTGCTTATATCATTGGGCTCTTGGGTGAGGGCCTCTTCCTACCACTTAAATAGTTACTAACACCACCTCTTTCTACCACCTACTTAATTTCTAAACACCACCTTTTCTACCACTTCTTAATTACTAAACACCACCTTTTCTACCACTTACTTAATTACTAAACACCACCCGGGATTTAAAAAAGTACCCCATTATTATTTTAATCACTATACCCATACAATACCCCAAGACACCTCATTACCAACTTAAAATGCCACCTCATTGCTTAGATGTCAATCGACTAATTGCTTAGATGTCAATCGGCTAAGGTGTCCACCTCATTACCAACAAAATGCCACCTCATTATCATTAAAACAAAATATACGTAGTGTCACAACCCGAGTAATTCAAGGAAAATATCATTAATGTTAATACAATGTGGCCCATCATCATCGGCAATTTCATTGGTCCATCTCTATGAAACAAAGAAAAATGAAAGCAGCGTTTAGAAAGCAGACCATTCAATTCCTACACTATTTATGC
Source organism: Oxytropis ochrocephala (assembly GCA_020916435.1). Lineage (NCBI taxonomy): Eukaryota > Viridiplantae > Streptophyta > Magnoliopsida > Fabales > Fabaceae > Oxytropis > Oxytropis ochrocephala. Next base: position 74,550,846 of record CM037092.1, read on the forward strand.
TTACAATTCAATTATTTGTCAAAAAAAAATCCTTACAATTCAATTCATAACCTTAAAACGTGGAAGCTCTTGCTATCCACTAATTATATTACGGTTTCATTTCATTTCCTTACCTAAATAAAAATTACATTAATTTAACAATTTGTTCCCACCATTTTTTATCGAATGCTAAACCTTAAAAAACTTTTCAAAATTTCATTTATTTACCAAATTCAAATTTCACACTCATTTTGCTTTCCCACTATTTTTAACCTTTTATTTCACTATAAATATCTTCATATTCGATCACGAAATCCATTCTACATAACCCCTCACATAAGTCGAAAAATTTTAATCGTTGCATTTCTTGGTCAGAATGGATGTATCTGCATACAGATTTGAGAGTTTTTGTTTCTAAATGACAACTGAACACTATCCGATCTTCATCACCAAAAAAATAATGTATGCCTCTTTTCATTTTTTTCGAATCAATTTCATCATCATATTTATAAGTATTTATATCTATATGCATAACATGTAACACTCATTTGCTTCTAAGTTCTGACACATATGTTCTTTGTTATTCCTGTCTCAAGTCACTTGCAAAAATCAAATTAATCTTATGTTGGGTGAAGAGTCATATCTCAAATATATAAATTTTGAATAGTTTCTCGGTGGAAGCAGTGTGGACAAAACAAAAAACCGTTAAATCTATTGTCACTTTCAATTTCTGATCTAAAATTCAAAATGTAGAACTTCACTAATTTTAAGTGTGAGAAAGACAAATTTTTTGCTTCTCAATGTTATCCCATAATTCTTGCTTTTGTAATACCTTTTCCCTTATAAATATAGTTCTATTAATTTTTTTTATTTACAAATTAATAGATCAATAATAATACATAAAAAATGAATATGAAATAAAGTATCGAGTTATAGAGATGCTGAAAATGTTTATACATTTCGTTGACAATGGAGCATGCTAGCATCGAGAGGAAAAAGAAAAAAACAAAAGGGAAAAAAGGGAAAATTAATATCTAAAGTACTCTGTACCACTTGCATCGAGAGCAGAGTTACTAGTGTTAATCATTATGTTCATGCATCCATGGTAATGACTTTCCAAATCTTTACTTTTAGTTGTGCACTTATTTGCAATAAATATGTTATTTACTTTGAAGTGTAATTTGTTTCTTTATTTCCTTTTTGTGGGTATTTTTAATTAATTATTACTATTATTGCAAGTCCAAGTCCATTCATATCTGCATTCTGCTCCCGGATATATATAGGTTGTAGTTAGTGACCATGGAATGACAGAAAATGGTAATCATGGAGATTCATCTTATGAGGAAACAGACTCTCTAGCTCTATTCATTGGACCAAAAAATCATGCCTCTGACCCTACATAATCCAATCAGGACACAGTTTCTTAGTAATCTTATCGATGGCCACTTGTGTTTCCACCCATGTCTCCAATTAGCTTGGCGTAAACCAAACTGGACATGCTTACCAATCAACGTGTGTGTCCCATGGAATGGCCTTTTATCATATCACTATGTTTGTTACTAATAGATAAATTCAATTATATTTCATCAATAGCAATTTTGACTGTGTTTTATGGTATTTACACTAAACTTAAACACAATCTTGTGGCATTCTTCATCACTGCAATTATGCACAAATGATACACAGTTTATACGGAAAAATATAATTAGTAGGTGGAAAATGTATTTATTATAATCAGTTGTCAATTATTAAATTATGACAAAATATTTATTATAATGATAATGATTAGGTGGAAAATAAAAAAATAAAAAGCCAACTAAAGTTAACACCTAAATCTATCTTACTAATTAAAAAATATTGATATACTAATTAAAAAATTAAATACTAATATTTAGTATTTGTTTTTTTCTTAAATACAAATTGTGTCAATCACCTACTTCGATTTTTTATTAATTAATAAATAACTTATTTTTCGTTGTCAAAAATAAATAAATAACTAATTTAAAAAAATCACTCACTTTCTAACTAATTTAAATAAATACCCAGTTCGAATGATTAGTCTCTGCAATTATGCGCAAATGATACACAGTTTATACGGAAAAAAAATTATATAGTTTTGTCTATAGTACTACTACTACCAAGTCGACCGAAACCTAAAAATTTGTAATTATACATACTAAACTTTCTTTTTTTATAAGCATTTTAGATAATCGATTATTCATACAAAGTAAATGTGAAGTATTTATATATTACAATAAATCAAATTATATATTATTGAATTAAATCATAGTTTGCTTATATTAATTATCCCAGCGCATGTATTATAATCTAATATAATTATTTAACGTTTTTCTCCTCGTAACTTAATTTAATCTAAAGTTAAATTTGTAAATTAAAAAATAAAGGATTTGAAATAATATTTTAAAACATAACTATATTAACTTCCTATCCACTATAATTTTTAATTTTAATATAATAGGAAAAATGTTACCCGTGCATCGCACAGGTTTCATACTAGTACCTAAACAATCTAATTAAATAAATAATTGAATTATTTGGGGCGTTACAACCGTCTTTTCTGGGTCGTCACCCAGTTGGACGTCAATCAATTCTCCATGTGGCTCGGGCCTCTTCAATCTGTTTTTTAGCTCACGGGCTAAATCGTCATCACCAGATCCTGCAGGTGCATTTGTCGAGGATCATCACCAGGGCGTCCAGTCGGCAAGGTTAACTTGGTGTCTTTCTTGAGACTCTGCGGGTGGTACTCTTATCTTGCTCGTCGCGAGATGTCTTGATACAAGTAATGGCTCCGTTTGGCGCTTCCATGTCGGCCATCGAGTCCACAACTTGATCGTCCTTGTTGTAGAACTTCATTTTCAGGTGGAGTGTGGAGGCAACGGCCTCCAGCTTTCCAAGAGTCGGTCGGCCTATGATGCACTGGTAGCAGGACTTGATAGGAAGGACCGGGAATGTCGTCTTGGCCGTCCTATATAGGGTGCTTGCTCTGTGTCATCTCAAAAGTGGCCAAGAGTTCATCGTTCCCGAGGGTAAGATTCATACTGTTAAACCACATCGGTGGAGTTGGATCGGCACTGTGGGATGATCTCGCCGATCTAGCCCGAGTTTGTCGATTAACTCTTGAACATAATGTCGGCGAACTACCTTGGTGACCAAAAAGTGCGGACTTGGTGTTGGCCATGGCCCATACGACCACCAGCGGAGCGTAGTTATTGGTCCTTCCATCCAGCAAGTCTTCATCTTCAAAGGAAATGGGCGGACTTTACGAAGTCGGTCGCTCTGCAGACGTCGTTCCACTTTCTCTTCATGGCCTTCTTTGATTCCCTTTTATCCAAAGGGTTCCCACCATGGATGACCATGGCCACTCTGCGGCCTTTGGGCGGGCGGGCGTCCTGCCGGAGGTGTCCTTGTCGTGATTGCTTACATGGTCATTGCGGTCGTGGCTTTGCCTTTTGGTTGAGGGGGCCGTCCCCCGACTCTTTCTTCAGTCCGCTCGGCACCGTCAGCCCGGACATACTGCTTTAACTTTCCCTTTTGTATGAGATCTTCTATGTCATCCTTTAGGGCCATGCAGTCATTCATGTTGTGCCCCTTGCTTTTATGGTACCGGCAATACTTCTTGGTCGCCCGAGCACCCTCCGGGGTTTGATGCGGACGGGACGTCTTGTCCGGTAGGGTCGTGTTGCGTCGATGCCTGCGTAGTAGGTCTCTTCGGGGCCATTTTCAAAGTAGGATAGCGCTCGGGCCTCCCACTGTGGTCACCAATTGATCGTACATTGGTCTCTTCGGGGCCATTTTCAAAGTAGGATAGCGCTCGGCACAGTCCATGAGTTGTAGCACCATCTCCTTTGAGAAATGAGTTTTCCCTTTGGTCAAGTCAGCCAAACCCCACATACGAATTATTCTAACGACCGTATATAGTGAAAATCTGGTCCCCAAAAACAACATTTTCGAGCATAGTGGGTTTCATAACCATAATAGCATTTTTTTTTAACAAACATAGCCATAATAGCTGAAAATGTAAGAAAAGGATTTGCTTTGAACTCTAAAGATTTAGGGTAAATGATGGATACCTAAGACTAATTAAATGTAGTCCTTTATATAGACTTATTTTTAACCAATATATAGACTGATTTTGTGAATTAAAGTTTAGGGTTTACTGCATGGAGTTTTTTTTGTAATATTAACAAATTGACTAATAATTGTATCAGCTTAGTGACATGGCTAATACATAATAGGACATTAGGAAGAAGTAAATGGAAAAAACCAACCAAAGAGCAAGAGAATGTGATATTTCTTTGGTTTTGAAATGTGATTTAAGCGCTAATTTGTATAAATGTAGCATAAATAAAGAAATTTAGGATAGTTAGGATTAAAAGAAAACATTTAATAAATCATAAAAGAAGGATTAGAAAGATGTACCTAAATTTAATATTGCCTAATTGCCTAATGTGGACAAAATAGCTAAAAATTGAGTTTCAATATTCATATCATAAATAAATTAATTTCAGTACACCTATCATAAAAAATGTACTGTGAAAAAGAAATTATTTAAAAACAAAAACAAACAAACAAACAAAGAGGAACCGTCAATTATATTAACAAAAAATATTTAAGTAAAAGCAAAAATATGGGTAAGTGATTTGGTCCAAAAGAAAGATGGGTAATTGCTTATGTAAGTGAGGTATAATGTATTGTCGAAATTGTTAAATATGGATAGATGAGATAAATTAGCGTACCACAATGGCTCAATCCTCTAAGTAGTATGCCACTATCCAACATGATTCAATTCAGATTTATAATCCCCATTACACAACTCGTCTTCTTCCACTTCCTCTTCTTTGCCTCTATCTGCGAATCTCTTGTAGATAAAAAAAATCATTCACATCTGAAAAGAAAATACTATCAGAGAAAAAAAAATGAGTAAAGGAAACAAAACAACAAAGTGAGAGGGAGAGGGTGGAAATAAGCCAATCACGAAGAAGAGTTTTTTTGGTTACTATATTTTTGGTGTGTTGTTTCACCAAACTTTGCCGAGATGACTAATCTATCTTGGGAAAACCGATGGCCACGAGTACCCAGTTTTTGCCGGTTAGGTGTGATTCTCTCCTCTCAGCGAGTTTTCCACACCCAAGATGAAAATGACACTGAGACCTTGGAGTGGGATCAAGTCAATTACCACTTGGACCAATCATTGTTAGTAAGAAGGAAGAGTTGAATAGCAAGAGTCTATTTACATATTTAAAAATTTGAATTTTCTCTTACTATGTGTGTATGAGTGGAGCCGATGGATTTGAAAAGATGTATAAATATTGAATCCAATTCATTGATATATCAAATTCTTCAATTTGAATAATTAATGGTAGAGATATTTTCACATTTTTCAAATTCTAGAATTTAGCCAAGATAGTGTCACTATTCATTTTGTATCATTAAATGGAGTTTAAGTTAAGTATTTTTGAATTTGAATTTAAATGGTAAGGGTATTTAAAATCTTTTCCCATGAAATGCTCTGAGTGAGACACTTATTTTGGAATTTGAGTAACATTAATTTCTTTTGTATTATAAATAGATAGATTAATAGAGTGATAGATTTTTTTGACAAAAGATTAATAGAGTAATAGATAGATATGAATATATTATTAACTCCTTGATTCAAATGGTATGTTGGGTGTAAGATGTAGGGAGGAGGAGGATCGGGAGCGGTTTGGGAGAGGATGGAAGAGTGATAAGCTGGGGAGGTAGAGGCGAGGAGATGAGGCAGGGGAGGTTTCTGGTGTGGGAGGAAAAATAGTTGGATAAGGGAATTTGTTCTCATCAAAAATCAAGTCCTTGGTGATATAGATTTTTCCAGTGGAACTCAAGCACTTGTAGCCCTTATGATTTGGTGAAATACCTAGGTTAATACACTCCTCACTCCTAAAGCTGCGATTTGTGTTTATTGTAAGGTCGAAGAAAGGGATACACTACTTCTGACCAAAAACTCTAAGATGAGTGTAATCAGGAGGTTTGTGAAACAACTTTTGATGAGGAGAAATTGGTGGTGTATGTGCACTACTAGGCAGAATGTTTATCAATTGAACAGCATTTAAAAAAGCATGATCCCACAATGTAACAGGTAATGATGCATGAGCAAGTAAAGATAAGCCCATTTCAACTATTTTTTGTGTTTTCTTTCTCTTTTGTGCCATTTTGATGTGAAGTATAAGGACATGTGAGTCTATGTGTGATACCTAGATTTGCCAAGTGTTGAGTGAAGGGGCGAAATTCACCCCCAAAATCAGATTGAACAGACTTAACTGATGCATTGAACTGAGTTTTTATTCTAGCATGAAACTTAGTGAAAGCATGAAGAGCATCAGATTTGTTTTTGAGTAAGTAAATCCAAGTGTACTTGGTGAATGTGTCTACAAATGTAATATAGTAGTTAAAACCAGTGTGTGAAGGTGTAGGTGAGGGCCCCCATAAGTCAGTATGAATGAGTTCAAAAGGTTGTGAATAAACAGTAGTGGAGGAGGGAGCAGGTAATTTGTGGGCTTTCCCCAAACAGCAAGCCTTGCACACAAAATTTGTACATTTATTTGGAATGGAAATATTACAATGCTTTAGTATAGAGTGAACATTGTTTACATTGGTGTGGCCAAGCCTAAAATGCCACAATTCAAAGACAGAATCAGAAACTTTAGAAGCTGAATGTACATTTTGTAAAACAGTATTAACAGAAACAGAATTATGTAACTCATTGACATGAGACTTGATTGCAGCTCTTGAGGAGCGAAGTTTGAAGGCATAGAGACCATCTTTGCCCTCAAAGCCTTTGAGTAATACTTGTTTAGTGACCTGAGATTTAACAAGACAGTATTTATGGTGAAACTCAAAGAAAACATTATTATCCTTGGCAAATCTAGATCTGAAAGTAAATTTTTCTTAATGTTTGGGCGTGAAGAAGTTTATGCATGTGTAACTTGACACTTTAGGATTAAAATGTGATGCAAAAGCAGATGAACCCATGGCTTTAATTGGAATGCCATGACCATTTCCATAGCTACCTTAGTAGTTTTGTGTATGGTGTACTACAATCTAAGTGATCACTAAGAGGTGTAAGCGTGATGAGGCCTTTGTGTCACCATGCCATAGATCGTAGTCTTGATTGAATGCATCTCTGACATCGGTAGTAGTGGCAAAGTTCACATTTGGTTGATTTTTGGTGGAGGAATTGCCACCATTCTTGATATCTTTGGAGCCCGGCCACGAGTTGTTGGATTGGTTTTGAGATTTGGTTGCGGGGACATCAAAGGCCTCATCAAATCTATACCGAGCAATCTCTGCGGCATGACCATACACGGTGCAAATTTGGCACGTTGGTCTATTACGAGTTGAAGAGCCATCTCGATGGTTGCGTGCGTCCACGATTGCGACCACGACCTCGTTGGAGTGCGGCGCGACCTCTATTAGTACGATATTGGCGAAGCGAGAGGCAAGGTTGGCAGCGGCGGCGTAGCGAGATAATTCTTGCCGATGCTTCTCGAGTTGTGCTTCTTGAACAAGAAGCGAGCTTCAATGTCGAGAAGAGAGGAGTATCGGTGATTGATTTTCCGTAAATCATCATGACAAAGCGCATTATAGTCCTCGGCAATCCGTCGAGAAGAACATCTATCTTATCTTGATCGAGAAATTTGCTCACCGATTGAAATGTGAGTCGTGAAGAGCATGAATTCGCGAGAATGTATTCGAGAGATCGTGCGATTTGCTTTCTTCGTGTTCTTGAATTACGGCGAAGTTGGCCGAATAACGCGAGCTTTCAAGTGTGAGTAGTAGTGTTTGTGGATTCGATCCCAAACCTCATGAGCGTGCTTGCAAGTGAGCACATGGGAAGAACACCATCGAGAAAGCGTCGAAAGAAGCGGTGAATAGTAATTGATCTGAACAAGCCACTTTTCCGTATGCATCGAGAGATCTTGTCCAAGATCTTGTTCGACTGAGTCATACGCCGCGAGGAATCTCGGGATTCACAAGGCGATGAAGTTTGTAGGGCGTTATAATCCCCTCAATCTGTTGGTTCCACATTAGAAAATTTTTGTCATCGAGTTTGATAGAGAGTTTGGTGTGTATGCGAAGCCATGTGAGAGCCGAAGTGTGATTGCCATGAGAGAAGAGGGTGAGAGGATTATCGAGTTCTTTGTTGTGAACCGGATCCGCCATTGATGAATGAAGAAAGCGATGGGCGTGAGAAAGATCAAGCGCAAGCGATACCATGTAAGATGTAATTGAATGTGATTCTTTGAATCATTCTATTGAATTGAAATTGTGTTTCTGAGTATATATACAAGCTAATTCTATTCTATGATTTATGGCGAAAGTTGTTACAAATCGATTACATATTAACAATCTTAACTAACCTAGAATACACAAGATTAGGAAAGTAAGATACAAGCTAAGTATTTACGCTAGCTTTCCTTTCTTCACACGTGCCTTCATGTGGAGTTGATGACTTGGAAGCTTGTGTGTCAAGTGAGGTGCTTGCTTGGATGTTTGACTTGACTTTTGACTTTGTAGGTTGAGTAATGTCAATTATAGCCTTCTCAACATTGGGATATATATGAGTGGCATATTTTGTTCGATTGCAATCAAGCGAGCCAATTTGGCAATCTCTTTGGTTTATTGCGAGAAGATTCGGATTTGCTATGATGCAAAATTTGAATCATTCGTGAGTGTTGCTTCTCTTTGTTGCGAACACTTGAGGCCAGTTAAGAAAGAAACTAGCCATGATTTGTTGGGCTCTTTGGAAGAGGAGGAATGATCGAGTGTGGTAGAGGTGTCGTCCAACCGATTGGGGATGGTAGTTACCAATGCCTTGGATTTTTGCATGAATGGGCGGCAATAACGAGGCCGTTCGTGGGTCTGCGCACATTCAGCGAGAAAATGTTGTCTTGACCAGTGAATATTATTGAGAAAACCAAGCAACAAATGAGTTTAAATGTAATGTGGATGCGGCGATTTTCAATTCCGATAACAAGTATAGGGTAGGCATGTGTATAAGGAGTGACACGAGTGACTTTTTCCAAGGAAAAACAATGTGGTTTAATGGCGTACCAACCCCTCAAGAAGCGGAAGCAATGGGACTTTGGCAATCTATTCTTTGGCTAAGGAATTTGGGTTTATCTTCGGTCTCTATAGAGCGGGATTATGCGCGATGGTTAATGGAGTGCAAGATGAAACTAACACCAACGCCCAGAGTTTGGATCGCTCATTTCTTATTGTAAAAATCATTATCTACTTTACAAAGCTTAAAGGTTAGCTATGTTAAGAGACAAGCTAATTGTGTGGCTCATGCACTAGCTAGAGTGTCACGATTTGCGCTAGCTCCAAAATTTATGAGTTTATCGGGTGATTCTAGGGTGGCGTAAATTAAATCTTTCATCGGTGAATCACTAAAATTATTTATTGGATATTGTTTAAAATGCTATGAATGGTTAAGATTGAATCAACCAATATTAAATCTCAACCATTGATAAATTTTTAAGCTACATCCAAATGATCAATTTAATGGTTAGCCGATGGCATTTAATTTTCTCTTTCACCTTGCAGAATCACCCGTTTATCCCAACTTTGTATTGAAACTCTTATTATCAATGAAATGAGATGATTCTCCTCTTGTCAAAAAAAAAAAAATGAATGATATGATTATATGATAGTCTGCATCGTGGAATTTTAAAAACGCTAAAATATTTTCAATTATTATAAAAAAATTATTATATTGAGTGCAACATGTTTTTTAAAGTTTTTTTTTTTTTGACAAAGTTTTTTAAAGTTTTGTAAGCCTTGATATGGTCAATTATTATTAAATTAGTGGTATAACTTATATAATTGAAAACTTAACTGCTTGATTGATTTTCAATTATATATGATATGATGAAAAAGTTAGATTCATGATTAAGGTATGGAATTTGATCAAAATGACCCTATAAGATAGGTGCAAGGGCGATATCCTGAGATACATTTTATGAGACAAAATTGAAATGACCGTAATTAATATCATTTAAATCTATTAATTAAGAAATATTATTTTAATGGTAGTTATTATTGGATTAAATGGTTAACATTTAACATGTTAAACGTTATAGTGATAGGAAATAACAAAACAGTTACTCTAGTATACTCAATGCGATTTAATTTAGAGCACAGAATAAATTGATATAATTGCTTAATCAATGTGGATTTTTTTTAATGAATGAGACATATAAGGAAACGTCACAAATAGGATGCCATGTGGTTATAGGAATGTCCAGCTCAGCAAAGTTGTTCATTAATCCTATGTGGACAACCTGAGAGAATGACAACTCAGAAAAATTAATTTGAGGAACATTCTGATCAATTGTATATTTTATAGATTAATTAAGAAATATTATTTTAATGGTAGTTATTATTGGATTAAATGGTTAACATTTAACATGTTAAGCGTTATAGTGATAGGAAATAACAAAACAGTTACTCTAGTATACTCAATGCGATTTAATTTAGAGCACAGAATAAATTGATATAATTGCTTAATCAATGTGGATTTTTTTTAATGAATGAGACATATAAGGAAACGTCACAAATAGGATGCCATGTGTGTTAGGTGCAATATGAAGTAGAATGCAAAATCTACTGTTTCATTGATCAATTAATGTTGCTCTTATATAGAGCCTGAAGTACAAGGGTGCTAACTGTCTTATAACAGTAAGCAGTAATTCTATTAACTACCTAACTGACTTATTTGTAGCTAATTAACCACTAGATTAGCTACCTAACTATCTAACATACCCTCTCTTAAACTGATTGTTCCAACTACATTGAACAATCAGATTACAGAAATGCAAACAACATCAGAAAATTCTGCAAGCCATAGAACATACTGCAGAAAACAGACCAGAAAACAAAACACCAGTACAAGTATCTCTACTATAGTATCTCGATCATGCCCATCTGTTCCCTAAGCTTGAGAAACATGTCCTTGCTGCGACTTAGTTAGCGGAGTGCGCCACTTGCTCCTTGGTTCCACAATGTTTGAGCTCAATCGTGCCTTCATTCACGGATCTACGAGGTAGTGATACCTCACATCTATATGCTTGCTTCTACCATGTAATGTAGAGTTCTTGGAGAGTTTAATAGCTGATGTATTGTCACACATAATCCTGATGCAATTCACCTCAGCATGATTCAATTCCTTGAGTATCTTCATCATCCAGACAGCTTGTGTTGCTGCAGCACTTGCAGCCACAAATTCTGCTTCTGTTGAAGATAACGTGACTATTGGTTGCTTCTTTGAAGTCCAGGCTACTGCTCCATTACTCAAGATATATATGTATCCTGATGTGCTCTTACGATCATCCACATCTCCAGCATAATCACTGTCTGTGTAACCTATCAATTCATCATTTCCTCCTTTTCTGTATTTGATTCCCCAGTTCACAGTACCCTGAAGATATCTCAATATGCGCTTAGCAGCTTGCCAATGCAGCTGAGTAGGACTACTCATATACCTGCTAATGAGACTTACAGCATACATTAAGTCAGGTCTTGTACTTGTCAAGTACATTAGACTACCCACAAGTTGTTTGAAGAGAGTGTCATCAACTTTTTCTCCATCAATATCCTTACTGAGCTTGTATCCAGATAGCAGGGGAACCTTGCGACATTACAATTAGCCATATCAAACCTTTCTAGGATCTCCTTTGCATACTTCCTTTGACTGATACATATGCTATCATCACCTTGTGAGACTTCAATGCCTAGAAAATACCTCATTTTTCCCAAGTCTGTCATGCTAAACTCCTTCTTCATTTCAGCCTTAAATTCATTCATCATGCTGTCATCATTTCCTGTATATACCAAATCATCAACATAGACACTTACTATGAGTATCTTGTTGGGTTCACCTTGTTTTAGGAACAATGTTTGCTCACTTTTCTTTGGAATTGAATCCTGCTTTGCTGAAATAGGATTCAATTCTGTTGAACCATGCTCTAGGAGCCTGTTTAAGGCCATACAAGGCCTTGTACAGTCTGTATACTTTCTCTTCACTTCCTTTTACTTCATACCCTCTTGGTTGTTCAACGTAGACCTCCTCAGATAATGTACCATAAAGAAACGCAGACTTGACATCGAGCTGATATAGTGTCCAACCTCTTTGTGCAGCAATGGCCATGATCATTCTTATGGTGTCTAATCTACTCACAGGAGCAAAAACCTCATTGTAGTCAATCCCTTGCTGTTGTGAATACCCTTTTGCTACCAATCTTGCCTTGTATTTGTCTACTTGACCTATCTCATTCAATTTGGTCTTGTAGATCCACTTGACGCCTATCCTCTTGGCCCCTCTAGGTAATTCAGTCAATTTCCATGTTTTATTCTGCTCAATAGAAGCCATTTCAGCATCCATGGCTTGTCTCCATTTTGCATCCTTTACAGCTATCTCAAATGTATCAGGATCAGTTTGTATCATGTGAGCTTCCACCTCTTCATCAGAAAGTCCCTGTCCACTCTCATAATCATTGAGATAGGTTGGTGGTCTTCTCGTTCTGGTCTCAACAGCATCAACTTGAGTAGCTTCTTCATTATTAATTTCACCATTAGTTGAATCCTCTGGTTCACTTTCTTCACTTTCTGATGACATATCTTGTAAACCACCCCACTCCAAGTTTTCTGCTACTTCCCTTTTATGAGATGTATTCCAATCCCAGCATTTGTCCTCTTCAAATACAACATCTTTACTCACCACAATTTTCTTATTCAACTGGATCATCAGTAGAAATCCTTTAGATTCATTACTTAAGCCAAGGAAGACACACTCCTTGCTTTTATCTTCAAGTTTTGTTCTAGTAGCATCAGGTATGTGGGCATGACACAAACATCCAAACACCTTCAAGTGTGCTACAGAAGGCTTATGTCCACACCATGCCTCTTCTGGTGTCCTGTTCTTCACTGCATGTGTGGGGGATCTGTTCAGTATATGCACTGTCCAATTGACTGCCTCTGGCCACATATTCTTAGGCATTTCCTTTCCACATAGCATAGACCTAACCATGTTCATGATCGTTCTATTTTTTCGTTCAGCTACTCCATTTTGTTGTGGAGTATAGGCAGTAGTTAATTGCCTCTTAATTCCTTCATCTAGGCAATATTTATCAAACTCATTTGATGTGAATTCTCCCCCTCTATCAGTTCTTAAACATTTCAGATTCAGTCCAGTTTCTTTTTCTACAAGCTTCTTAAAGCATTTAAAGCTATAAAATGCTTCTGATTTTTCACTCAACAAGTATATCCAAGTTTTTCTAGAGTAATCATCAATCAAACTTAGAAAATACCTCTTGTTGCTGGTTGATGCAGGAGTAATTGGTCCACAAATGTCAGCATGTACAAGTTCTAGTCTAGCTTCTGCTCTCCAAGTGCTTTTTCTTGACATAGGTTCTCTGTGTTGCTTGCCACGCAAGCAATCATTGCAGACTTTCATATCATCAGCTAATGTTGGCAATCCTTTAACCATGTTCTTACTCTTCAGTAGCTTCATGCTCTTGAGGCTTAAATGGCCATATCTGCGATTGCCACTTATATGATTCATCATCACTAGATGTGTATAGACACGTACCTTCAATCAACTTGTGTGTTTCCCTTTGGTTACGCAAGACCTTAAACATTCTGTTTTTCTCCATTATTGATTTCAAAATCATTCCCTTCACCTTATGGTATACCTTGCGAGAAACCTTCATCAAACAACAACGCAAAACCCTCTCTTGAAGTTGGCCTATCCTTGAGAAGATTACTTTTAAGGTCTGGTACATAAAACACATCTGCAATTGTATGGATTACTCCATTTATTCGAACCTTGATATTTCCTTTACCTGCAACTTTCAATCTGTTATCATTTCCAAGCCTCACAGTTTTCTGAAAAGTCTCATCTAACTCTGAGAACCACTTCTTGTTCCCACTCATGTGATTTGAGCATGCACTATCCATGTACCAAGTTTCCTCCCTTTTCTTTCTATCTTCCAATTCTGCAATCTTTGAAGTCAGCATATTACTTGTTTCTTCAGCAGTAACCATCAACAGCATATATTCATCTTGATCAATTTCTGCAACATTTGCTTCTTTCTCCCAAGTTGGGCACTCATTCTTGTAGTGTCCCAACTTACCACACTTGTAGCATTCCACTGTTTCACGGTTTGATCTTCCTCGGCCCCTTCCTCTTCCTCTCGAGCCACCTCTTCCTCTTGAACCTGAGCCATAACTGCTTCTTTCTTGCACCTCAGTCTTTAAAGCTTGCTCCTCTCCCTGATTCTTGTGGAATCGAAGATAGTTTTGTTCATGAATGATCAATGAACTGTGTAGTTCATCCACAGACATTTGATCAGTATCATGAGATTCAGATATAGAGCAGACAATGTAACTGTACTTTTCTGGTAGTGACCTGAGAATCTTTTCAACAATTACCACGTCTTCCATCTTCTCACCGTGCATTTTCATCTTGTTTGCAATTTGCATAACCTTTGGAATGTACTCAGAAATCGTTTCATTTGATTTCATTTCAATCACTTCAAATTCCTTTCTTGCAGCTTGCAAGATTGATCGTTTCACTCTTGAGTTTCCTTGAAATTTTCTTTTCAATGATTCCCAAATCTCTTTTGCAGTTCCCTTTTCCAGAATTGTTTCAAGAGTAGACCTATCTATTGCTTGAAATAGATAGTTCTTTGCCTTTAAATCTTTGAGCTTAGATTCTTCCAATTTCTTCTGTTGAACCTCTGTCAACACCGTTCCCTTCGTTGGTTCCCCAATACCATTCTCGATTAGGTACCAATACTCTTTCGACCTCAGGAAATTCTCCATAAGCATGCTCCAGTGCTCGTAATGTCCATCAAGACGAGGTATGGAAGGCTGCAAATAATTTCCCTCATTACCATTGTCGTTCGTGTTCGCCATTGTCGTCACCTTCAAGAAGCTTGCGAGTTCTTGGTTTCGTTTCTTGTATCAGGCCCCAATGTGGGGCTCTGGTACCAATTTGTTAGGTGCAATATGAAGTAGAATGCAAAATCTACTGTTTCATTGATCAATGTTGCTCTTATATAGAGCCTGAAGTACAAGGGTGCTAACTGTCTTATAACGATGCGATAATTCTATTAACTACCTAACTGACTTATTTGTAGCTAATTAACCACTAGATTAGCTACCTAACTATCTAACAATGTGGTTATAGGAATGTCCAGCTCAGCAAAGTTGTTCATTAATCCTATGTGGACAACCTGAGAGAATGACAACTCAGAAAAATTAATTTGAGGAACATTCTGATCAATTGTATATTTTATAGATGCAATTTAATTTAGAGCACAGAATATATTGATATAATTACTTAATCAATGTGGATTTTTTTAATGAATGAGACATATAAGGAAACGTCACAAATAGGATGTCATGTGGTTATAGAAATGTCCAGCTCAGCAAAGTTGTTCATTAATCCTATGTTGACAACCTGAGAGAATGACAACTCAGAAAAATTACTTTGAGGAACATTCTCAATTGTATATTTTATAGATAGATTAATCACATCAGTTATGTTTCATTTGTCTTGGACTTTCGCAGGTAGCTGGTTAGGCTAATTAGTAGGATCTGAAATTAAACCAATTAAACACGACAGTTACGTATTAAATCATAGAATTATATACGGCAGTTTTTTTTAAAAAAAATTGGCATTGAATTATAAACAGCAGTTTTTTTTTATAAAATTTATACGGCAGTTTAAATGGAGGACATCGAATGAATTTGATCAAAAAATCGGCATTGAATTAAATCACAGAAGGTATCTTCGCATTGAATTGTATACGGCAGTTTTTTTTTAATTTATTTACCTAATTTCGTACTGATTTGTGTGTGTCATGTAATCAATTTATAATTGACACGTAATGCATGATTACATGTATATTACATGGCGAATGATGTGGCTGACTGTGAGAGTGACAACTGTGATCAATTTTTTTGGACATGCTCTCGTTTGTTTATAGTATTGTTCGATCTTGAACTCGAGAGTGTACCTTGTTCGAAGAATAAGCTGGAGTCCGCTTCCTCGGAGCTCGTCGCTGGTTCTTGGAACTAGGGAGATGTCATCGGTCGTCCGAGTATGCTTGCGGCCCACACCAGGCAAGGGTGTACCTGCAGACACTCTGATGCCTAAGTCAGTGAGAGAATAGGCGAGAGTTGCAAGAATGAGAGCGTACATGGATTGGGAGCCTCGTGTCTCTATTTATAGACGTGGGTGCTCAGTCTTGTCCGTTGTATCTGACTGTGTGATCCTGGCCGTCGACCTCACATGTCCGAGCGATACATGTCGCGCTTGGTGCTTCTGGCGTACTTGGGCCATGTGTGTGCAAAGATATTGGGTCTGGCCCAATGTCCAATGGAGCTTTTTGGCCCAGACCGAAACAATGGCCCCCCAAGTCGGGGCCGAGCGAGTGTCGAGGTGGGAGTCGGCTTGCTAGTCGACGGGTATTTGACCAGATTAGTCGCGTCAACCGTCAGTCCTGGGGAAGCGAAGCGTCGAGTAATCATTATGACACGTTTCCCAAAGGCGGCGTTAATTGGACATGTTGCATCAATGTGTCGTTTCAGTTCGAGGCTCGACCAATATATATATATATATATATATATATATATATATATATATATATATATATATATATATATATATATATATATATATATATATATATATATGAGGGGCTTAGTTGTTTCCTTACTAGTTGTCACTTGCAATTTCGAGAGCATAGCGAAGCGATTTTCCGTTCGCACGAGCAATTCTTCGACCACTGTACGAGATCACTTTTGTTTACCTCGCGCGGCGGCTTCTTTCCTCCTAATCTTCCGAGTTCATCGAAAATTCAGATTTTTCCAGAATTTACCGAAGATGTCTTCTTCGTCTTTCGAAGTTACTGAGGGGGGTAATCGAGTGCAATCAACTGCTGAGGGCTTGAACAGGGAGTAACTCAACTGGGTTTCCTCGAGCATCTGTGCCACTATCGCCCGGCTAGTGAAGGACAAGCCTTTGTCTTACTACCAGAGATTCATCAACGCCCCCGAGAGCCAGACCTGGAAGTTGAAGGATGTAGAGCACCTCTCGATCTGCACCGACTTTGGAAAGGATACGCTCGGATTCTTCTTCCACGGGAAGACCCTGAATTTGATGGGGATTCAGATCACTTTATCCAGGTTTCCAACAAGCGATCTTTGAATTATCTTCATCGGCTTTGAGCCAGCCCAGTGCCGAGCAGTGGGGCTTCAGCAAGACTTTCGAGATTTTGATGGAGTATCTGAAGCGTGAACCTTCCGTTTAGGTCTTCTTCGCCTTTACTCGGATTACTCGGCTCCTCGAGAATAACGGGAAAGGATTTCATGCCCACGTGGGTTTTAGGGGATAACCAGCGAGGCCATCGTCCACGCCGTGACCGATTCCAATAAGGGGTACAAGAGTCACTACTCCTATGTGTTGGCTGCTAATCGGGATGCCAAGGAGGCCATTACGAGTTCTTACACTAATCGGGCGGAGTATGTTCCGAACTTTCCCTTCAACTGGTCTGCCGACCACTTTGGTCCCGAGGTGGGATCGTATGACGTTGACTCTACTTCGTTGTCCGGGGATGACGCCATTTAATACAACCTTTTATTCCGCTGGGCGGAGAGAGTTTGAGATCTTTGGGGAAGAAGTTTTCCTGCAGAGAAATCATCGAAGTGGCCTCGGAGTCGGAAGAGAAGCTAAAAACCACCCTCGGTAAGCTTGCTTCAACCATTTGAAGTCGTCTTCACCTTTTTCTTTTGTAGATGAGTGGCCGGAGGTTGATCTTAACCGACTTCCCACAACCCTTCGTTCTACGCAGTGAAAGCGTGTAACACCCCTTACTTTTAATACTACTTAGCGAATTAAATCGAGTTTTCAAAAACCACTCAAGGAGTGCTACATTTTTCTACATGAATTTAACCAAGCAAAACAATAAAACAATTGCGACTAAGCGGTTGTAGTGTGATGCACATACTGACACCTCGGCAAGAAGGGCAGGAGCTCACGAGAATGAGTTATTAGTTACAACACGGTCAAAATAATACATGTTCCAAAAAGACATAGGTTTACAACTCAAAAAAAACACCTCGGCACAACACACAAATAACACAATTATTTAGTGCATGAGTTATATGCATGATGCGGACCCCAAACACCAAAGGCATATGCATGATGGATCCATTAAGGCCAGAAGTCTTCGCAGCACACCTTAGGACCAGAAGTCCTCTGCTTTCACCATAGGACCGAAGTCCTCTGCTTTCACCATTATGTTTATGATTTATGCGACACCATGAACAATGCATAACACACGGCATATACATCATTCAATTAAATCATAACACAATCTCGATAACTCACCAATTAGACCCATGACCTTTTGTTCATAAATAGGACCTAAGTCCTCTGCTCGCCTCTAGGACCAGAAGTCCTCTGCATTCACCACTTTTCATTTATTTTAATGCCCATCGAGGACTTCATCATTTATTACTCCTCTACTCGTAGCCATAAGGCCAACAACACACATACGTCATTTTTACGTGCTAAGGCCGGCGTCTCTACATCGGCCAGCGGCTCTAAGGCGTCGCCGCCTCACTCACCAAACACCTCGGCACCTAGTAGTGGACAAGCGATCCTCACGAGGTCTACCATGTCACTTAGGACTAAAGCCCGGCTACACCATTCAGCCCACTCACGTAATTGTCGCTTAAAAGCGACACTCTCGATTCGTCCAAAGAACAACTGCGCTTACACTAGCGTTAAAACAACACCTCGGCACCTATAGCACCTCGGCGCGCAGCACCCTCTGCGCTTGGCACCTCGGCACGCCTACACTCTACTCCACTCATAGTCACTTCAACGCGCGAAAGCGTACTTCACTTCCTCTATAATACCACTGGTTACTCTACGCTTGAACACACGCGCACTTAAGCGCAACATCTCACCTCGGCAAGTACACCTGGGTATGATATACTCTACATCTCGGCCATAACACCTCGGTTACTACCGTTATCGTTATCAGCGGCAACTTGGCGCCTACGCCTAAGTACTTTATCTCGGCCTAAGCATCTCGGCCTACTTACCTACACCTCGGCAAGTACAAACCGATACCTATACCTAGTCTCAGGTACTCATACACTTAGTCACTTGTGTTCTATCACTCACCTCGGTTCTTATGTTATCGTTATTACGTTTTGACTTACAATCATCACTTAAGTTTCGTTACACTGGTGGTAGGTAGATACACCTCGACAAACCGATCCAAATATTCATGAAAGGTACGATTCATATACTCCATGAATACTCCGGGAGCATTAGTAACACCAAATGGCATGGTGAATACTCGTAGTGTCCATACAGGAGTCCTAAGCGCCGTCTTAGGAACATCTTCATCCTTTACTTTGATTTGATGGTAACCCGAGCCTCAAGTCAATCTTAGAAAACACTTGCGCTCCCACCAATTGGTCCATCAAATCATCTATTCTTGGAAGTGGATACTTATTCTTGATTGTTACTTTATTGGTGGCGATAGTCAGCAGAGTCGCATACTCCCATCCTTCTTCTTCACCAAGCAACTTTGGAGCTCCCAGGTGACACACTCGGCCTTATAAACTTCTTCTCCAACAATTCTTCAATTTGCTTCTTCATTTCGGATAGCTCGAGACGCGAGACATCCTATATGGTGCCATAGACACCGCCTAGTACCAGTACTAAATCAATGGTAAACTCGACTTTCTCTCAGCGGCACATCGGAATTTCATTTGGAAATACCTGCGGGGAACTCTCTCACTATGAGTATTTCATCAATCTTAGCTCGGCTCTCTGCGGACATTGTCACACTCAGCGCAAACAACGCAGCCCCTTCCTTCATTACCTTGCTTGTGCTGCTCGCGAGACATCGAGCAGATTCTACCACCTCGGAAGAAGGGAAACTCACGATCCTCTCAAAGCAATTGATATGGACATGGTTATCCACTAACCAATCCATACCGAGGATGACATCCATCCCCTCAAAGGTAGACAGCGGTCAGTTAACAAGGAAGTCTCTCGCAAAGGCCGGCAGAGGACACTTCGCACACACACGAGAGAGGTAGTCAGGACCGCTTGGGTAGATCACCGATAACCATCTCCTCATCATAGAAGACAACACTAAATCCAACTTCTTACACACACAAAGCGAGAAATGAAAGAATGCGTGGCACCAGTAGCCACTATTGCAATCACAGGAATGCCATTTATAAAACACGTACCTTTTATCTCATTCACCACCTCGGATCCCGCAAGAGCGAACACTTTTCCACCATTCTTCTCCTTCTTTGGCTTAGGACACCTCGAACTAATATGCCCTGCCTCCCCACAGTTGTAGCAAACCATGTCCTTCTTCTCACAGTCTGGAGCCTTGTGGCCTTCCTTGCCACACTTAAAACACTTAATGACTGGGCACTCAAAACTTTTGTGACCAGGTTTTCCACACTTGAAACACACTATACTCGGAGAAGCGTCTCCCCCATTCAACGCCTTGGCCCAATCAGCTTTCCACTTTCCTTTACCCTTTCCACCAGAACCCTCGTAAGGCTTAGCACGATATTGAGAATTCTGCTTCTCCCTTCCAGTTTTATAGGTGGTAGTCGCGGCCACCTTGTCTTCCTCGAAGATTCTGCAGCTATTCACCAGCTGAGCAAACACCCTTATCTGTTGATACCCGATTGCACGCTTGATGTCGGGCCTTAAACCATTCTCAAACTTAATACACTTGGAGAACTCAGCGGTAGCTCGGTGTAATGGGGTAGAACTTCACCAACTTCGGTAAACTTTGCCGCATACTCGGCCACCGACTTACTCCCCTGCCACTCTAAAAATTCCATTTCTTTCTTTCCTTAACATCTTGAGATAATACTTCATCGAGAACTCCCTCTTGAAAATATCCGGTGATTTCTCCTTGTGATCTCCAACCTTTGAAGATTTTCCAGCCACCAATCGTCTGCCTCCTCAGCCAGCATGTGAGTTCCAAATCTCACCTTTTGCGCAATCGAACACTCCATCACTCGGAAGATCCTTTCTATTTCCTTTAAGCAGGGCCATAGCTCCATCGGGATCATACCTCCCTTTGAAAGTAGGAGGATTCTCCTGCGAAAGCGTAGCCAACCTCCTCGCTCCAACATCCTCATTTTCTTTGAAATTTCTGATTCCCATAGCGATCGCCATCGCTTCCAATGCGGCGGTATATGGCGTCATTCTCCCGACTCTTCCGGCCATTACACTAAACATATAAACAAAATCTACTTAGAACGAGCCATAAGACTCGAAATTTTGGGAACTCAAGACTCAATACTTGGTCGGACAAGACCGGACTTTTGCTCTGATACCACTTTTGTAACACCCCCTTACTTTTAATACTACTTAGCGAATTAAATCAGAGTTTTCAAAAACAACTCAAGGAGTGCTACATTTTTCTACATGAATTTAACCAAGCAAAACAATAAAACAATTGCGCGACTAAGCGGTTGTAGTGTGATGCACATACAACACCTCGGCCAGAAGGAAGAACCGAGCTCACGAGAATGAGTTATTAGTTACAACACGGTCAAAATAATACATGTTCCAAAAAGACATAGGTTTACAACTAAAAAAACCTACATAATGCAGACCACTACGCTACTCGGCATTTGATGTTACACTACCAGAGCAAAATGGCGCCAACTACACGGGTGAGGTGACCTCTACTTAGGGGATACCGCAAGTTGCCAACATGAGAAGCAACATAAAAGCGGTAGGGTGAGTCTCTAAACACATATAATAAGGTTTATGACAAGCATTATGCTAAGCAAAACACATATAAACACCTCGGCACAACACACAAATAACACAATTATATAGTGCATGAGTTATATGCATGATGCGGACCAAAACACCAAGGGCATATGCATGATGGATCCATTAAGGCCGAAGTCTTACCAGCACACACCTTAGGACCGAAGTCCTCTGCTTTCACCATAGGACCAGAAGTCCTCTGCTTTCACCATTATGTTTATGATTTATGCGACACCATGAACAATGCATAACACACAGCATATACATCATTCAATTAAATCATAACACAATCTTAGTAACTCACCAATTAGACCATGACCTTACGTTTCATAAACACGACCTAAGTCCTCTGCTCACCTCTAGGACCGAAGTCCTCTGCATTCACCCTTTTCATTTATTTTAATGCCCATCGGGGACTTCATCATTTATTACTCCTCTACTCGTAGCCATAAGGCCAACAACACACATCGTCATTTTTGGTGCTAAGGTAGGCGTCTACACATCGGCCAGCGGCTCTAAGAAATTTTGTCGCCTCGGCTCACCACCAAACACCTCGGCACCTAGTAGTGGACCAACGATCCACTACGAGGTCTACCATGTCACTTAGGACTAAAGCCCGACTACACCATTCAGCCACTCACGTAACTGTCGCTTAAAACGACACTCTCAGTTGCGTCCAGCAACAACCTGCGCTACACTAGCGTTAAAACAACACCTCGGCACCTATAGCACCTCGGTAGCGTTTGGCACCTCGGCACGCTTGGCACCTCGGCACGCTACACTCTACTCCACTCATTGTCACTTCACGCCGCGCGAAGCGTACTTCACTTCCCTCTAATAATACCACGGTTACTCTGCACGCTTGAACACACGCACTTAAGCGCAACATCTCACCTTGGCAAGTACACCCAGGTATGATATACTCTACATCTCGGCCATAACACCTCGGTTACTACACGCTATCGTTATCAACGAGACTTCCGTGAGCCTACGCCTAAGTACTTTATCTCGGCCTAAGCAGCTCGGCCTACTTACCCTACACCTCGGCAAGTACAAACCGATACCTATACCTAGTCTCAGGTACTCATACACTTAGTCACTTGTGTTCTATCACTCACCTCGGTTCTTATGTTATCGTTATTACGTTTTGACTTACGATCATCACTTAAGTTTCGTTACACTGGTGGTAGGTAGATACACCTCGACAATCCCAAGTCAACCCCTTTGCTTAAGCCCAGACACACGTTCTCTTCGTTATGATCACTCAACTCCAAATCTACACCTCGGTAGTCCAACGTTTTACTTCTTAAGAACTTCACACTCTCACGTCTCTCACTTTAGCTCACTAGGACTAAGAGTTTTATCAGCTCCCATTTCACTCATTAGTCTCTCGTATGACCAACACCTCAACATCTCAACACAACCTCACTGAAACGAGCTAAAACATAACATCAAGCACAATCGAAACACAAAACATGCAACATGGCTCGAGGAAAAACACAACTACAAATTACTCACACATAACACTCATCATACTACAAAATTATACGTGAGAAGAGAGCCCCCTAACCTTGATCAGCTGAGCAAAATACCCTCTCTTCACCGATGCTCCCTGATTCTCCTCACAGCAACAATTCTCCCTTGAGCTTGAGCTTCTTCCACGCCAAATGCTCTTCCTTCTCTCTAGAAAGTGATCTCACCTACCAACTTCTCTCTCTTACTTTCCCTTTGACTTTTTTTTTCTCAAAACACTTTGCATGCATGCTCCCTTTCCTTCGACACACTCCTTTATTGCATTAGTTTGGGCTTCAAATGGCTCATGGGCCTCTATTCCCACCTTCTCCATTATTTAAACATCTCCTAAATGAAATAGACTTCTAATTAATACTTGACTTAACTAAAATGTTGTAAACCTTAAATAATTCAACTAAATAATTAATTGAACTATTTTGGGGTGTTACACAACGCAGAAACTAAAGGCAAAAAGAAAGGCCGAGAAGGAATTGTCCTTAAGGAACCTGCCCTGAAGAGGCCAGCATTTATCTTGCCTGAAGACATCAAAGTACCATCGAGGCCGAGAAATTTGGAAGCTTGTGGCGGAGCTTTGAGGCCGGAGAGTCCCTTTGGAACGCCATTAAGAGACAACACTTGGATGCGCAGATCGGCTGGTATAAGGCCAAGCTTAAGAAGTTGGATAATCAGAGTCTCTGGGACGAGGGAGATCTGTTGGATCAGGAAGACAAGTTGCGATGCGTTCAGGATGTTCTGATTTCGGAAATGTTAGAATACAACCAAGTGCTCCTTGACACACTGGATTATATCCAAGCCGCCAGTCCCGATTTGCACAAGCTTGAAAGTCAGGTCGTCGGCTATCAGCAAGAAGCCGATGAGCATGACACCCTGATTGCCGAGCTGGAGGAGATCAAGGCTGAGGTTGGGCGATGCCGACCAGCGAGCTCAGTTGCGAGTCTTCAAGCCGGTGAGAAGGAGGCCGAGAGCCTGAGTTAAGATGCAGCTCGGAAGGTTTCATTCAAACATGTTTTGAGCGCTGCCGAGCTCAAGTTGAGGTCCTTTGTCCCGAGCTGCCGAAGGATGCGTTAAGCTAGGAGCATGTTGTCTATGCGGGCAAAATTGTGAAGCCTTTCGGTGAGACTTCCTTGGACGAGGCAGAGGTGATCTATTCTCCCCTACAGATGTCAGATGTGGAAGAAAAGGATACAAGTGAAGATTTCCAAAGTGACGAGGATTCATCAGAGGTATCCTCGTCAACAAGTAGAGATAACATGTAATTTCTTTGGTTCCTTTTAGGCGGCACATATCTTAGGGTTGTAATAGTATTCTGGAAATTAAACGAATTCGGCCAATCTTATTTAGTTATGATGTATCCTTAGTGTGTCTCTGTCAACCGTACTGACCTCGAGCGCGAGGGTCATTTTTTGGTGTGAGGTTCTTTAACGAGAGAGCGAGGATTACAAACCATAGCAAAATATGGTAAAGCTAAAGTAGTTTGCAATAGTTACCTCGGAGGTATGCTCCATTCGCCGTCGGGGCTCTCCGACGGAACACAGTTCTGACGTCGGAGAGTTCTTCTTACAGGGATCGCCGTGGATCCGGGCCTTCACTTTGACAGAAGCCGCAAGTACTCCTTCCCTTCACCTTTTTAATGGAGGGTAGTCCCATCGGACACCAAAAAGGGAAGGTCCTTCGCCTTTTGGTGGAGGGTAGTCCCATCGGACACCGAGAAGGGAAGGCACAATCGCTCAAGGCGAAAGACAGGGAAGCCGCAAGGACTCCTTCCCTTCACCTTTTTGATGGAGGGTAGTCCCATCGGACACCAACAAGGGTCCTTTGCCTTCTGGTGGAGGGTAGTCCCATCGGATACCGAGAAGGGAAGGCACAATCGCTCAAGGCGAAAGATAGGGTCACGAAGATCTGAGCCGATGTGGGCCTCGCCAGCACCCCACGACGGAGCGTAGGAGCTCGAAATCGTGGAGGACTTTCTTTTGACGGCCTCGCCTCATCCCGTCATCCACCGGGTGGCTAGCCTGAAGTCGAAATCGGGGGAGAGGGGCGTTGAGTCAGTTCAGCGGAACGGTTTGCCCGGATTTCCTGCATGTTAGTCGAGCAAAATGAAATATGAAATAATGCAAGCTAAGCGTGAGACAGGGGCATTCGGCAATCATTTTCTATTCGTTCAGAAAATGGGAAGTATTGACATTTTTTATTCGTTCATTACTCAAATGATTCTTTTCCCAGTTGCTATCTCTGGCGTAAGCGTCTTCCTTACCGGCTTTCCTCTCCTTCTTCATGCAGAGGTAATGGCAGCGTTTGGTGTCTTCTTGGTCGGCCCAAATGGTGACTGCATGCCTTACCCTCCTCGGAGAAGAATTTCATTTTCAGGTGGACCGTTGAAGTTACTGCTCTGAGTTTCCCCAGAGTCGGGCGACCCACGATGCATTTGTAAGAGAGGCGTGCGGGGAAGAACCAAGAAACGAGTCTCGATTTGTTCATGAAAGCTTGTCTTCGCCAGATGCGTAACCATCAACTCGAGGTATCCGAGAGGAATTGTTCAGGATCCGTTGAAACCCGTTGTTGCCCCCCGAAAAATCCGGTTTGGACTTTTCGTTTGACAACGTGAAAAATAGTAGAGCCGCCACCAATATTTATTTAGGAAAACATTGAAAAAACCTTTTTTGGAAAACGGGTGGTCTTTTGAAAATATAGAGATGTAGGTTCGGGGTCGGTTGCGCATGGGGAAGGTGTAACGCCCCAAAATAATTTAATTAATTACTTAATTAAGTTATTTGAGGTTACAATATTTACTTGAATGGAAATAATTAAATTGAAGTGGTTTTATTGCAGGAGGTTTATTGAATTAAAAAGAGTGGTGTGATTAGGGCCCAACCCACTAGTTGGCCCAATCACTATGCATGACCTAAATGGGTCTCCAATTGAGACGCTCATCATCACCGAAAGAAAGAAAAATCGCGTGAGAGAGGTTGAGAGAGAGAGGCGGCGACTTGAGGAAGAAGAGAAAAAAGGGAGGATTTTTTCTCTCAAGCTTCATAGGTAACGAATTGAATTCTTTTCCTTCCTCCATTTTTTCCTCCTTTTACTTCAAGCGTATGATTCCAATTCTTTTTTCTGTTTTGCTGCTCCTCCTTGCGTTCAAGAAGAGAGGGAAGCCACAGTTTTGGAGGGAGAGAGGAGAAGCTTGCTTTGTGGTGGTTCCAGTGCTAGTGATTTCGAGTTCTTCAATCCTTCAAGGTATGGGGGCTCTTTCTATACATATAATACTCTTTAGGATTTGTGTTGTATGTAGGCTAGGTGTTGAGGGTGTTGAATGATTAATTGTAATTGTGAAACTATCCTTGTTGTCATGTTTGATGCCTGATTTAAATGCTATGTGTTGCTGATGGTTGGAAGTGATATGTGATTGAATTGTGTATGTAAATTGGTTGTGAGAACTCCCCAATAGAGTGAAGTGTGTGAACATGTTAGTTGTAGAATAATCATAGAGAGGTTTGATGAATTGTTGGTAGTATGGGTGGATTAAGTATGAAGAATTGTGAGTAATTGGTGTTGTTGAAGTGTTAGAGGAATTATGCAAGAGGGAGGGAATTCCTACGGCCTAGGCGCCAATTGCCTAGCAATCTGGCGCCCATGACGATGTGTGTGTCTTTGGGAGTGCGTGGTGCGAGGGCCTGGGCGCCAAATGGGCAGCCACGATGCGCTGTGTTCGGTTTAGACAGTGTGTGTGTGTGTTTCGGTTTAGTGTCTTTGGGAAAGGAGGCGCCAAGTCTTTGGGAAGGTTGGCGCTGTGCATTCTTTATTCTTTGAGTGCATTCTTTATTCTTTGCGTGGAGTGTGTGCGAGGAAGGTGGGCGCCAACTTGCGAGGCAATTGGCGCCGAGTTCTTGTGTGCGACTTCATTGTGTGTTGTATGCGAGCCACAGGCGCCAATGGGCAGCCCCCAGTGCGCTGTGTGTCGATTCTGTGCGCGTGTGTATGCAGCGGGCGCCAAAATGTGGCCGCCTGCCTGCGTGTGCGTGTGCGCCCGGTTGTGCAAGCGTGTGTGTGTGCGTGTGTGTCTTGGGTGCGGGCGCCAAATGTGGCGACCTAGTGCGCCGGTTGGTGGTTGTGCATGTGGGTGTGTGAGTGTGTTGCGGTGGGGCGCCAAAGTGGCTGCCAGTGGCGCCCAGTGGCGCTAGTGTGGTTCCTAGGTGTATTGTGGTCCCTAGGGTGTTAGTTGGTCCAACTCTCGTGTGGTGGAGTGATTGTGAGCTAAAATATTAACGTAAGAGTATAAATTAAATTGTAACTAAGCGGAGTGTGAAAGCGGTGTGGGACTTGGTCCAAAAGCGATGAGGCGCCCTCAAGGCTAATTTGTTGGTGAGATGGAGATGAGTTAATAAGCGAAAAATGGTGAGCCTAATAAGTTGTGGCAATATGTGTGTTTGTGGTGCATTGACATAGAGCCTCATGATGCATATGCATAAAGCGATGTGTAGGCTTGGCCAAAGCGGCGTGGGACTCGGTCAAAGCGATGAGTGCCCTCAAGGCAAATAGTGGTGATGAAGGATCCTCATGCATGTTGCATACATGCATAAAAATCATACCATGTTAATGAATTTATTGATGATGTGTTGATAATTCGGTGAATTAGTAATGTTTGTTGCCTTGCCAATATGTAATGCCTATCCTATCTATTATTATTTGTATAAAAGACTCACCTCTTTGCGTCGTGTTGCCTCGTATGTCGCAAGCAACCCGCAAGTACCGCGCAGTGAGTGCATTCTTATCTTTGGTCTTCTAGTAGTCATGTCTCGGCTCACGATATGTAGCACCGGGGGGAGGCGTGAGTCGTCTTTTATTTATCATCGATGCTTTAGACTTTTATTAATGATGTACTAAGTATAATATTAAACTTAGTGATTCTTCCATTGTGTTGGAGATGTTATTTATATTTTGGTCTTTGTAAACTAAAGCAGTGTTGTGGGCCATCCCCAAACTAATGTCTTTGCGTATCATATTAATGTTTTATTGTTTTTCGTGTTATGTGACTATAAGTTGGAAATTTCGTAAGCGTTGGAATGTGACATTTCCCTTGATGATTTTATTTTTGAAAACTACGATAAAATAAATATAAATGATAGTTGTTTAGAAAGGGTGTTACATTAGTGGTATCCGAGTGAAGTTTGGTCCTGTCCAGACCAAGTGTCTAATTGTTGTGTCTGTTGTGTCTAATTTGGTCCTTTGTGTAGAAATCGATTTGATGGCGAGGCGCGATGATCTTTGCTTTGTCTGCCGCTCTGCAAGCCATAGCCCAAGTGTCGGGAATCAACACGCTGCTTTGCTAATGTGAATGCTCGCAACTTAGCAACGTTCGGAGGAAAACCCACCCACCTTGAGGGTCGGTATGATGACCAGATGGGGCCTTGGCACAGTTAAAGGAGATAGAGCGGATCTTAGTGTCATGGAGTGCACCTGCTTCTTTGAGAAAGTGAAGTTGGGGACCCGTATCTTGGGAGAGGAAGGCGACGAGTAGTGGTTGGGAATGTCGCGAAGGTTGGAAGGTCTTTGGTGAGGAAGTTACTTGGGAGGTTTTCACAAGAGAGTTCAAGAGAAAGTATTACCACGAGGATGTGCGAGCTAAGAAGGAAGTGGAGTTCTGGAGTGAAAGCAGGAAATAAGACGATGGTTGAGTATGCCGCCAAATTTGAGGAGTTGGCCAAATTTTGTCCTTACTATGCCAATGAAGCCGATTCTGAATTTTCCAAGTCGTCAAGTTTGAGAGTGGTCTGCATGGGAGATAAAGCGATTGGATATCGGGAGATTCGGGATTTTGCTAAATTTGGTTGATAAGTGTAGAATCTATGAGGAGGATAGTTCGGTGCGCATAAAATTTGTGAAGGAGAAGAGAAATAATCGGTTTAGGAAAACCCTATGAGGTTCTTTGGAGGTAAAAGCAAGTGGAAAGAAGGTCTTTGGCCGAAGCCAAGTGGGGAGGTGCCCTCCGAGTATTGTGTGTTATACACCTGTAAGAAGCACAGTCACAAGAGTAATGAGTGTCCCGAGGCCAATTGTTTCAAGTGTGGTCGGAAGGGCCATAAAGTCGCTTAGCTGTGAAAAGAAAGGGATTGTGTGTTTTAATTGTGAAGAGGTGGGGCATGTGAGTGCTAATTGTCCTAAGCCCAAGAGGAGAAAGCCAAGGGGAAAGTGTTTGCTCTAGCAGAAGGCAGAATGCTAACGAGATTCGAGGTACTTGTCTTATTTTTGGTACTCCTTTGATTGCTATAGTAGATACAGGTGCTACTCATTCTTTCATTCTTTGCATTGTGTCTTTGAGAAATTGAATCTTGATTTGTCTTCTATGATGAGGAGATGGTTATTGATACTCAGCTAAGGGTTGAGTAACTACCTCCCCTAGTGTGTGCTAAGTGTCCTCTGTCGGTCTTGGCAGAGATTTTCTTGTAGACCTTATTTGTTTACCTTTGGAGGATTAGATGTTATCCTTGGTATGGGTGGTTAGTTGATAACCATGTACATATCAATTGTTTCGATAGATCGGTGAGTTTCTGGCCCCGAGGAGGAAGAATGCATCTTCTTTCACTCACGCCAATTGCGTAGATTAATGAGGAAGAAGTTCATCTATTTGCCTTGATGGCGTCTCTGCTGTCTGTTGAGAGTCAAGATATCATTGAAGGGTTGAAGGTAGTGTGCGAGTTTCAGGAGGTATTCACGATGAGATTCCGAGTGTTCCCACAGGTGAGGAGGTTGAATTCACTATTGATCTTGTCTGAAGATGCGAGGCACGTGTCTATGGCACCGTCTGGGATGTCGAGCGTCTGAATTATCCGAATTGAAGAAGCTTGACTAGAAGAGTTACTTGAGAAGAAGTTCATAAGGCCTAGTGTGTCGCCTTGGGAGCACTTTGTGTTGTTAGTGAAGAAGAAGGATGGGAGTATGAGACTTTGCGTAGACTATAGAAGCGGTTGAACAAGGTGACAATCAAGAGCAGTATCCGCTCCCGAGGATTGATGACTGATGGATCGGTTGGTGGGTGCTAAAGTGTTCACAAGATCGACTTGAGGTCGGGATATCACCAAATCAAGGTGAAAGATGATGACGTTTGAAGGCGACTTTGAGAACTAGATATGGGCACTATGAATATCTTGTGATGCCGTTCGGTGTTACTAACGCACCGGAGTGTTTATGGAGTATATGAACCGTACCTTCCATAGTCACTTGGATCGTTTTGTGGTGGTATTTATAGATGACATTTTGGTGTATTCTAAGGCAGGAGAGAGAGCACGCAGAACACTTGAGGTTAGTGCTAGAGGTGTTGAAGGAAAAAAGAAGCTTTACGAAGTTGTCAAAGTCGCAGTGCAGTTGAGCAAAGTGAGTTTTCTCGGCCATGTAATTTCCGGTGATGGTATAGGCTGTAGATCCGGCCAAGGTGGATCTTTGTGTTGCGATGGGAGAGGAGGCAAAGTCGGTGGATCGAGATCGGGAGTTTCTTGGGGTTGGTGGTTACTCTGGGAGGTTTATAGAGGGTTTTCTAAGCTAGCCCTTCCGTTGACTCAATTGGCGTGTAAGGAAAAGCTTTTGTGTGGGATGCCCGGTGTGAAAGAGAGCTTCAATGAGTTGAAGAAGAGGTTGACGACGCCCCTATCTTGGTATTGCGGTTCCGGACCAACCGTTTGTAGTGTCTTTGCGATGCTTCCAAGATGGGTTTGGGAGGTGTGCTAATGCGAGAGGTAAAGTAGTAGCCTATGCGTCCAGCGATTGAGAATTCATGAGAAGAACTACCCTACTCACGATTTGGAGCTTGCGGCAATTGTGTTTGCTTTGAAGATCCTGGAGGCACTATTTGTATGGTTCTAAGTTTGAGGTGTTCGGTGATCATAAGGGTTGCAGTACTGTTTGACCGAGAAAGAATTGAATATGAGAAAAAGGAGGTGGCTAGAAGCTGTTGAAAGACTATGACTTTAGTTTGAATTACCATCCGGGAAGGCTAATGTTGTAGCCGATGCCTTGAGTAGGAAGTCCCTTCATGTGTCTCTGCGTTGATGGTGAAAGAGCTCGAATTGATTGAGCGGTTCGGGATTTGAGTTTGAGTTCATGAAATAACGCCTAGAAGTGTGCGGGTGGGAATGTTGAAGATCCATAATGAATTTCTAGGCGTTATTCGGGAGGCTCAAAACGAGACATTAAACTAGTTGAATTGGCGGTGGGGATGGATCACTCAGAGGTTAAAGATTATGAAATAGACGCCAGCAGGATGTGTTGAGATCTGGGGAGGATTTGCATCCACGATGATGAAGAGATTAAGAAATCAATCTTTGGAAGAGGGACATCGAAGTAAATTGAGTATTCATCAGGGAGCCACAAAGATGTATCGAGATTTGAAGAAAGCTGTTTTGGTGGCACGGCATGAAGCGTGATGTGGTGATTTGTGTATGCTTGTTTGGCGTGTCGAGAAAATCAAGGTAGAGCATCGAAAGCGTGGGGTTGATGCGACCATTGGATGTACGAGAATGGAAGTGGGATAGTATCTCTATGGATTTTGTAAGCTGGATTGCCAGAAGTACGATAAAGGGATTTGATGCTATTTGGGTGATTGTTGATAGGTTGACAAAGTCGCTCACTTTTTGCCGATTAATATGACTTATCGATTCAGAAGTTGGCGGATATTTATGTTAAGACAATTGTGAAGTGCATGGTGTTCTGTGAGTATCGTGTCCGATCGGGATCCTAGGTTTATACGAATTTTGGAGGAGCTTGCGGGAGGCCTTAGGTTCTAAATTGAGAGGCGAGTTCCGCTTATCACCCCCGCATGGATGGGCAAAGCGGGAGAGGACTATTCGATCCACTAGAGGATTTGTTGAGAGCATGCGTTCTTGAACAAGGAGGTTCGTGGGATTCTCATTTGCCATTGATTGAATTCACCTATAATACAGTTTTCATGCGAGTATCGGGATGGCGCCTTTCGAGGCATTGTATGGTAGGAGGTGTAGGACACCCTTGTGTTGGTATGAATCGGGAGAGAGTGTGGTGTTAGGCCCAGAGATTGTGCGGAGACCACGAGAGAAGGTCAAGATGATTCGAGAGAAGATGAAAGCCTCGCATGAGTAGGCGAGAAAGAGCTATCATGATAAGAGAAGAAGAAAAGACACAGGTTTCAATTTGGTGACCATGTATTCTTGAGAGTCACTCCGGTGACAGTGTGGGTCGTGCCTTGAAGTCTAAGAAATTAACCCCTCGTTTCATTGGCCCATACAGTTCCGGGAAAGAGTTGGGAAAGTTGCCTATCGGGTGGCCTTACCACCTGTCTGTCTAACTCGCATGATGTGTTCCATGTATCTCATTTGCGGAAGTATGTCCCCGACCGTCGCATGTAATTCGGATGGATAATGTGGAGGTGAGGAGAACCTCCTTTGTGGAGACTATGCAGGTTAGGATAGAAGACCGAAGTGAGGTAAAAGTGTTAAGAGGCAAGGAGATCAATTTAGTGAAAGTGGTTTGGTTAGGAGTAGTGGCGAGAGCATGACGTGGGAATTGGAAAGTAAGATGAAAGAAGCATATCCGAGTTTGTTTGATTCGGGTAATTTCGAGGACGAAATTTCGTAAGTGGGGAGAGTTATGCGCCCCAAAATAATTTAATTAATTACTTAATTAAGTTATTTGAGGTTACAATATTTACTTGAATGGAAATAATTAAATTGAAGTGGTTTTATTGCGGGAGGTGTATTGAATTAAAAGAGTGGTGTGATTAGGGCCTGACCCACTAGTTGGCCCAATCACTTATGCATGACCTAAATGGGTCTCCAATTGAGGCGCTCATCATCACCAGAAAGAAAGAAAAATCGCGACAGAGAGGTTGAGAGAGAGAGGAACAAATGACGAAGGAAGAAGA
Organism: Oxytropis ochrocephala; assembly: GCA_020916435.1. NCBI lineage: Eukaryota > Viridiplantae > Streptophyta > Magnoliopsida > Fabales > Fabaceae > Oxytropis > Oxytropis ochrocephala. The sequence goes on from CM037092.1 coordinate 74,584,151, forward strand.
AGAAGAAAAGGGAGGAGGATTTTTCTTCTCAAGCTTCATAGGTAACGAATTGAATTCTTTTCCTTCCTCCATTTTTTCCTCCTTTTACTTCAAGCGTATGATTCCAATTCTTTTTTCTGTTTTGCTGCTCCTCCTTGCGTTCAAGAAGAGAGGGAAGCCACGGTTTTGGAGGGAGAGAGGAGAAGCTTGCTTTGTGGTGGTTCCAGTGCTAGTGATTTCGAGTTCTTCAATCCTTCAAGGTATGGGGGCTCTTTCTATACATATAATACTCTTTAGGATTTGTGTTGTATGTAGGCTAGGTGTTGAGGGTGTTGAATGATTAATTGTAATTGTGAAACTATCCTCGTTGTCATGTTTGATGCCTGATTTAAATGCTATGTGTTGCTGATGGTTGGAAGTGATATGTGATTGAATTGTGTATGTAAATTGGTTGTGAGAACTCCCCAATAGAGTGAAGTGTGTGAACATGTTAGTTGTAGAATAATCATAGAGAGGTTTGATGAATTGTTGGTAGTATGGGTGGATTAAGTATGAAGAATTGTGAGTAATTGGTGTTGTTGAAGTGTTAGAGGAATTATGCAAGAGGGAGGGAATTCCTACGGCCTAGGCGCCAATTGCCTAGCAATCTGGCGCCCATGACAGTGTGTGTGTGCTGGGAGTGCGTGGTGCAGGGCACAGGGCGCCAAATGGGCAGCCCTGATGCGCCTGTGTTCGGTTTAGACAGGCTGTGTGTGTGTGTTTCGGTTTAGTGTCTTTGGGAAGGAGGCGCCAAGTCTTTGGGAAGGTTGGCGCTGACCGCATTCTTTATTCTTTGGTGCATTCTTTGTTCGCTGCGTGGAGTGTGTGTGCGGGGAAGGTGGGGCGCCAACTTGCGGGGCAATTGGCGCCGGAGTTGCTTGTGTGCGACTTCTTTGTGTGTGTTGTGCGAGCCACAGTGGCGCCAAATGGGCAGCCCCAGTGCGCTGTGTCGATTTTCTGTGCGTGTGTGTGCGAGCGGGCGCCAAAATGTGGCTGCCTGCGTGTACGTGTGCGCCCGATTGTGCAAGCGTGTGTGTGTGCGTGTGTGTCTTGGGTGCGGCGCCAAATGTGGCGACCTAGTGCGCCCGGTTGAGTGGTTGTGCATGTGGGTGTGTGAGTGTGTTGCGGTGGGGCGCCAAAGTGGCTGCCAGAGTGGCGCCAAGTGGCGCTAGTGTGGTTCCTAGGTGTATTGTGGTCCCTAGGGTGTTAGTTGGTCCAACTCTCGTGTGGTGGAGTGATTGTGAGCTAAAATATTAACGTAAGAGTATAAATTAAATTGTAACTAAGCGGAGTGTGAAAGCGGTGTGGGACTTGGTCCAAAAGCGATGAGGCGCCCTCAAGGCTAATTTGTTGGTGAGATGGAGATGAGTTAATAAGCTGAAAAATGGTGAGCCTAATAAGTTGTGGCAATATGTGTGTTTGTGGTGCATTGACATAGAGCCTCATGATGCATATGCATAAAGCGATGTGTAGGCTTGGCCAAAGCGGCGTGGGACTCGGTCCAAAGCGATGAGTGCCCTCAAGGCAAATAGTGGTGATGAAGGATCCTCATGCATGTTGCATACATGCATAAAAATCATACCATGTTAATGAATTTATTGATGATGTGTTGATAATGCGGTGAATTAGTAATGTTTGTTGCCTTGCCAATATGTAATGCATATCCTATCTATTATTATTTGTATAAAAGACTCACCCTACTGCGTCGTGTTGCCTCGTATGTCGGCAACCTGCAGGTACCCGCGAGTGAGTGCATTCTTATGCCGGTCTTCTAGTAGTCATGTCTCAGCTCTGATATGTAGCACCAGGGGAGGGGCGTAGTCGTCTTTTATTTATCATCTGATGCTTTAGACTTTTATTAATGATGTACTAAGTATAATATTAAACTTAGTGATTCTTCCGCTGTGTTGGAGATGTTATTTATATTTTGGTCTTTGTAAACTAAAAGCAGTGTTGTGGGCCATCCCCAAACTAATGTGTTGCGTATCATATTAATGTTTTATTGTTTTTCGTGTTATGTGACTATAAGTTGGAAATTTCGTAGCGTTGGAATGTGACATTTCCTTCAATGATTTTATTTTTGAAAACTACGATAAAATAAATATAAATGATAGTTGTTTAGAAAGGGGTGTTACGAGAAGGTATTAGCACCCCACACGCCACTTTCTAACGAAAAGGAACCATTAACTTGATGTGGTTTTGAAATGTTTGATTTGAAATACATCTACTTCTACTTCTTTTCTTTTTTTTTTTTTTTTTTGAGAAATTGCTTTATTGAAAGCGGGGAAAATGAATGTTTTGGTATCTTTGTAAAGCGGAACAAAACAAAGATTTTTTTTGAAAAGGGTGCTTGACGGGACATGAACCCGGTCTTACGCCCTCATTCAAATTTGAGGATCAAAGCTACGTAGTTCTCGTTTGCGCGTCGAAAATGGCTTAGGGGTTTAAGTTTTGGAGTTTTTGAAGTAAGACTCGAGTGTTCGCGAACACCAAACAAGCGAGGAGGCTTGAGTGGCATTCAATACTAACTCGAAAGAAAAGAGAGTTGGAACAGGTAATCAAACAAGCAATGGCTTGAGTGATTACAAGTGACAACGTTGCATTATTCTTTTTTTTTTTTTGAAAATTGTTTTGAAAAAATGGTGAGCATCGATGATAATTACTACTAATAACTCGTGTTATTTTGGAAATTTGGATTAGTTTTTGTTGTTTAATTAATGTGTGGGAGCTTTCATAATAGTCAAACAAGCAAAGGCTTGAGTGACTATCACTAATAACTCCTCATTAGCGATCAAACAAGCAGCGGCCGAGTGATGGCTAATGATTTGTTTATGAAAATGCCTTAGGGTTTTTATTTGAAAGAAAAGCATGTAATTTTGAATTTGAAAAGAAATAGAACATTTCAAATCCTTTTTCAAGACAAAACCGAGACAACAATTAGAGAACAAACAAAGCAATCATAAGGAGTATTCACAAGTTGCTATGAACAATTGAATGCATGATTAAACAAACATGTGGGTGCAAGAGTATACAATCATGGGATGCAAGGCATAGCATTATTGAGTGCATGATTAGGCAAACATATGAATGCATGAGTATACAATTGTGGAATGCAAGGCATAGCATTATTGAATGCATGAACATATGAAAAAGAGTGCAAGTCATAGTGTTAATGAATGTATGATCATGTGATAATAAATGCAAGACATGACATTAATGGATGCATGAACATGTAAGAGGGTATGAGAATGCAAGAGGCATAGGCGCATATAGATGCATGAACATGTAAGCACAAATGATGAAATGCAAAGTGTAAAAATGTTTTGGGTATTTTTGCAAATAGACAAGTAGTAAAACTTTTAGTAAAAAGTTAATGAATGGTAAAAGTAAATATGCATGAAGTGAATGGTAATTATATAATGGGATAGTAAAGTAAAAAGTAAAAATGCCTTTTTTTAGTTTTGGTAAAAAGTTAATGAGTGGTAAGGTAAAAACATGAATGGATGGTTAAAAAGTGAAAAAACACATTAACACTATTACACACCTCTACACAAGATCAAACACACATTTTAAGCACTAAAATGAACCCTAAAAAGGACTCTAAGGCCGAAATCACATATGCACAAGACAATACATTATTTCATGCTAAAACTCATAACCAACACATAGAACAAATCATGCAAATCAAGTACATCATGCATTTTATTTACATAACTCAAAGAGTGAAAAGGAAGCAACAAAAAACCCTAAATTCTAAGGCTTAAACCGAAAACCCTACACTCATGAATCAAACCAAAGCTCAACTTGCAAGTTATGATATGAACAAGAAGATGCATATAATATGTGAAAAATTCTTTATTCATGGAAAAGTGAAAAAGAAATGAGTGTGAAAATGCAAAACATATGGTTAAAACACAAGAACACTCTCTTCAAGGCCAAGGGCTCACTTCAAACACCCAAGGCTCCCAATGTCCTTGACATAGTGTTTGAAATGAGCCCTCTAAGCCTCTTAGAGAGGAAGAGGAGTAGAAGGAATATTCACATGCTAATAGTTAAAAATGCAAGAGATAAGATGTTTACCTCAAGATCAAAGCTACACAAGAGTAGAAAAATGAAGATCAAGAACAAATCGCCAACAAATGCCACATAAACTTGAAGAAAACAAGCTCCTTAGTAGAGTAAAAATGGAATCAAGGATGAAAGGAAGAAGATATATGAATATGGAGTGGATTTGAGGTGATTTGGTGGATGAAACTTGAAAAGAAAATGGAGGAGAAAGGAGAGGGAGGGTTCGGCCTAGAGAGGGAGAGAGGAGGAGAGGTTTTTGTTCTAGGTTAAAAATGAGAGTGTCTATCCCTTTGGTCTCTTGCTTTTGGGTTTTTATATGGGGTGCAAACTCAAGGGTATTTATGACAATGTGATTCTTGCAAACCAATAGGATTTGAGATAAAATTTGAATCAATGGTCAATATGCAATGTCACATGGATTGAGGGTAATTAAAAAGCACAAAATGAGGAGAGAGAGGGGCTGAATGCGCAGCTTAATGAGGGTGGTGAAGGATAAGTTTATTTACAAAATTGTATTTTTCCATGAAGCTTATTACACAAGTGTCATTTTGATTCAAATGAAGGGTGAGGATTGCACACAAAACTTGAATGGAAGGCCAAGATTTAAACACAATTTGCAACCAATAAAATAAATCAAAATTGCATGATTATGGGCTGGTGTGCGCAGCTAGGGAGTGGGAGAGTGAGTGGAATTGCAAATTGTACAATTGTACTATACTTAACCTTTCAAAATTCAAAAGAAATGAAATATCCTTTTCTAGATAATTCTTCTAAATTCATGTCATTTTGGGCCATGTCCCATGATTCAATGATTGGGCTCTGAATTTTATGATCTCACCAATCCCAAAATTGATTTGTTTACCCCACCTCAAAGGAAATGACCATTTTACCCTTCTATCCAAGAATTTGATTTTTATGCCAAAAGGCTTAATATTTATGCACAAAAAATAATCACAATTAAGCACAAATATTCCTCAAATAAATCATTGATGATTGTTCAGTGATTTGGGACAAAAGACCGTTTTTATTGTGAAATGACCAAAATGCCCTTTCACTCTAAAAACCCTAGTTATTTGCCCAAAGCACATTTTTACTTCAAAATGACATTTCCCCTAGGAATGACCTCTAATATCTAAAAATACATGTTGAATGATTTGTCCTGAGAAATTGTCCCTTATTTGCAAAATGACCAAAATACCCTTTTGCACCAGAAAAACCTAATTTGTCCAAGAAGTGCATTCCAACTCAAAAAATGATTTTAGAAGCTTTGAAATGACTTTTAGAACCTTAAATGCAATGCATGATGCTCTCTTCTCCTCACAGTTATTTATTTTTTGGGAAAATTAGGGTTTTGACCTAAAGCTCCAGGACAAAATTGGGGTATACAGTTTGCCCTCTTTATCTAGAGTTTAACAAGGAATATGAATTGGCCGAAACATATTCCGAGGCAAAATAGAGATAAAGAATTCAGAAATTATACCTATTTTGTCTTCCTAGGAAAAACCCGAATTTTCTTTTCCTTTTTTCAGTTTTTTTTTTGGTGAATGGATGCCAGCTAGAAACGGCTGTAATGAATGAAGTGTCGACTCTCAGTAAGCCAACAAAGGCAAGAAATAGATTAGTGCCAACCCTCAGGCGGCAAAAAGCAAGCAAAAATAAATCAGTAAAGAAAATAGTAAAGAAGGTATCGACCTCTGGGAGGCCGATACTGGCAGGAAATCAAGAAAGTGATAAAGAACGCAATAAAGAAGGAGCGCTTGTGGCTCTGAAAGAACACTTAGGTTCTGAAGGAGCACCTGCGGCTCTGAAGGAGAATTTGAGCTCTGGAGGTGGCCTATTCGAGCGGCCTGAGGTTCAATATCAAGTTGTAGGACTGATACATTTTACCTTGATGGACTTACGCTATGCTTTATAACGGCTACGGCTAGTCCCGAAGGGCCTTGAAGTGCGGGGCCGATCCGTCATGCTCGTGATGACTTGGCGAAATGAAGGACACGAGGTCTGAAAGGCCAATCCGTCATGCTCCGTGATGACTTGGCGAAATGAAGGACACGAGGTTTGAAGGGCCGATCCGTCATGCTCCGTGATGACTTGGCGAGATGAAGGTCGAGTTCAAAGTCATTTGCTTGGGTATTGATTTGAACTAAAGCGAAGGACCCCAGTGCGATGATTTCGTCGGTGCTCGATAACGGCCAGGATCTTGAAGGGACGCATTGGTCTGAAGGGACACGCGAGTCTGAAGGGATTCGCAAATCCTGATGATTGGTGATTGAGATAGCTCTTTGTTGGCGCATTGAATTGAGGTACACGCATATGTCGATTGATGCAAGGATGATGCATGAAGCATGGGTGCATGTTATGCAAGGGCATGTTATGCGGGGAGCATGTTATGCGAGTGCATGCAATGTTATGATTTTGGTGTGATGATGCATGTAGTAAAATGTTTTTTTTTTTTTAATTCTTTACGACCCGACTTTCTTTTTACAGTCGTTTGATTTTTTTCTCTTTTTTTCGATCGACTTTCTCTTTTCGATCATTTGTTTTCGCTTTTTTTGACAAAGGCTTGTTCTTTTCTTGGTTCAACCGACTCGATACTCTGGCAAGAGGCGAGAAGCCGATAGAGGCTGCAGGGCTCATGAATCGAACATAAGTTTGCTTTATGGTTCGCGGAAATGCGGAATGGTTTTGTGAGTGCAACCTTCTTTGTAAGATTAATTTTCTTTGGGAAGTTTGCTTATTTCCCATGACTTTTAAAGATTTCGCCATGATTTGTAATGCTCTATGATGTATGCACATGTTTCTGATTCGGGATCACCATCATCATAAAAGCGCTTATTTTGAAGCGAAAAAGCGAAATAACAACAAACAAGACATGAGAAAATTGAGCTTTATTGATGTGGAAGTCGATCGTCATGCAGAATGTTACGACGATTTATCAAAGACATTTGTGATTTTAAACTACAAAAAGACACGAAAAACAAAAGAGAAGCTAATTTCTGACTGTCCGTCTCTGTGGAGCAGTGCCGACATTTGCGTCCTTAATCTTGATCACTCCCTCATCCAAGTCTTCAGGGGAGTTGTATGCCTTTCTTTACTTTTCATGCTCAAGTTTTCTGACCCTAATTTTTGCCTGGATCGCCCTTTGCGGGTTTTCAATCCACCGGGTCACTCTGATCTTGCCTAGGCCGCCCTTTCGGGTTTTCAACCTAGCGAGCTAATTCTTACTTGGCTCGTCTTTCTCTTTTTTTCACTTATTTCTTTCAGGCATAATACTTCTTCACAGTGTCTGAATTGGCTGGGTTCTTGAGATCTTCGCCGTCCATATTTGTGAGTATCAGCGCTCCCCCAGTAAAGGCTTTCTTGACTACATACGGGCCGTCATAAGTGGGCGTCCACTTCCCTCGGGGATCACTCTGAATGGGCAGAATCTTCTTGAGTACCAGATCCCCTTGCTTGAATTCACGAGGTCGGACTTTCTTGTCGAAAGCCGTTCTCATTCTCTGTTAATACTGATTGCGTGACACAAGGTCTGCAATTCTTTTCTCCTCAATGAGATTTAGTTTGATCCAGACGAGCACTGTTCCCACTCGGCTTCTTCCAACTTGGTTTCCATCAAGACCCGCGGTGAGGTATCTCAACCTCGATAGGAGGGGCGCCGACCCATATACGAGAGAAGGGGTTGCCCGGTCGAAGTGCGCGCCGAGGTATGATAGCCATGCAAGGCGAAAGGAGCATTTCATGCCAGTCTTTGTAGGTTACCACCATTTTCTGCACTATTTTCTTGATATTCTTGTTGGCTGCTTCAACTGCCCCATTCATCTTTGGGCGGTAGGGAGAGGAATTATGATGCTGAATTTTGAATTCTTTGCATAGGTCCGTCATCATTTTCTTTGTTCGAGTTCTTCTGCTAGTTATCCGTGATGATCTTGTAGGGAAGACCATATCGGCATATCAGATCTTTCTTCACAAATTTGGCAACCACTGAACTGGTTATACTGGAGTATGAAGCAGCTTCAACCCATGGTATGTCCACTGGAATGGGTTCCGAACGAGCCCTCGTGCACATCTCTCATGATTCTTTCAGCTTTCTTCTTTGCAACACACCTCGGAGAACCATATCGTAGTTTCTTTTGTAGAGAACTTCACCACTCAAGAAGAAATTCCTTGACGATCTTCTAAGAGTTCTCTTGTCATTCTCTGATGCCCCAGGTGGGTATTCCTGATTAGTGATGTATTGCTTAATGTCATGATACCAAGGCTTCTCGTCAGGTTCCTCATCTATTCTTTGTGCGATAGTGATCTTGCAGACGAGCTCGGTCTTTGAATTCGATATTAGTCAGGCTCTTGTCACAGCTAACATTGAACATAGCAGACAGTGTTGCCAATGCGTCAGCCAACTGGTTTTCACCTCGAGGGATATGCTTAAAGGTGATCTCATCAAAAGACTTCATCAACTCTTGCATATAATCACAATAAGGAATCAGTTTGGGATTTCTGGTCTCCCAATCACCTCTTACTTGATGAATAACCAGGGCTGAGTCCCCATACACATCTAGCCTTTTAACTTTCCACTCTAAGGCTGCTTGAATACCTAGGATGCACGCTTCATTTTCTGCTATGTTATTTGTGACATAGAAGCTCAGTCTTGCAGTGACAGGAATGAAGCGGTTGTCAGGAGATATCAACACAGCGCTTGCTCCATGCCCCCATACATTTGACGCACCATCGAATATCATTCTCCATCTTTCACTTTCTTGGGATTTCCCCTCGTCGAACAGTGCCATGATATCTTCATCAGGAAAATCATGCCGCATTGGTTGGTAGTCTGGAATCGGCTGACATGCCAAATACTCAGCAAGTGCACTACCTTTAACTGCTTTTTGCGTGGCGTCACGAGGATATCGTATTCGGACAATTGCATCCGCCGGCGGGCAATTCGCCGTCCGTGAGAGTAGCTTCTCAAATATGTACTTGATTGGATCCATTTTTGACACCAACCAAGTTGTGTGACTTAGCATGTCTTGCCTTAAGCGATGAGCGGCCCGAACTAAGGCACAACAAGTCTTTTTCAAAGATAGAATATCTTGTCTCACGATCGGTGAACTTTTTGCTTAGATAGTATATTGCATGCTCCTTTTTCCGGATTCATCGTCTTTGCCCCAACACACACGACCCATTGAATTATCTAATGCTGTAAGGTATAAGATGAGAGGCACGCACGACACGGTGGCATTAAGGCTAGTGGATTCTGCAAGTACACCTTGATTTTCTCAAAGCGACTTGACGCGATCATTCCCGCCGACTCTTGACTTTTGCATAGCAATTTGAAAATTGGCTCGCAAGTAGCGATCGGTGGAAAATGAATCGGGAGATGTAATTCAACCTTCCAGAAACCACGGACTTCTTTTTCTGTTTTGGGTGCGGCATTTCGAGGATAGCTTTTACTTTGTGCGGATCCACCTCAATTCCTTTCGGTGACAATGAAGCCTATGACTTCCACGATCTCACCCCAAACGTGCACTTGGTTGGGTTCAATTTGAGTTTATATTTTCTCAACCGTTCAAAGAGCTTTTCCAGATTGACAATGTGCTCTCTCGTCGGTTTTGGATTTTGCGATCATGTCATCAACATAAACCTCAATCTCTCTATGCATCATATCATGGAATAAGGTAACCATGGCCCCTACGGTAGGTTGCGCTTGACATTTTTCAACCCAAATGGCATGACCTTATAGCAGAATGTTCCCAAAGTGTTATGAAAGTTGTCTTTTCCATGTCCTCGTGGTCCATCTTGATCGATTATATCAGAATATCCATCCATGAAGGAGAATAACGAGTGTTGAGTTGTACTATCCACTAAGACATCAATGTGAGGCAAAGGAAAATCGTCCTTAGGACTAGCACGATTCGGATCTCGGTAGTCGGCGCACATTACGACCTTCCCATCCTTCTTGGAGAAGCGGGACAATATTGGCAACCCACTCACGTACTTGGCAGCCTTTGCTAGGAACCACTGCATCAAATTGCTTCTTCACGCCGTCTCGATTTTGAGGACATCTCGGCTTCATCCTTCTCAACTGTTTGTGAGCGGGCATTCGGAACTCGATGGTAACTTGTGTACCACAATGTCGGTGTCCAACCGGGCATATCTTGGTAGGACCATGCAAACACATCCACATAATCGTGCAACTTGGTGAACCAACTTCATGCGATCTTCCTCACTCATGGTGGTACCCACATTGACCTCTTTCTTATTCTCAACTGTACCCAAGTTGATCACTTCAGTAGATTCTTCGTGTGGCTGAATTACCCTTTCTTCTTGTTTCATTAACCTCATGAGTTCTGGAGGAGCTTCCCGGTCTTCCTCAACATCCCCTCACTGATTGATGGGGTGATCAAAGTCAAAAGGTGGACTATCGACCTTTGCCATTTTCAGAGACTATTGTTGTGGATCTGCATTTTGCCGAAGCAAAAAAGCAGAATGAAAGGCGAAACAAGAAAACAAACAAATAATAAAGCAGTAAAAGACTCACGCCATGAAGAGAAAATGATTTTTATTGATTGAGAAATTCAAAACAAACGTTTTTATTGATGATGATGATGATTCTGAAAGTAAAAACATGTGTGCCCCTAACAACTTGTCCTATGGCCTTGGGCAGAGCCACAGGGTTGCATTACAACTAATTACTTTGAGTTAAAAGGTCACGGTAAATCAACAGCTTTCCAATTCTTCACCTCTTTTCCGGCAAGACAGCGACGAACCAGACCAGACCCACCTTCTTCGGTTTCAGATCCACCAAATATGACAGCAATTTGGTTGTGTTGCTCATCTTCTTCACCCCATCCTGTAGGCTGGATATCTTCCATTCGGATTCGAGCACTTTCAAGAGCATCATATCTGACCAAGTAATCAAACTTTCCACTGGGCTCCCCTAGGGTATCCCAACATCCCTCTTTTGTAGGCACACTGTTACGTCTTCATTGATTTCTTCCTTGTATGGGAAGAGGCTGGGTCTTCGAGTGGCTATTGGTCGAACCACAGCTTGAACCAATCTCGGATCGGATTGCTGAGAATTTCAATTGGCTTTTGGTCTCCTACCACCTTTGTCAGAATGTAGAGTCAACACTTCATCTTTCATACCATGGGTTTCTACCTGGACCACATATCGGTCCATCAGGTCCTGCAGGATCATCTTGAAGCTTTCACAATCTCCCACGCATAAAGAGTCAGCACACCCTTCTTCGTGGCAACACCCCTCTTTAATAACCTCAGCCCGGCATAACTCAGCATAGATAACACTCAATGGAGTTTTGATCTTCTGCACCTTTCTTACCAATTCCCCGACAAAACTTTCTATAGCGTTGGTAGCCGGCCCCTGATGACCTGGCAATGGATTAATTGTTGTATTCGGGCTGTTCTCCTTAAACGAGATCCAACCAGCATCTATCAAGTCTTGCACCACATGTTTAAAGGCTTTACATTCTTCCACAGCATGACCGACCCGTTTTCATGGAAGCTGCGCGGTAGCATTAGCATTATACCCTGCGGGAAATGGTGGATGAGCGACTTTCATTGGTAAGTGTTGATCAGTTATTGGAGGTCAAGTGATTAAGCAAACTCGGTGTATGTCATCGGAATTGGGTCAAAGCGGTCCGCTTCTTGGGCCCGATAACCCCGAGCCTTGAGGATGTCAATGCCTTGCCGAGGTGGCACGGGAGCGAGAGAATGGAACAGTTTGTGGTGGAGGTGTACCAAAAGATGAATTTCCCCCGAAGATGACATTAGTTTCTCCTTCTTTCTTCTTAGGGAAATGGGGCTGGTACTTCTTCTGAGTGTTTGAACCGCCAGAATTTCCTGCATTACTGAGGTGATTCGAGATCTTCCCACTTCGAAGGCCATGTTCAAGTCTTTCCCCAAAGACTATCATATCGGAGAAACTGGTCGAAACACTCGTAATCAGCCTGTCATAGTAGATTGCTGGCAGGGTTTCCAGGAACATGTACACCATTTCCTTCTCAGTCAGAGGAGGTTGAACCTGAGCAGCTGTGCTTCGCCATTTCTGAGCATACTCCTTGAAAGTCTCCTTTTCGCCCTTACTCATGTGCTGCAACTGCGACCTATCCGGGGCCATGTCCATGTTGTACTTATCTTTGTCTCATGAAAGCTTGAGACAAATCCTTCCAACAACGGATTTGAGAAGATTGCAATTTCATATACCAATCTAGAGGAGCTCTACAAAGCTGTTTTGGAAGCGATAAATCGCCAGACTTGTCATCATTGGCATAAGGACCCATTTTTGGACGAACATTGTAACATGGCTCTCTGGGATGGCCGATCCTCTGTACTTGTCTACCTCAGGAGCTTTGAACTTTGGTGGTAAGACCAAATCTGGGACTAAACACAGCTCACGGGCTTCCTTGGCTCTAACACCAGTACCCTCCATAGCCCTTACTCTTTCTTCAAGTGCACGAATCAGATCATTTGGTGAGATCCTCAAACATGTGTCCTTGGGGTGGCTCCCATATTGTAATAATATCCTCCTCTGGGTGAAGAACATTTTGAGGGTGTCTTTGCAAACCTCGGAGTGGGGGTGAGCACGTATGAGGGCTAGGAGTGCAATTCGTGGTCCTCGGCGGCTCCCCTTGAAACGCGGTGGCGGTGACTTGATTAGGTGCAACCACACCAACAGAGCGAGTCTAATGCGGTGCGGCATGTACCCGGCGAGCATACCCCTAAGGATATCTCTGTGAAGTGCATTGGTTTGACACATTCATTTACGGAGCAAACACGGGATGGCCAGGCCGGATCCGGAGGCGTGGTTGTAGCATTCAGCGATCTTTGGAGGAGGAACGAAAGAAGTGACACCCATCCGGACCCACCACGGCGGCGGCTTCAGCGGTTGTCCCACTCTTTAAACCTTGCAAAGCATGACCATCATCTCATGCACCTAGGCTTCCATAGCACCCATCTTATCTTTCAAAGCCCGGTTTTCCTGAGCTAGCTGCTCAGGGTTCAGAATTTGCATGCCCACATCTTCCCGTTCTGGATTACTTTCGGTTTCAATCTCCGGATGCTCTGGCAGATTAGCCATCAGCTTGGCTTGTAATCGGGTGAAGTATCGGTGACGGAGAACCAGCGTGCCTTTTCTGTTTATTTAGACATTTATTGCATGAGAAACAAGATAAATTCATGAATGAATGTATGAATGCATGCACAGTGTTTGCTTGATGCCGGGAACCACGGGATACCCTATCTTGTCATAAACGCATAAACGTTTTATTTAGGAATTGAAATAATCAAGGAATCGAAATAGCATACTTCATTCATCAAGATTTCAAAGCTTCCACAATTTCCATTAAAGGGAAAAGACAGTACAATGCTCATAAAAAGAAAAGTACAATATTCTTGAATACAAAACTCAAAATAAACGCTTAAATTTGAAAAGTACGAGTAAACAACTCAAATACAAATAGCCTCAAGCTCCCCAACTCTCTTCCTTTTATTGCTGACACTTGCACCTTGAGACTGCTCCTTGAACTCTGTGATCAATGCTCTGCAATACTTCACAAACCGGTACACCTCGGGTGGGGTATTGAAGAAATGCATCCCAGCCTCAGCCATCCTCAGATTTTTCGGAACCCCCAACATAGCCTTACTGGCCAACTCTGATAGCTTCGAGAACTTGCTCTTCCACAACTGGATCTCATCCCTAAGCTCCTTAATGATCTCTTGATCTTCAATCTTCCCAATCAAATCTAGGAAGCGCTTCTCCCAATATTGACTCTCAGCTCGGACCTGCCTGTAGGCATCTTCTAGACAGCTAAGGTCCCTCTTCAATTCACCAAATACTTCTCTTTCAAACCTCAAGGCTTCTTTGGTATTCCTTGAGAGTTTCATCAATGGCACCTCTCTCTTGCTCGAGGTCTCTCGGTTGACCCTCAACTCGCCACGAGATGTGATTCTGCCCCGATTCAATGGCGGTGTCTTCCACTCTGAGCTTCTTCAAGTGCCTTCCTTGTCTTCTGTTTATACCTTTGGAGCTCCTCTCCGGCCCCCTTCAGATATCTTTGGGCTTCTATCTTGCCTTGCTCTTCTTTCTTGAATCGCTTAACACTTTCTTCCACAAATGATCATTTTGACATTGTTTTCTTCCTCTAGCTTTTCCTTCTCTAAAGACATCTCCTCTAACTTAGCCTCGCAATGCTTTCTTTTCCTCTTCTACCTTTGCTAAAGCGGATTTGACTTCGTTCGACTCCTCATAGGTAGGGACATAAGGCTCGTATCTCCTCCTCAAGAGGAAATGTCCTTTGACTCGGTGATTTTGTACCTTGAAGCCTCTCCTTGAGCCATTGATTGAAGGTAGTGTCACCTTTGGTCTTTTTGAATGACTCTTCATTTCCTTTCGCACTACTTCTGATTCCCATGATTCTTTGAACTCTTGAAGCAAATCACCTCATTTAGGCATCCCCATATAGAGGTAAACACGGGACAACATGCTTTCGGAGGGTGAGTTCCTCATCGAGTAACCGAGGTTGCCTTAGGGTCAATGAAGGATTGTAATTGATACACCCCCGAGTTCCCATGAGAGGCACGTTTTGAAAGCTTCCACGGTGAATACCACCGCAGTCTGTCATCCCAACAAGCATTTGTATACCATCGGATTTGGAGATCATTGAGGTTTTGAAACTCAACCCACTCCAGCGATTCGACCTTCACCTCATGACCTAGAGCATAAGAAATTAGCTCCCTAACATCAGTTCGGTCATGGATCACATGGGTAATGAGCGGGCATAGAGAACATGAGTGGAAAGACACATCTTCTTTTTATGGAACCTGATCAGTAGCGGGTGAGAGCATGGTATGTGTTAGCAAGAACAATGAGCCACAGGATTTATAGGGTTCTTGGTGTCCTTGAAGGCCAAGAATGCACCGATCGCATCTTTATCAACATACTTTTCTATTTGAGGAAGAGAACAACCCCAAATATGGTGAGAGCAAGCACTAACTTGAATGGACCCCACTTTTTAGCCAAAGCATAGGATTGCATCGGGCCCTCAAAATACTCTTGCGGATACCCCACTATACCATTTCTTTTTAACTTTTGCAACCTCAATTCGTCCACACCAATCCTAAGCGACATTGCAAGCTTCTCATCGGTGTAGTATTGTCCACGATATTGGTAAGGCCTAGCGTGAGATCCGGAGAACCCCAAAAGTTGCTCATATTCCTCTAATGTAGGTGATAGTGAAAATTCTTGAAGGCGAAACATCTCACATCAGTCGTAGAAGCGGCTCAAAGCCACAAGAGCATCCTCTTGAACACTCAACCGCAAAGCCTACGAATATTCCCATATGCCCGATCAAAGGAATCCCTCTCAATCGGGCCCATAAAGGCTGCTGCACGCCTCGGACTACCAACCTCAACCTTCTTCATAAGCGGAAGCGCGAAGTGAGTGAAGTCTTGCTATTCAATTCCATTACGATGCACCTATGACAAGGCGGTACACTATTCGATTGGTTCGGCAAGCAAATGCAAATGAAATGCGATATGAATGCAAATATTTACAACATTTAGCATTAATGAATACGGCATGATGCGATTATGATGGGAATGATGCATTTGGGGAAAATAAAAGCGATGCATATGGACGGAAGTTCAAAAGTTTAGGAGACACACTACGTGTCGCCTCGCATGATGGTTTATTTGAAAGAAGGAAAATATTTTTGTATTTTTCTTGGAAAAACTTGGAACTTTTCGAGGCGGACATGCCCTAAACTACCATGCAACACACCAGATTCGTATGCCTCGTGTCCTACAAAGGTGGGAATCCACGAGTTCTAGGGCAACTTCAAAGGTTCCTCCCATGTAGTTCTAAATCACACCCTCACAATGGCTAAGGCTGTAGAATCCTCATGCCGACACCCCACAAATGTAGAATGCTACCAAGTGTGAGGCGTCATGAGAAAGCGTACTCGGTTGAGACTTTCATGAGTATTAGGCAGACAAAGGTCTTGAATGGCGATCCACTAATCGCCTCCACTCCCCTAAGTGTTTGTTGGATCCGGGTATAGGAGCCCACTCATAGCACACAAATCATAAGGTGTGAAAGTGTGTGATCGAGGACATACTTCCTAAAATCTACCCAACCCCACCTGCAAGGAAAACCGAGCGATCCCTGCATAACAGTCGTCTACCCTAGGGTTCAACACGCATACATCATTTTAATATACAAACCATCCTAAGAAGTCAACAGCAATTACACGCATTGCTTACCTCAAGAAAGGGAGCTAAGAAGGAGGGGCCGTAATAGAATGGGGGAAATGCATGTTTTTACCTTAAGAAAGGGAGCAGAGAAGAGGGATCATGGGAATTGAGGAATGCATGCATAACCATAATCATAGACATATAGGAGAAGAGAAAAGAAAAGAAGAAAGGGAAACCAATTTTCAAATCAAACAAATAGAACACACAATCAGGCTAACTAGGCTTGACCCTCATCTCTTTTTTTTAAAAAAAAAAAAAAAAAAAAAAAAACGATTGTCCCAGGTGGAGTCGCGGTTTATTTGCCCGAAAAATCCGGTTTGGACTTTTCGTTTGACAACGTGAAAAATAGTAGAGCCGCCACCAATATTTATTTAGGAAAACATTGAAAAAACCTTTTTTGGAAAACGGGTGGCCTTTTGAAAACACAGAGATGTAGGTTCGAGGGTCGGTTGCGCATGGGGATGGTATTAGCACCCCACACGCCCTTTCTACCGTAAGGGAACCATTAACTTGATGTGGTTTTGAAATGTTTGATTTGAAATACATCGTTCTCTTCTTTTTTTTTTTTTTTTTTTTTTTGAGAAATTGCTTTATTGAAAACGGGGGAAAAGGAATGTTTTTGATATCTTTGTAAAGCGGAACAAAACAAAGATTTTTTTTGAAAAGGGTGCTTGACGGGACATGAACCCGGTCCTACGTACCCTCACTGGGCTGAGGGATCAAAGCTACGTAGTTCTTGTTTTGCGTCTGAAAACGGCTTAGGGGTTTAAGTTTTGGAGTTTTTTGAAGTAAGACTCGAGTGTTCGCGAACACCAAACAAGCAGAGGCTTCGAGTGGCATTCAATACTAATTCGAAAGAAAAGAGAGTTGGAACAGGTAATCAAACAAGCAATGGCTTCGAGTGATTACAAGTGACAACGTTGCATTATTATTTTTTTTTTTTTGAAAATTGTTTTGAAAAAATGGTGAGCATCAGTGATAATTACTACTAATAACTCGTGTTATTTTGGAAATTTGGATTAGTTTTTGTTGTTTAATTAATGTGTGGGAGCTTTCATAATAGTCAAACAAGCAAAGGCTTCGAGTGACTATCACTAATAACTCCTCATTAGCGATCAAACAAGCAACGACTTCGAGTGATGGCTAATGATTTGTTTATGAAAATGCCTTAGGGTTTTTATTTGAAAGAAAAGCATGTAATTTTGAATTTGAAAAGAAATAGAAGATTTCAAATCCTTTTTCAAGACAAAACCGAGACAACAATTAGAGAACAAACAAAGCAATCATAAGGAGTATTCACAAGTTGCTATGAACAATTGAATGCATGATTAAACAAACATGTGTGTGCAAGAGTATACAATCATGGAATGCAAGGCATAGCATTATTGAGTGCATGATTAGGCAAACATATGAATGCATGAGTATACAATTGTGGAATGTAAGGCATAGCATTATTGAATGCATGAACATATGAAAAAGAGTGCAAGTCATAGTGTTAATGAATGTATGATCATGTGATAATAAATGCAAGACATGACATTAATGGATGCATGAACATGTAAGAGGGTATGAGAATGCAAGAGGCATAGGCGCATATAGATGCATGAACATGTAAGCACAAATGATGAAATGCAAAGTGTAAAAATGTTTTGGGTATTTTTGCAAATAGACAAGTAATAAAACTTTTAGTAAAAAGTTAATGAATGGTAAAAGTAAATATGCATGAAGTGAATGGTAATTATTTAATGGGATAGTAAAGTAAAAAGTAAAAATGCCTTTTTTTAGTTTTGGTAAAAAGTTAATGAGTGGTAAGGTAAAAACATGAATGGATGGTTAAAAAGTGAAAAAAACACATTAACGCTATTACACACCTCTACACAAGATCAAACACACATTTTAAGCACTAAAATGAACCCTAAAATGGCCTCTAAGGCCGAAATCACATATGCACAAGACAATACATTATTTCATGCTAAAACTCATAACCAACACATAGAACAAATCATGCAAATCAAGTACATCATGCATTTTGTTTACATAACTCAAAGAGTGAAAAGGAAGCAACAAAAAACCCTAAATTCTAAGGCTTAAACCGAAACCCCTACACTCATGAATCAAACCAAAGCTCAACTTGCAAGTTATGATATGAACAAGAAGATGCATATAATATGTGAAAAATTCTTTATTCATGGAAAAGTGAAAAAGAAATGAGTGTGAAAATGCAAAACATATGGTTAAAACACAAGAACACTCTCTTCAAGGCCAAGGGCTCACTTCAAACACCCAAGGCTCCCAATGTCCTTGACATAGTGTTTGAAATGATCCCTCTAAGCCTCTTAGAGAGGAAGAGGAGTAGAAGGAAGATTCACATGCTAATAGTTAAAAATGCAAGAGATAAGATGTTTACCTCAAGATCAAAGCTACACAAGAGTAGAAAAATGAAGATCAAGAACAAATCACCAACAAATGCCACGCAAACTTGAAGAAAACAAGCTCCTTAGTAGAGTAAAAATGGAATCAAGGATGAAAGGAAGAAGATATATGAATATGGAGTGGATTTGAGGTGATTTGGTGGATGAAACTTGAAAAGAAAATGGAGGAGAAAGGAGAGGAGGGTTCGGCCTAGAGAGCGAGAGAGGAGGAGAGAGTTTTTGTTCTAGGTTAAAAATGAGAGTGTCTATCCCTTTGGTCTCTTGCTTTTGGGTTTTTATATGGGGTGCAAACTCGAGGGTATTTATGACAATGTGATTCTTGCAAACCAATAGGATTTGAGATAAAATTTGAATCAATGGTCAAGATGCAATGTCACATGGATTGAGGGTAATTAAAAAGCACAAAATGAGGAGAGAGAGGGGCTGAATGCGCAGCTTAATGAGGGTGGTGAAGGATAAGTTTATTTACAAAATTGTATTTTTCCATGAAACTTATTACACAAGTGTCATTTTGATTCAAATGAAGGGTGAGGATTGCACACAAAACTTGAATGGAAGGCCAAGATTTAAACACAATTTGCAACCAATAAAATAAATCAAAATTGCATGATTATGGGCTGGTGTGCGTAGCTAGGGAGTGGGAGAGTGAGTGGAATTGCAAATTGTACTATTGTACTATACTTGACCTTTCAAAATTCAAAAGAAATGGAATATCCCTTTCTAGATAATTCTTCTAAATTCATGCCATTTTGGGCCATGTCCCATGATTCAATGATTGGGCTCTGAATTTTATGATCTCACCAATCCCAAAATTGATTTGTTTACCCCACCTCAAAGGAAATGACCATTTTACCCTTCTATCTAAGAATTTGATTTTTATGCCAAAAGGCTTAATATTTATGCACAAAAAATAATCACAATTAAGCACAAATATTCCTCAAATAAATCATTGATGATTGTTCAGTGATTTGGGACAAAAGACCGTTTTTATTGTGAAATGACCAAAATGCCCTTCACTCTAAAAACCCTAGTTATTTGCCCAAAGCACATTTTTACTTCAAAAATGACTTTTCCCCCTAGGAATGACCTCTAATATCTCAAAATGCATGTTGAATGATTTGTCGTGAGAAATTGTCCCTTATTTGCAAAATGACCAAAATACCCTTTTGCACCGAAAAACCCTAATTTGTCCAAGAAGTGCATTCCAACTCAAAAAAATGATTTTAGAAGCTTTGAAATGACTTTTAGAACCTTAAATGCAATGAATGATGCTCTCTTCTCCTCTGGTTATTTATTTTTGGGGAAAATTAGGGTTTTGACCTAAGCCGGACAAAATTGGGGTATGACACCCTTCAAGCCTCCTCCATCATAGGTCAGGAGGTCGGCCTCGGATATATGAAGCTTGGGCAGTACATCCCTGAACATGAGGTCCGAAGAACTTACCTGATCGATCAGGATCCTTTTGACGTCTATTCCTGAGATGAATGCCGAGACGATCAACGACAGCCACTTGTTCGGTTTTCCGCTTGGTTGCTCGGAATCATCAAAGGTGAGGGGTGGTCGGCTTGACTTGACCAATATCGGATTGGGATTATTTCCAATGTCCAAAATATCGCCCCACCTCCTTTTCATTGAGCGGCGCATCTCCCCGACCTTAAGGGAATACCCTCCCATGACCACCATAACGACGGGTCTTTGGCGCTGTG
The DNA here is from genome assembly GCA_020916435.1 of Oxytropis ochrocephala. Classification (NCBI taxonomy): domain Eukaryota; kingdom Viridiplantae; phylum Streptophyta; class Magnoliopsida; order Fabales; family Fabaceae; genus Oxytropis; species Oxytropis ochrocephala. The sequence continues at coordinate 74,604,639 of CM037092.1, forward strand.
CCCTCGGGGAGTCTTCATCGAAATCGCCATCGTCGGAGTCTTGTTTTGCGACTTCGTTCACTGCCAGCTTGGGCTTTCGGGGTGACCGGTTTCTCTTTTTCTCGTCAGACTTGAGATATTGCCTCAGCTTTCCCCCCTTTGAATTAAGTCTTCAATGTCGTCTTTGAGTACCCGACAGTCCTCGGTGTCGTGCCCGTGACTCCGATGATAGCGACAGTACGCTTTCTTATTCGTTGTGTGTCTTTGTGGGATCGGAGCTGGCCACTTGACCTCATTGAACTCAGCATTGGCGCATTCCTGAAGAATTTTTGACTTCGAGGTGTTGAGTGGCGAGTAATCAATGAACCAGGAACGCCATTCCTTGGCGCTCCATCCACCTTCTTTCTTTGATTTTTCCTTTGGCTCTTTGCCCTTCGCCTGAGGTGCCGAGGCAGCAGCTCTTTCCATGGCCTCGTTTGATTCTTCGTAATCTATGTTGCGTTGGGCTCGCCTCAAGAAATCGTTCAACGTGGTCGGCTGGGGGAGGCCAACATTAACATGGAAGAGCGTGCTTTTCTAGAGGCCGCGCCTTAAGAACATCATTCGAACTTCATCCGAGACATTGTGAACCTCATTGGCCTCTTTGTTATATCTCTCGATATAAGCTCGCAGGGACTTGGATTCTCCTTGGCAGATGGTTCGGAGGATGTCAAGCGGACTTGGGTTTCAACCTTGACGCGATGAAGCAGAAGCTTAAAAGCTTGGCAAGTTGTTTCCAGGATGAGATGGATGCCGCTGGCAAGTCTCTAAACCATTTTGATGCACTTTTCTTCAAAGTGAAGGGAAAGAGTTTGCAACAGACCTCTTCGGGCGCACCCCTTTAGTCCAGAACCCTGTTGAATTTCTCCACAAGGTCATCGGGCCGAATTCCCGTCGTAGGTCCCCAGCGGAGGTGGTTTCTCCCAAGCCTTGGAAATTTTGTAGTTTTGGATTCTGGAGACGAAGGCGCTCCCAGTGGAGTTCTTTCCCTTGCCCTTACGCTTGGCTTTGCAGACCTTCCTTCTCGAATAAGGGCTTCTAGAGGAGGATGAATCTGAAGAGGAATCCCCATTGCTAGATCCAGAATCGGAATCGGAATTCGAGGGAGATGGAGGGGTTGGAGGCCTTCCCCGGCGTTTCTCTCTAACCACGGGCGAATCATAAGCGGGACAGCGCGGGATTGCGTGTCGTTACCGAGATGCCACAGTTGGGGGGGAACCCGGGATGGCTTGCGCCGAAGGCTGAACAGTAGGCGCCCGTGCTAAAGCAGCTAGTTCAAGCCGGGATTGTTCCTGTTGGACGAGGTCCCGACTTCTTCTTTCGAGGACGTCCAACAACTGGCTGACCACCTGAAGTGTCGGGGCTGGATCGAGCTGTTGGACTTGAGGGGGGAGAGGTGGTGCAGGTCGATTGGTCTTTGCAGAAGTTCCTCGAGGAGGCGGGGTTTGAACATGCCCATACGAGTCTGATCGGGTTTAACCGGGGCTGAAATAGTTGCGTCTAGGGCTCGAGACTGGGCCCGAGTGGAAGGGCGTTGGCGCGGTGGCATTCTCTTGTCAGTTACCGAGAGGACCTTGTTAGTCAAAGAAAGCGGGATTTATGTCGAAGTGCTCCCACTGTGGTCGCCAAATGTTCGATCTTGAACTCGGGAGTGTACCTTGTTCGAAGAATGTGGATTCTGTTTCCTCGGAGCTCGTCGCTGGTTCTCGAAACTGGGGGGATGTCCTCGGTCGTCCGAGTGCGCTTGCGGTCCACGCTGGGTGGGGGTGTACCTGCAAACACTCTGATGCCTAAGTCAGTGAGAGAATAGGCGAGAGTTGCAAGAATGAGAATGTTCCTGGATTTGGAGCCCAACGCCTCTATTTATAGGCTAAGTAGCTCGGTCTTCACCGTTAGATCTGAGCGCGTGATCCTGGCCGTCAGCTTTGATCGTTCGAGCGAGACATGCAACGCCTGGTGCTTTTGGCATACTTGTGCCATGTTTGTGCAAAGATATTGGGCCTAGCCCAATGTCCAATGGAGCTTTTGGCTCATACCGGAACAATTATTAAAAAACCTTATGTGGTAGCAATAGTAATGAGGTTGATGAAAAAGTTTAGCATCAGAAAGAAAAAAGGGTGATTAATATAGTATTTTCTAAGTCATTATCTTGAATATATCACCTATTCCCAAAAAAATTAAATTACTATTGACTACTTTTTGGACACAATATGACCACTAGTTGTGATCTTGCCATACGACAGCTGATTCTAGTTCAGAAAATGTTAGATGTAAACTTTTCTATTCTTAGTAACTTTTACTTGAAAAGCAAAGAAAAATAAAAAATAAATTTAATTTAATATGGCTACGATTCAAAGAAAGTGAGTGATGGAGAGAGTAATCAAGAAACGACGAAGGGAGCCACACCATGCACCACATATACCAAGGTGACTCCAGCCTTCACCTAAGAGCCAACCTTGCTTAACGCTTATTAACCCCATAAGTCACCAAGTACCCGTCCCCGGTTAGTGACTTTGTCTCATCTTTTTAAGTAGATATATGAAATAAGTATCAATTTCGCTTTTTTAGAGGTCCTTAACTCTGCTCCGGTGTTTAAGGAAAAAGGACTAGCTGAATAATCTGGAGCCCGGCGAAGAGGTGAGTAAAATCTGAATTCAATTTATTTCATCGTCGTGAATCGAAACTGGATACTAGCTTTAAATAGAGTGTATTAACCAGTTGCACTCAAACTTAGAGTTAAGTATCAATTTGACTATTAACAAATGAAAATATTTGTCAAATTAATTTCTAATAAGAACTAAAATATGGTTAAAAAATTCCGCCAAATTAATTAATTTAAACTCATTTGGATGTTGTTAATAATTTGTTTGGTATTGGAACACTAATAAAAAGTTGGTCCTTACCTATTTTATTAGAGACTAATTTGGATATTTATTTTCTTTTTTTTTTGGGATCATTGTTGGCTATATACTTACAGTCTTCAGCCAACTTTTTCAACGAAAGACTAATCTCATTCGTAATAAGGATCAAATTTCGCACTGTATGACAAAAATTTGTCCGTTGCGAGAATTAAATGCGAGAGCACCTAGTCAACCCTTGTGCCGCAGGATAGATTAATTAACTTGACCAATGATGTGTTGGTTTTTATTTACTTTTTGTAAACACTCCAATAGAGTTTTATCGAATATGGTACGCAACAATTTACTTGCTTCAAAAAAACATATCCAAGTTACCTAATAATATATTTATTTTTAATATTTAATTATTTTAAAATAAATTTAAATTTCAAATTAATTTTTCTTATAGGATATCGATAAAAACAAAATTTAAACGTAAAATAGAATTCTCTCTTTTGTTTTTTCGGTCTCATGCCAAATTGTAAACCTCAACCTATCCAACTCTTTCAGCTCCTTGTTTTAAGACGGCTCCTTGGCTATTGATACATCGATACGCCACTTCCCACTTCCAAAATGTCCCATAATTTATAACCCCTCTTTTTCTTTATATTATTTCAAAACTAGCTTAATTGAATATTCTAATTTATCTCGTTGCTTCTTTTTTTTTAGGTAAATCAAGATATCCCTATTATCAACAGTGATTCATCTCTCTGAGATATTTTTCCATACGCACCTGAGTCGGAGAGATCAAACTCACGACTAATGGTGGTTAAAAAATCTAAATATCTACTACCACTTGTGTTATACAATGTCGGTAGCCCCGTTGCTTCTTTTCTATTACTACTACTAGTAGTTCATTTTTACTACTTAAATAAATATTTGACGATATACATGACATTGCAATGTCAAGTAGGGATTTGACCCTAATTAATTGCCTTGCTTAGTATTAAAATAACCTTAATCTGGAGATCAACTAACGAGAATTTTAAAAACCAGATACAAAACATTGCAGCTGGCTAAATCGTACTGAATCTTTTTATTTATAATTAATTTTGAAAAGGAATCTTCTTTATAATACCTTCAAAATTGTCTGGGACTAGTACCGAAATAGTCGAAAAAATTATATATTCATGGATAATTAAATTTTAATAAACAAGTACCATATTAAATTTTTTTGACAACCAGTAACGTACTCATATTCACTTAACATTACGCATTTTGTCTTATTGTTTTGTTTTTATATATTACTTTTTAATTTTAATTTTTGAGAGGCTCTCAGAGAAAATTTAAATAATCAACCGCGTGGAAGGCAGGAAGCTACAACACCTTTATGTACTTTTCCACATATGAGCTCTCCATTGCAAAGACAGTGAGATTCAAGTAATATTGTTATGATATTTTTAAAACAATAAAATAAATATCCACACACATTCCAATCAACTTTTTCAATCATCTAACAAAATAATTAAGGAAATAATCGATTGGTATATATATAAATAGTTATCTCCATAATTGTTGATCTTAAGAAAGAAATGTTTTTTCTTCTGGTTTTTATTATAAGAAAAATTTACAGTTTTAAATTTATTGATCGACTAATATATTTGGTCTATAATAAAAATTAGATATATTAACTACTCAACAAACTTAAAATTGTAAATTTGTTTTATAATAAGGATCACCATCTCTTGACTATGAACTATTCAATTACTCAAAGAGCGTTAAGTCATATTGTAGATGGAGAGGATATAAAGAGCAAGGATAATGAAACACTATACGGATGAAGAGGGCGTTCCAAGAAAGCTAAGAATTCTTAAATTAAATGGTGACAAGTTTGATTAAAGTAAGTCCTAAGCTCGGTAGCTTAGTTGGCGAGCTAAAGAAAAATGAAAGAGTACACCAAATGAGTACAAGAAAGAGGTCATTGATTCAAACCCCGGAAACTAACACTCCCTCACCCCATTAATATTGCCTATTAAAAAGAAACGTAAGTCCTAAGCTAGAAAGAAATGAGCCTAAATGGATCTACTACTTGAGCCAAATATTGAAGAATAAAAGGCAAGCGGTAGGAAGCAAACTTATTCCATTATATCTAGTTTATTTACTATTGAATAAGTTGTGATAGCTCTATTGGGTTGCCTTACTTGAGTTTTGTATTTTAGCCAAAAAGAAATTGGTTATTTATTTAGGCTAAATACCACTTTTGGTCCTTTATCTTTGCCGTAAGTTTCACTTTGCTCCTTTATTTTTTTTTGGTCTGTTTTGGTCATTTATCTTTCGTTTCCGTTTCATTTTGGTCCTTCATGTTTACTATTTGGTTTCAATCTAGTCCTCTATGTTTTTTTAATAGTTTCTGTTTGACCCTTCATTTTGATCTACTATATAAAACAGTAATGTCCTACGGGTGTAGAGATTTGAAACACAATTTACACACATTTGAAACACAACTTACACGAAATTCAAAATATCGTTCTAAACATTGGCCAAATATACACAGAATTGAAACACAACTTAGAATTCAAACATAATTACACAATTAAACATAATTACTCAAGCTACCACCTAACTACTAGTTAAAGTTACACCATTACACAGATTTTCCAGCTTTCACAATAAGCATTACACAAAATGGTAAACACAAAATGGACATTACTACTTTATATAGTAGTACAAAATGAAGGACCAAAGTGAAATTATTAAAAAACATAGAGGACTAGATTGAAACTAAATAATAAACAAGAAGGACCAAAATGAAACATAGCATTTAATTAATTCCACGTCATTTAATGACATCACGTCAGCAGTTAACTGCCAGCCCGTTACCTTAAACTGACGGCAGAAACCAAAATGAAACGAAAACAAAAGATAAAGGACCAAAACGGACCAAAAAAAGATAAAGGACCAAAGTGAAACTTACGGCAAAGATAAAGGACCAAAAGTGGTATTTAACAATTTATTTATGTTTGTTCTTTCATTTAAGTGTTCTTAGATAGATTTTAACTAAAATAAGTTAACAACAAGTGCAGCGTACTGAGGAGTAAAATTCAAAGTTGTTCAGTAGCTAGATCTCGAATGAAGATTAGACCAAGGTTTTTGGAGATGTGCTTCGGATGATTGAAGATGTAGTTCGGACGCACCAAGGTTGCTGCTGAGGTAGTTTGAGCTTGCCGGGGAGTGGTACATGCAGGCACTCCAATGTTCAAGTCAGCAAGAGAAGTGTGTTTCCACTCCTGGTGTTGGCAATGTTTCCACTCCTGCAGTTGGCAATGTTTCCACTCCTGGTGTTGGCAATGTTTCCACTCCTGCAGTTTGCTGCAATGAACAAAAACATCAAACCTAACAAGAAATGTGTATTTATGCCTAGATATTTGTCCTAATCATTTGGATCTCTAAAATGTTGTTTCTTAATAAATAAGCTATATTTATATATTAATGTCTTGCGCGATTCATATTTCTTGATAAAATCCAAATAAAGAGGGGCAGCTGTCATACCCCAATTTTGTCCGGCTTAGGGTAAAACCCTAATTTTCCCCAAAAATAAATAAATAGAAGAAAAAGAATCATGCATTGCATTTAGGGTCCTAAAGTCATTTCAAAGTTTCTAAAATCATTTTTGGAGTTGAAATGCACTTTTTGGACAAAATAGGATTTTTTAGGGTAAGGGGCATTTTGGTCATTTTACATAACAGGATAATTTTCTCGTCAAAAGTATGCACATACCAAAAGTACATTTTCTCTTATCCAAGATAATTTTTGTACAATTTTTAGAGAGAATATCCTAGCCTAAAATAATTAAAATGCATTTTCCTATTTTTATTGCATAAAAAATATTAAAAGACCATTTAATATTCCCCAATTACTAAATAACAATTTTGTTTGTCTAGAGTAATTAGGAGACTATTTTATGGTGCCCAAAAATATGTAACACATTTTCAATAGGTGCATTCCCATTTTGTATGCCCAAAATTCAAATTTCAAAAATGCAAAAATGGGAAGTGTCCTCAATAAGACAAAAAGACCAAAAACAAGTTTTTTTCTAATTTCCCTCTCCATGTTCAGCCTATGCACGAAAATATCTCTTCCTCTCTCATAAAAATCTTCTACACACTTCTTTTCTTACTCACCAAGTTTGGATTTGATCATATCTTCATTTTGCCCATTTTGGTAAATTATTCCACACACTTACACTAACCTCTTCACCCAAAAATGCATTCTTTCCTTTTTGATAACATCCCCTCACCAAATTACCCCTAACCCTATTCTAGATCCTTCTCACAAGAGTCACCATTCCATAATTAGATTTTTGTTCACAAATTTCCCTTCTTTTTGTTCACACATGCGCCCACTCTCTCACACACTCACCTTCACTTGTGTTTTCTAAATACCCCTAATCCATGTGACCACCAATCTTAGCCATCCATTCAAAAATAAAATCAAATCCTAGTGGTTTACAAGAGATGCATTGTCACAAATACCCCTAAGTTGTCACTTCATATAAAAGCCCAAAATAAGACCTAACACACATACACACTCTCATTTTACCCTAGCACATTCTTCTCCTCTCATTCTCCTCTCCAAAACCGAACCCTCCCCCTTCATTTCCTCCATCCATTCTTCAACTTTCATCCACCAAATCACCTAAAACCTACTTCATCTTCACATATCTTCTTCTCTTCACCTTTGATTCCATTTTTACACCAAAAAGGAGCTTGTTTTCTTGAAGTGTGCGTGGTATTGTTGGTGTTCTTGGTCTTGATCTTCACTTTTCTACTCTTTTCTAGTTGATCTTGAGGTAAATATCTAATCTCTTGCATTTTTTTAACTATTAGCATGTAAATCTCTCTTCTACTCCTCTATCCTCTCCAAGAGGCTTAGAGGTTCATTTCAAACACTATGTCAAGGACATTGGGAGCCTTGGGTGTTTGAAGTGAACCCTTGGCCTTGAGGAGAGGTTTCTTGTGTTTTCAACCATATTCTTGCATTTTTTCATACTCATTTTGACATTTTTGCATAAATAAAAATTTTCATGTGATATATGCATTCCTTTGTTCATGTCATAACTTGCAAGTTGAGATTTAGCTTGATTCATGATGGTGAGGATTAGGTTTTAGATCTCTAAGATTTAGGCTTGTTGTTGTTTCTCACTTCTTGATTCATGTGAATAAAGTGCTTGATTTGTATGATTTGTTTCATGTGTGGATTTTTAATTTAATCATGAAATAATTTGTTGATTTGTGCACATGTGGTTTCGGCCATAGGGTGTTATTTAGGGTTCATCTCAATGCATAAAATGTGTGTTTGATCTTGTGTAGAAATGTGTAAAAGTGTTAATGTGTTTTTAACCTTTTACCACTTATTCATTTTTACCTTACCACATCATTTACTTTTCACTTAAAATCCTAAAAACATTTTACCTTTTACTCTTACCATTTACCCCCATTTAAATAATTCACCACATTCATTCAAATAAGTTACCATTTCATTAATAATTTACCTCAACTTTTTACCTTTCTTAAACTACAAAAGACCCAAAACATTTTCTAGTTTACATTTATAACTTTTCAACTTTATAAAATCAACCCAAAAATACTTTTACCACTTTTTCCTAAGACTCTAAAAACACCAAAACATTTCACCATCTCCTAAGAATAAGGTAACTAAATTTTTACCACTTCTTATGACACACCCTCACACACTTGCATTTAAATAAAACCTCATTCATTCTCTTGCATACTCTCTTGTTTTAATCTTCATGCCTTTTCATATATTCATATCTCTTGCATATTCATTTGCACTCTCACTTGTTAATACCTCATGCATCCTTACTTGTTTATACTCTTTGCATTCTCACATGTTCATTCATAATTAAATAACCATGCATCCTCACATGTTCAAATGCTCATGCATTCTTGTGTACTCATGTATCCTTGTATATACTCATTCTTGCATTCATTCTCAAATGTTCATGCATCTACATGCATTCATGCCTATCTAATATAGCACATCATGATTACATGCTCATACACTCATGTACTTGTTCAATCATGTATTCAATTAATCATGTATTCATTTGTTCATGGCAACTTGTAAATATTCTTCATGTTGCTTTGCTTATGCTTTCATTATTATCTTGGTTTGGATTTGAAAAGATTTGAAATGTTCTATCTCTTTTTCCAAACTTGAAATCACTTGTTTTCAAATAAAAACCTAAAGGTGTTTTCATAAACAAATCATTAACCATCACTCGAAGCCATTGCTTGTTTGATCGTTAATGAGGAGTCATTAGTGCTAGTCACTCGAAGCCTTTGCTTGTTTGACTATCATGAAAGCTCCCACACATTAATAAAACAACAAAACCCAATTCAAAATCCAAAAACAATATGAGTCATTAGTGGTAATTATCACTACGACTCATCCTTTTCCAAAATCATTTCAAAAAGATAATAAAGCGTTGACGTGGTAATCACTTGAGTAATTGCTCGTGATTATCGGTTCCAACACTTTTCTTTCAAGTTAGTAGTGAACGCCACTCGAAGCCATTGCTTGTTTGGTATTCATGAGCGCTTGAGTCATATTTCCAAAAACCCAAAAGATAAGATAAAAACAAAACACGGATTTTTCTCAAAAATTAAGGATTAAGAACTACGTAGCTTTGATCCCTCGGTCATTGAAGTACGTGAGGACCAGGTCATATCCCGTCAAGCTCGCTTTCAAAAAATCACAAAATAAAGAATTAAGAACTACGTAGCTTTGATCCTCGGTCATTGAAGTGCGTAGGACCGGGTCATATCCCGTCAAGCTCGCTTTCAAAAAATCACAAAATAAAGAACTAAGAACTACGTAGCTTTGATCCCTCGGTCATTGAGGGTGCGTAGGACCGGTCATATCCCGTCAAGCTCGCTTTCAAAAATCACAAAATAAAGAACTAAGAACTACGTAGCTTTGATCCTCGGTCATTGAGGTACGTAGGACCGGTCATATCCCGTCAAGCTCACTTTCAAAAATCACGCAGTCGTCTTGGACGCAAAAGAATTAAGAACTACGTAGCTTTGATCCCTCAGTCATTGAGGGTACGTAGGAGCGGGTCATATCCCGTCAAGCACCCTTTTAAAAATCTAAGTTTAGTTTCGCTTTTCAAAGATTCCAAAATATTCATTTTTCTCTTGTTTTTCTTAAAAACTCTTTCAAATAAAAAGGAAAAGAAAAGAAGTAGAACGATTATTTTCAAATCAAACGATCCAAACCACACATCGAATTAATGGTTCCCTTTCGGTAGAAAGGAGGTGTGTAGGTGCTAATACCTTCCCACACACCTAACCGAACCTACAACCTACATTTCTGTTTTTGAAAGACCACCCGCCTTTTTGTAAAAAAGACCTTTTTCTAATGTTTTGGTCTAAAAACTAAAATATTAGTGGCGGTTTCACAATTCTCACGTTGTACACTGAGAAATCCCAAACCGGATTTTTCGGGGCGCAACAGCTGGAGACTTCACTGGGGACATAAATTTTTTTTTTTTTAAAGAGGGTCAAGCCTAATTAACTCAATGTGTGGTTTGAAATGGTTGATTTGAAATTTCATTTTTACTTCTTCCTTTTCTTAGTTAGTTTTTCTTTTCTTTCTTTATATGCTTATATGATTATGCATGCCTTCCTCCAATCCCCATGGTCCCTCTTCTTTGCTCCCTTTCTTAAGGTAAGACATGCTTTCCCCCATCTATTATAATCCCTTCTTCTCTGCTCCCTTTCTTAAGGTAAGCTATATATGGTTGTTGATGACACCTTAGGTTAGTTCATTTGTTTTGAAGTGATGCTAAACCTTAGGGTAGGCGACATATTATCGCTTTTATTCATGCTGGGTGTCGGCTTTTCCTTGCGGTGGGGAGGGTAGATTTTAGAAAGTATGTCCTCAATCACACACTTTCACACCTTACATTTTGTATGTTATGAGTGGGCTCCTATACCCGGATCCAACAAAAACCTAGGAGAGTGGAGAGCGATTAGTGGATCATTCGAGACTTTTGTCCTGCATGCGATACTCATGAAAGTCTCAACCAGAGCACGCTTTCTCATGACGCTTCACACTTGGTAGTTCTCACATTTGTGAATGTCGACATGAGGATTCTATAGCTCTGGTAGCCATTGTGAGGGTGTGAATTAGAACTACATGGAAGGAACCTCTGAAGTTGCCCTAGAGCTTAGGATTCCCACCTTGGTAGGACACGAGGACATACAAATTGTGTGTTGCATTGTAGTTTAGACATGTCTTTCCTAAAAAGAAAGATTTTCAAAAAAGAAGGGGGGCATCTTGCATCGTGGCATCATTACATCATTGCATCATTTGCATTAAATAAAGTTTCAATTTTGAAAAAAAATCATTCATCTTGCATTCCATTTCATTACATAAAAATAAAAAACAATTATCATCTTCATAGCATAAGCATTTCATTTATAATCAAAAAGAGGAAAGAGCTCCTCGCCAAGTTCATCCAAAACATGGCATTCATGCATAAGCATAATTTCAAAAAGAAGTCACAGTAGAACTACGTACGCTTTGATTCCTCATCATAGGTGAGGATACGTAGGAGCGGGTTCGCCCCGTCAAGCATAACAAATAAAAATTCCATTGTGAAAAAGCGTCTTTCTTGCATCATTCAAAAATGCATTTCATTTTGCATCAAAATCATAAAATAAAATAAAAAAACCTTTTAGAATAATTACACTTTTCAAGTGATCATTTTTTCACGCATTTGCATATCATAATCTGTTCATTCATTCATTGCATAAAATAAAAGTTGTGATGAGAAGTGAGACGTTCTTGCAAAATAATCATCCTTTTTGAAAAGTTTAGCCTTACTTGGTTGCAAACTCAAGGTGTTCCAAGGAACTCGGTTTTCAAATCAATAGCTCGTTTGCGTTTCTTCCAAAAGAGTTGCATCTCATCCATAAAAGAAAATTTTTTGTTGACTCTCTATGAAGCGTTCTTCTAGTAAGCATGCATCCCACGTACAGTTTCTCTTGTTTGAGTCAGTCAACGTCCTTCATTCATCATCATTCCCCATCCAAGTCTAAACCCCGCCCCGTCCACCCATAAAGTGCATGTTCTCTCCCATCGGTGCATACTTGACCTTTTTGGTTCATTCTCACTAGCACTTTAAGTCCTCCATGCTGGGGCAAGTCTGTGATCACTAATTTCCCCTTGTTAATATCATATTCCCTTAGTGCAAGTCTTTCAAAAATAATAATAAACAAGAAAATAAGCTCGCTAGGTTGAAAACCCGCAAAGGGCGGCCTAGGCAAAAAAGAGCGCCCGGTGGATTGAAAACTCGCAAAGAGCGATCCAGGCAAAAATTAGGGCATAAAAAAGGAAAATGCGAAGAAAGGAGCAAACACATATAGATAGATGAACTGTAGTCATGTTTTAAAAAAAAAAATAAGCAATCGGGATTTGAAATGAAGTTTGGCCATATCCTCAGAAATCCCAAAATCCCAGAAAATCCCTCTCCTACCCACCTTAAGCCAAGAAAAACCAAAATCCAAAATCACCCTAGACAAGGATCGCCTCAAATATCAAAAAAATGCCTCATCTTTTTATCAGCTCACCTGAGTCAAAGAAGGAAAGGTATCATAGAACAAAAAAGAGAGAAAATCAAAAAAAAGAAGAAAAAAAGAAGAATCATAAAAAAAAAAAAAAAAAAAAAAAAAAAAATCAAAGAAAATCAAAAAGGGATTCAAAAATGAAAATCCCAAAACAAAGGAAAATACAAAAGAAATGTAAGTGGTGGTGATACGAGATCCTTGTCTCAATAAATCTTCAAACACTTCATCATTCCCATACACCTCTCCTTTAGTAAACCTTAAACACTTCCTTTGGCCTCAACATCAAACCCCTTAGCCATCCTACCATGAGACACAAATTTGCCATAACAAAGCCCAAACAAGCTCAATAACCATTTCCCTCATAGACCATTAACCGTCAATCAACGCCGAACAAAACTCATCCTCCCATTAGCCTCAAACACTTCATTAAGCCTAATCATCCTTCCTCCACAAAACACCACAATCCCGAAAAGTCCATTCCGATCAATGATGATTCGCTGTTGTTTTCTCAAATTTTAAATCTCGGGACAACTAAGTTTATCATCTACAATGTGTTTGCTTAAAAGAAAAACAAATGATCAGAAAAAAAGAAAGCTGATCAAGGAAAAAACCCTTAGGAAAAAGAAATGAGGGAACAAAAACAAACAAGCAGAAAAAAGAAAGCTGCTCAAAAAGAAAAAAAACAAACAATCAAAAAGTTAGAAGGACTTGCACTCCAAGATACATTCATGTTGCATTGAAACAAGGTCTAGTGATCACCAAGTGAGGCTTCATTCACACCAAAAGTCGAGACATTCACAGAGAACCAAAAGATTTGCACTAAAAGTTGGGGGGCATTCTCTTCACCACCCACCCACCCTGGTCTTGGGAAATTTTGTTCAAATTCCCATCCCATGTCACTCAGGTTGTCAATACCTCCAAGCAGGGCAAGTCGTTCATTCATAGTTACCAAAAGCTTGAATTGGAGCGGTTTGTCCTTGTTATGACTGGGCAACATCAAACTTTATGGGTTGAGACCAAATCTCTTTTGCTTCACCCTTCATTTCGAAAGCCAAGCATTCCCAATTCATTATCTTCTACACCCTAGTTGTTGTCACCACTAGAGCGAGGGGGCAAGCTATTCACTCATCAAAGACTGAATTGGGGCACTCATGAGCTTTGGCAATAACCATGTCTGTCATTCCTTCACTTGCCATAAATGTCCATTCCAAGTTGGATCGACTCATTCATTCACATTTGCACCTCTATGCATGCTTACTAAACAAATGCTTCAAAGAGAAGAGAGCACAAGTTAATTACGTGATATCCAAAATTCAGTCATCATGGAAAGAAAGAGAAAGCATAAACGAGCTTGTTTGTAAATAAAAACCTTGAGAACACCGGGGTTTAAATCAAAATTAGCTTTTTCAGAAAGAATGATCAGGATTCAATTTCACTTTTTGCATCCACAGTTTCGTGTCTCATCAGTACAAAAATGTTCATCAAAACCAAAAATTCATGTCACATCATGCATCAAAGCATTGCATTTGCATTCCTCACATAGCAAAATATAGAAAAGTTCTTTAACCAGTTATCTTGGCGCATGAGGGTCACCCAAAGTTGACCGCTTTTAGGGCTTCAGTGCTCGCCTTGATCCTTTGGGATTAGGTTGTATCTTTTAGGGCTTCAGTGCTCGCCTCGATCCTTAGGGATTAGGTTGTTATCTTTTAGGGCTTTAGTGCTCGCCTTCATCCTTAGGGATTAGGTTGTTATCTTTTAGGGCTTTAGTGCTCGCCTTCATCCTTAGGGATTAGGTTGTTATCTTTTAGGGCTTTAGTGCTCGCCTTCATCCTTAGGGATTAGGTTGTTATCTTTTAGGGCTTTAGTGCTCGCCTTCATCCTTAGGGATCAGGTTGTTATCTTTTAGGGCTTCGGTGCTCGCCTTCATCCTTAGGGACTAGGTTGTTATCTTTTAGGCTTAAAGCGTTGACCCTCAGCCAAAAACAAAAAAAAAGAGAAAAAGCAATAGAAGAAGAAAATCAAAACATACCATCCAGCATTCCACTAAGATCATCGCATCACATGCATTCGCATAACACGTCTTTGCATTACATTTGCATCATATAGATATCTGTAGTTCTTGGTAAAATGTAAATAAAGAGCAGCTAGCGGTTTGCCTCATGCATCTAGGCATTGCAATCTATTCATTACAGCATATGCATCAAAACATTACATTTGCATTTTGTGCATTCATCACATAACAAAAAATGGTCCACGTCAGTTGCGCCATATTAATACTTGCATTTCATAGAGGAAAATAATAAAAAGCAGGAATCTTTTCATTGCATTGGCATCATATTAATGTTCGCCCTTCATAAAAAGGAAAAAATAAGATCATTGCATGTCATTCATCATTAGAGCATCACATTTTGCATTAGACATTTCATAGAAAAAAGGCAAAAAAGAAGAGTTTTCCATTGCATGTCATCTGCCATCTCATCAAAACACAAGAGCATTACATACTATCAAACACCAAAAATTTTGCATTAGCATACCTGAACAAATAAAGTCACGCATTACATTCATCAAGCATAAAACCATGCACTCATCAGACATAGAAAATAAAGAAAAGAGAAATTTAGGTATTTGCATTACATTCATCATAAGAAAAAGGAAAAGAAAATAACAATCATGGCATTTGCATTGCATGCATTGGTTCTTTCTTTTCAGCTGCAAATAAGTGGGAGAGGATAAACACCTCGGTGTTAATGCTCGCCTTCGATTTCTAGAAAGCGCTTCCACTAGTTAAGAGTTTAAAGAAAACAAAAAAGAAAAAAAGGAAGGAAGAGAAAAAGAAAAAGAGAAAGAGTTGAGGAGGAAAGAAAGAGGCAAGAGGAAGAGTTCAGAGGAGGAGAGGAGAAAAGAAAGAGAAAGCAGAAAAAAGGAGAAAAGAGAAAGCAGAAAAAGGAAAAAAAAAAGAGAAAGAGTTTAGAGAAAAGGAAGGAAAAAGAGAGAAACAAAAAGAAAGAG
This sequence comes from Oxytropis ochrocephala, assembly GCA_020916435.1. Lineage (NCBI taxonomy): Eukaryota > Viridiplantae > Streptophyta > Magnoliopsida > Fabales > Fabaceae > Oxytropis > Oxytropis ochrocephala. The sequence continues at coordinate 74,620,159 of CM037092.1, forward strand.
AAAGAGTTTAGAGAAAAGAAAAGAGAGAAAGAGTTTAGAGGAAAGAAAAGAAGAGAGAGGAGAGAGAGAGAAAGAAAAGAAAAGAAAAGAGAGAGAAGGAGAGAAAAGAAAAAAAGAGTCCAGAGAAAAAGAGAGTCCAGTAAAAGAAAAAGAGTCCGAGAAAGAAAGAAGAAAAGAAAGAAAAGAGTCTAGAGAAGAGAAAAAAAGAGAAAAAGAGAAAGAGAAAGAAAAGAAAAGAAAAGAAGAGAGCGCTCTGCCGCAAGCAGAGAAAAAAGAACGCCCAAGCGCGCAAAAGAAGAAAGAGCGCCCAAGCGCAAAAGAAGAAGAGCGCCAAGCGCGCAAGCAAAGAGAAAAGAGCGCCAAGCGCGCAAAAAGAAAAAAACAGAGCGCCCAAGCGCAAAAAAGAAAAAACAGAGCGCCCAAGAGCGCAAAGAAGAAAAAGAGCGCCCAAGCGCAAAGAAGAAAAAAGCAGGCGCCCAAGAGCGCAAAAGAAGAAAAGAGAGCGCCCAAGCGCGCAAAAGAAGAAAAAAGAAAGCGCCCAAGAGCGCAAAAGAGAAAGGATCGAAAGGAGAAAGAGAAAAGAGAAAAGAAAAGAGCGCCAAGCGCACAAAAGAAAAGATAAGAGAACGCCCATGCGCACAAGAAAAGAAAAGAAGTGCGTCCAAGCACGCAAGAAAAGATAAGAAAGCGCCAAGCGCACAAAAAAAGAAAAGATAAGAGAACGCCCAAGCGCACAAGAAAAAGAAAAGAGTGCGCCCAAGCACGCAAGAAAAGAAAGAGAGCGTCAAGCGCGCAAAGAGAAGAATAGAGCGTCAAGCACGCAAGAAAAGAAAGCAGAGCGCCCAAGTGCGCAAGAAAAGAATGAGAGCGCCCAAGCACGCAAGAGAAGAACGCAGAGCGCCCAAGCGCAAGAGAAAGAGAGCGCCAAAGTGCGCAAAAGAGAGGTCTCACATCGTATCACGAGCAACGCGATGGACCGCGCCCCATGCGAGGCATAGTGGAATAGTTGTATCAAGCCTAAGATACGAGTGGGCGCCATGCATTGATGATCGTATATCGATTCGGAGCGATAACGATCCCCGATCGCTCGAAAGACCAGAGATTTCGGGAAGAACGTGCTCCTCAAAGCTACGTGCAAGCTCGGATTAAATCGAGAGTTCGTTCAAGAATTACGAGTTTTAGGCAACCTGGGCATTTTACCGCTTTTTGCACGCCAAGTGTCCATTTACTGCTTTCAGCACGCCAGGTACCCCTTTTATCTTTTCTGTCAAAAAAAAAAAATAATAATAATAATAAATAAATAATAAAAAAATAAATAATAAAAAAAAAAGAGGAAGAAAAAAAAAGAAATCCGAGTTTCCCCAATTGGACAAAATTGGCATGATTTCTGAATTCTTTATTTCTATTTTATCTTCGAAATATGTCTTGCGCGATTCATATTTCTTGATAAAATCCAAATAAAGAGGGGCAGCTGTCATACCCCAATTTTGTCCGGCTTAGGGTAAAACCCTAATTTTCCCCAAAAATAAATAAATAGAAGAAAAAGAATCATGCATTGCATTTAGGGTCCTAAAGTCATTTCAAAGTTTCTAAAATCATTTTTTGTGTTGAAATGCACTTTTTGGACAAAATAGGATTTTTTAGGGTAAGGGGCATTTTGGTCATTTTACGCAACAGGATAATTTTCTCGTCAAAAGTATGCACATACCAAAAGTACATTTTTCTCTTATCCAAGATAATTTTTGTACAATTTTTAGAGAGAATATCCTAGCCTAAAATAATTAAAATGCATTTTCCCTATTTTTATTGCATAAAAAATATTAAAAGACCATTTAATATTCCCCAATTACTAAATAACAATTTTGTTTGTCTAGAGTAATTAGGAGACTATTTTATGGTGCCCAAAAATATGTAACACATTTTCAATAGGTGCATTCCCATTTTGCATGCCCAAAAATTCAAATTTCAAAAATGCAAAAATGGGAAGTGTCATCTCAATAAGACAAAAAGACCAAAAACAAGTTTTTTTTCTAATTTCCCTCTCCATGTTCAGCCTATGCACGAAAATATCTCTTCCTCTCTCATAAAAATCTTCTACACACTTCTTTTCTTACTCACCAAGTTTGGATTTGATCATATCTTCATTTTGCCCATTTTGGTAAATTATTCCACACACTTACACTAACCTCTTCACCCAAAAATGCATTCTTTCCTTTTTGATAACATCCCCTCACCAAATTACCCCTAACCCTATTCTAGATCCTTCTCACAAGAGTCACCATTCCATAATTAGATTTTTGTTCACAAATTTCCCCTTCTTTTTTGTTCACACATGCGCCCCACTCTCTCACACACTCACCTTCACTTGTGTTTTCTAAATACCCCTAATCCATGTGACCACCAATCTTAGCCATCCATTCAAAAATAAAATCAAATCCTAGTGGTTTACAAGAGATGCATTGTCACAAATACCCCTAAGTTGTCACTTCATATAAAAGCCCAAAATAAGACCTAACACACATACACACTCTCATTTTACCCTAGCACATTCTTCTCCTCTCATTCTCCTCTCCAAAACCGAACCCTCCCCCTTCATTTCCTCCATCCATTCTTCAACTTTCATCCACCAAATCACCTAAAACCTACTTCATCTTCACATATCTTCTTCTCTTCACCTTTGATTCCATTTTTACACAAAAAGGAGCTTGTTTTCTTGAAGTGTGCGTGGTATTGTTGGTGTTCTTGGTCTTGATCTTCACTTTTCTACTCTTTTCTAGTTGATCTTGAGGTAAATATCTAATCTCTTGCATTTTTTTAACTATTAGCATGTAAATCTCTCTTCTACTCCTCTATCCTCTCCAAGAGGCTTAGAGGGTTCATTTCAAACACTATGTCAAGGACATTGGGAGCCTTGGGTGTTTGAAGTGAACCCTTGGCCTTGAGGAGAGGTTTCTTGTGTTTTCAACCATATTCTTGCATTTTTTCATACTCATTTTGACATTTTTGCATAAATAAAAATTTTCATGTGATATATGCATTCCTTTGTTCATGTCATAACTTGCAAGTTGAGATTTAGCTTGATTCATGATGGTGAGGATTAGGTTTTAGATCTCTAAGATTTAGGCTTGTTGTTGTTTCTCACTTCTTGATTCATGTGAATAAAGTGCTTGATTTGTATGATTTGTTTCATGTGTGGATTTTTAATTTAATCATGAAATAATTTGTTGATTTGTGCACATGTGGTTTTGGCCATAGGGTGTTATTTAGGGTTCATCTCAATGCATAAAATGTGTGTTTGATCTTGTGTAGAAATGTGTAAAAGTGTTAATGTGTTTTTAACCTTTTTACCACTTATTCATTTTTACCTTACCACATCATTTACTTTTCACTTAAAATCCTAAAAAACATTTTACCTTTTACTCTTACCATTTACCCCCATTTAAATAATTCACCACATTCATTCAAATAAGTTACCATTTCATTAATAATTTACCTCAAACTTTTACCTTTCTTAAACTACAAAAGACCCAAAACATTTTCTAGTTTACATTTATAACTTTTCAACTTTATAAAATCAACCCAAAAATACTTTTTACCACTTTTTCCTAAGACTCTAAAAACACCAAAACATTTCACCATCTCCTAAGAATAAGGTAACTAAATTTTTACCACTTCTTATGACACACCCTCACACACTTGCATTTAAATAAAACCTCATTCATTCTCTTGCATACTCTCTTGTTTTAATCTTCATGCCTTTTCATATATTCATATCTCTTGCATATTCATTTGCACTCTCACTTGTTAATACCTCATGCATCCTTACTTGTTTATACTCTTTGCATTCTCACATGTTCATTCATAATTAAATAACCATGCATCCTCACATGTTCAAATGCTCATGCATTCTTGTGTACTCATGTATCCTTGTATATACTCATTCTTGCATTCATTCTCAAATGTTCATGCATCTACATGCATTCATGCCTATCTAATATAGCACATCATGATTACATGCTCATACACTCATGTACTTGTTCAATCATGTATTCAATTAATCATGTATTCATTTGTTCATGGCAACTTGTAAATATTCTTCATGTTGCTTTGCTTATGCTTTCATTATTATCTTGGTTTGGATTTGAAAAGATTTGAAATGTTCTATCTCTTTTTCCAAACTTGAAATCACTTGTTTTCAAATAAAAACCTAAAGGTGTTTTCATAAACAAATCATTAACCATCACTCGAAGCCATTGCTTGTTTGATCGTTAATGAGGAGTCATTAGTGCTAGTCACTCGAAGCCTTTGCTTGTTTGACTATCATGAAAGCTCCCACACATTAATAAAACAACAAAAACCCAATTCAAAATCCAAAAACAATATGAGTCATTAGTGGTAATTATCACTACGACTCATCCTTTTCCAAAATCATTTCAAAAAAGATAATAAAACGTTGCGACTGGTAATCACTTGAGTAATTGCTCGACTGATTATCGGTTCCAACACTTTTCTTTCAAGTTAGTAGTGAACGCCACTCGAAGCCATTGCTTGTTTGGTATTCATGAACGCTTGAGTCATATTTCCAAAAACCCAAAAGATAAGATAAGATAAAAACAAAACACAGATTTTTTCTCAAAAATTAAGGATTAAGAACTACGTAGCTTTGATCCCTCAGTCATTGAGGGTACGTAGGACCGGGTCATATCCCGTCAAGCTCGCTTTCAAAAAATCACAAAATAAAGAATTAAGAACTACGTAGCTTTGATCCCTCAGTCATTGAGGGTACGTAGGACCGGGTCATATCCCGTCAAGCTCACTTTCAAAAATCACAAAATAAAGAACTAAGAACTACGTAGCTTTGATCCCTCGGTCATTGAGGGTACGTGAGGGACCGGTCATATCCCGTCAAGCTCGCTTTCAAAAATCACAAAATAAAGAACTAAGAACTACGTAGCTTTGATCCCTCGGTCATTGAAGTGCGTAGGACCGGGTCATATCCCGTCAAGCTCACTTTCAAAAAATCACAGAGTCGTCTTCGGACGCAAAAGAATTAAGAACTACGTAGCTTTGATCCCTCAGTCATTGAGGGTACGTAGGAGCGGGTCATATCCCGTCAAGCACCCTTTTAAAAATCTAAGTTTAGTTTCGCTTTTCAAAGATTCCAAAATATTCATTTTTCTCTTGTTTTTCTTAAAAACTCTTTCAAATAAAAAGGAAAAGAAAAGAAGTAGAACGATTATTTTCAAATCAAACGATCCAAACCACACATCGAATTAATGGTTCCCTTTCGGTAGAAAGGAGGTGTGGGGTGCTAATACCTTCCCCACACCTAACCGACCCCCGAACCTACATTTCTGTTTTCGAAAGACCACCCGCCTTTTTGTAAAAAAGACCTTTTTCTAATGTTTTGGTCTAAAAACTAAAATATTAGTGGCGGCTTCACAATTCTCACGTTGTACACTGAGAAATCCCAAACCGGATTTTTCGGGGCGCAACAAGGATGCTCTACGGAAGTGAAGTGCTGCTCTATATTCAGATATGTTAATAGCTTCCAAAATCCCTTGTCGGCGAACTGCGTGCCGTTGTCAGTAATGATGACTTCGGGTATCCCGAACCTAGTCATGATGTTCTTCTTGACTAACTTGATGCAGTTCTTGGCAATGATCTCGGTGAGGGGTTCCGCCTCAATCCAGGTGAAGTAGTCAACTGCCACTATGAGGTACTTGACTCCACCTCGTGCCAATGGAAAGGGGCCGAGAAGAGTTATTCCCCACTAGGAGAACGGCCATGGGGCCGATAAAGAAGTTACTACGGCCGGAGAGGCACTATGGACGTCGGCATATCGTTGACAAGTGTCACACTTCCTCACTAGGATGAAAACGTCTTTTACCATGGTGGGCCAGTAGTATCTGGCTCTAAGGATCTTCTTTGCCAGTGCCCGAGCTCCCAAGTGTTGTCCACAAATGCCCTCATGGATTTCCGAGAGTAAATACTCTGCCTCCTCCCCTTCAACACATTTCAACAAGGGAGACGATAATCCCCATCTAAAAAGTTTGCCATCGACTACAGAGTAAGATGTCGCTCTTCGTCGGACTGTTGTGGCTTCAAAATTCTCAAGGATGACTCTTGCCTCGCTGCCTTTGGAATCCATTGCAAGGAACTCGAGTCGGTGGAGGAAGGTGTCATCTCAGCGACGAAGTCGGCTAGCACTTGGGCCTTGAGGGCTGATCAAGCCTCATACTTGATCCCAAACTCGAATGGTTCAACGACCCATTTGATTATTCTTTCTGATAGGCTGATATGTTCTTACGACGATCTGATGCGGCACGAAGTAGGGCCTCAGTCTTCTGGCTGCCACTACCAAATCCAGAGCTACATTTTCAATCTTCTGATATCTGGATTTGGCTCCTTGTAGTACTTTGCTCACAAAGTACACTGGTCGTTGTCCGGCCTCAATTTCTCGAATCAAAGCATTCTCACATTCTGGCGTCCACTTGAACTCGACACCCTTTTTCAGAATTTTGAATAAAGGAAGTGATCTATTGGCTGCCTTTGAGACGAACCTTGACAGCGCAACAATCATGCCGGTCAGCTTTTGTACTCTTTTCTTAGTGGCGGGGGGACGCATGTCAGTCACGCCTCTACATTTATCAGGATTGGCCTCTATTCCCCTCTCAATGGGGCAGAATCTGAGGAATTTCCCTGCTCTAACACCAAAAGTGCATTTCTCAGAGTTAAACCTAAGGTTATTTTTCTTAGCATCGGCGTAGATTTCCTAGAGGTCAGCTAGATGCCCCTCGTCCGCCTTACTTTTCACAATCATATCGTCAATGTAGACTTCAACAACCCTGCCTATCTGGTTTTGAAATACCTTGTTCATCATCTGTTTGTAGGTGGCCCCTAAGTTTTTGAGGTAGAAAGGCATGACTCCGTAGCAGTAATTGCCTTGGTCAGTCATGAAAGTCGATTTCTCCTGGTCCGGTGGATTCATCGCAATCGATTATGGCCAGAAGGAGTAGGCATCCAAGGAGGATAGGAAGCGCAAGCAGGAGGAATTGTTGACGAGTTTATCGACACTAGGGACCGGGAAAGCATCTTTGGGGCATGCTTTGTTGAGTTCAGTGTAGTCTACACACATCCTCCATTTGTCGTTGTAGTATTGGGTCTGTTATACCCCAATTTTGTCCGTATTCTTTTATTGCTTTAGTCGTCTATTTTTATTAGGGACGTGTTTCGGAGTCGCATGATTACGAGAATTATTAGTGTAGAGTCTCGGTTACCAACCCCAAACCAATTCCAGCCACTCCGTTCAACTAAATCGAAATGTCGTTGTTCAAATTAGGCACGCGCGCGAATGATCGATCTTTTCGTGCGTTCTTCAATTTAACATCTGTAATTGGGTTTAGTCGCACATAGGCAAGTCTACCTAAAGTCATTCTTCTCGAAGTTGGCTTAAATTCAGACTTAATAATGCGATTCCGAGTTTTTAGTTAACGCACCCATTTCTCTTATTTTGGTCTAGTTTTAGTGTAGTTGTCAAGTCCGGCCCGTTCCCGTCTTTGTATTTGGCCTGACTCCCTTTTACTATTATTATTTTTATTCTTATTTTGTTTATTTAATTTATTTAAGCATATATACAATCCAAAAATGTCAAAATTTAATTTAGTTTAATTTACAATGTCTAAGAGTCCAATACGTCTAAAAATGTCAAAAAAATTGTATTTAGCTTAATTTACAATTTAAAAGCACTTAATAGTCCAAAAAGTCCAAAAATACAAAAATAGTAATACAAAATATATAAAAAAAATAAGCAAATCCGAAAATACAATTTAAACAGCAATCTAGGGTTTCCAGGCAGCATTCCAAGCTGCTGCAGCTGCTGTTGGGCCTGGGTTCCAACCTGAAAATCATCCATAACCCAGTCAAAACTCAATTAATACCTTAACCTAGTTTTAGACTATAAATAAGCAGTCAATCAGCAGTCAAAAACACACAAAAATCAGCACAAAAAAGGCTGCGAAAATCACTAGAAAAAATAAGGATTAGAGTTTCACATTGAAACCCTAATCCACAAAAACACTATTTTTGAGTTTCTGAGTTTTAAGAGAGGAAGAACAGCAGTCAAAGGAGTAGATACAATAGCAGTTGCTGTAGTTACAAACAACAACGATTAGGAGTCTAATGAAATTTGGAGAAGAGGTAGGTTTGTCAAATATGTCTCTAACTCTAAAAAGCGATGTAACAATATTTGTCAATGGATGCTTTTTTTTTTTTTTCCTTCAAAGTCGTATGTATATATTAGTAGAGAATAACAGATGTTACAGAACCAAAAAACAGGTAGTTTATTTTCAAAATTTCATGAATAAAGTTGTATGATGTGTCTAAAAAAACGTGTACGCTTTGACTAGGGCTCATCAAATAGGTTATGCTTAAAAACTGGCTTTGTTGTTGTAGGTTCATATCAAAATAGTCCTTTCAGTGTAATAAATATACTCAGAGACATAAAAATACAAAAACAGAATAACTAGAGGAATAAAATGGGTAGGAGAGAATCAGACCAGAGAAAGCTCTAAAAATCAAACAGAACCAAAAATAAAAAAAACTCACCTCCGGTCATCTTCTCCGGCGAAGCTCCGGCGAACTCACCCACAAACCGACCCGATGACCCCTATTTCCTCAAAACTGAAGCTTCTTTCAAAAAAGCCACCAACAAAATGGAGACCACAGCCACCACCACCAAAACCGAACCTGGAAACCAAAAAAACACACACGGATCGGTGTGATCACGAGAGCAAAAGGGAAAGAAATGAAAGAAGGAAGCAGAGAAGAACAGAGCAAAAAAAAAAGGAAGAAGCTCACCTTCGCCGGTGTCACCACCGTCGCCTTCGTCGTCAACATCACCACCCAACACCGAAATAGAAACCGATCGGCTCTCCCCCTTCCTCTCAGCCCGAAACCGAATGACTCCCCATGGAAACCGGCGCAAGCATCGCCGGATTTTCTCCTTCTCTCACTCCCTGAAGTCTCGCCGAAATTTCCGCCAAGGTCTCTCTCTCCCTCTAGCTGCGCCGCAGCAGCTGGGAATGAAAAGGGGAAGGGTTTTTTTTAGGGTTTCAGTTGTTAAGTTTAGGTTTATATTGGGCTTTTATTTTTCATTTTATTTTTATATTGAGTTACTAAGCGCACACCTCCAGCTCACGCAGTACCCTCCTCACTTAAGCCCAATTTTGCATACTGGGCTCTCCAAATGCGAACTGGGCCTTCCTCTTTGCACCCCTTATTAATTATACAACACCTTGCTATTAATAAAACCCAAATTTACAATCCGCACCCCCCGTTTCTCTTTTTAATTCTTTTCCAACTCAAACGCAAATGATTTTTCTCGTGAAATTAAATAAGCGGCTAAGTCGGTTGTACAACCGAGATTAGTCATTATTTTAGGGCCAATGAGTCATGCTGAAAGTAACCCTACAAACTTAATAGATACGAATGAATTATTTTTCTCTAAAAATAAGCGGCTAAATCGGTTGTACAATCGGTCGATCATTATTCTAGGGCCAATGGTACATGCAGTTCGAGAAACCTACAAACTTAATAAATACGAGTAAACTATATTTTCCTAAAAATAGGGGACTAAGTCGGTTGTACAACCGGGTTAGTCAGCGTTCTAGAACTAATGGGTTGTACAGTTCAGGAGTTCTAGAATACCTATTCTAAAATCCACCCACCTCATACCAAACCACTTTCTTTCAAAAAACTCTAAAATTATTTTCAAAAAAAGCAGGGGACTAAGTCGGTTGTACAATCGGGTTAGTCGTCCTAGAATCGATGGTGCATGCGGTTCAAGGAATCCTAGGACCCCTCCACTAAAAAATACCAAGCCATAAACATTTTCAGGAAGAACTACGTAGCTTTGATTCCTCCATTGCATCTGGAGGTACGTAGGAGCAAGAGTCCACTCTTGTCAAGCACTAAAAACCAAAAATTTAAATAAGTCTTTTTCTTTACAAATAAAGGGTAACAATTAAATAAATCTTAAATTAATTAGACAATAGATGTCGTGGGGTGCTAATACCTTCCCCACACATAACGACTCCCGAACCCTAACAATGCCTCGTCCTAAAACCTAAAGGGATTTTCCGAATTTGCCCTTAAACTAGAAATTTGGTGGCGACTTCCTTAAGAACCTTTCGAAGAATCCTTTCCCGGATTTTTCGGTCGCTACAGGGTCTTTTGAAACAAAATCTTCCTTGACCTGGGAGACTACGAGTAATGAGTCGATATTCAGTTCAATGATCTTGGCCCCGAAGTCCAGAGCTAATTTCAGCCCGACAACACATGCTTCGTACTCTGCCTGACTGTTTGAAGTGGTGAAAGAAAAACTGAGTGAGACTTCGGTCATAAGTCCTTCAAAATTCTCAAGGATGAGTCTTGCCTCGCTGCCTTTGGACTTTGAAGAACCGTCCACATGGAGTTTCCATAGCAAGGAACCCGAGTCGGTGGAGGAAGGTGTCATCTCAGTGACGAAGTCGGCTAGCACTTGGGCCTTGAGGGCTGATCGAGCCTCATACTTGATCCCGAACTCGGATAGTTCAACGACCCATTTGATTATTCTTCCCGATAGGCTTATCTGTTCTTACGACGATCTGATGCGGCGCAGTAGGGCCTCGATCTTACGGCGCCACTACCAAATCCAGAGCTACCTTTTCGATCTTCTGATATCTAGATTTTGCTCCTTGTAGTACTTTGCTCACAAAGTACACTGGCCGTTGTCCGGCCTCCGTTTTTCGAATCAAAAATGTGCTTACAGTCTCCTCGGCCACGACGAGATATAGATAAAGGGCTTCCCCTTCCACTGGTCTTAGCAAGATCGGAGGCTCCGAAAGTATCTGTTTGAGCTCAGTCAAAGCATTCTCACATTCTGGCGTCCACTTGAACTCGACACCCTTTTTCAGAATTTTGAATAATGGAAGTGATCTATTGGCTGCCTTTGAGACGAACCTTGACAGCGCAGCAATCATGCCGGTCAGCTTTTGTGCTCTTTTCTTAGTGGTGGGGGGACGCATGTCGATCACGCCTCTACATTTATCAGGATTGGCCTCTATTCCCCTCTTAGTGAGGCTGAATCTGATGAATTACCTGCTCTAACACCAAAAGTGCATTTCTCAGAGTTAAGCCTAAGGTTATTTTTCCTAGCCTCGGCGAAGATTTCCTAGAGGTCAGCTAGATGCCCCTCGTCCGCCTTACTTTTCACAATCATATCGTCAATGTAGACTTCAACAACCCTGCCTATCGGGTTTTGAAAAACCTTGTTCATCATCCATTGGTAGGTGGCCCCCGAGTTTTTGAGGTCGAAAGGCATGACTCTGTAGCAGTAATTGCCTTGGTCGGTCATGAAAGTCGTTTTCTCCTGGTCCGGTGGATACATCGCAATCTGATTGTAGCCGGAGTAGGCGTCCAAGAAGGATAGGAGGCGCAAGCCGGAGGAACTGTTGACGAGTTTATCGACACTAGGGACCGGGAGAGCATCTTTGGGGCATGCTTTGTTGAGTTCGGTGAAGTCTACACACATCCTCCATTTGTCTTTGTAGTATTCGGTCTTTTGAAACAAAATCTTCCTTGACCTGGGAAAATACGAGTAATGAGTCGGTATTTAGTTCAATGATCTTGGCCCCGAAGTCCAGAGCTAATTTCAGCCCGTGACACACATGTTTCGTACTCTGCTGATTGTTTGAAGTGGTGAAAGAAAAGCGAGTGAGACTTGGCCATAAGTCCTTTAAAATTCTCAAGGATGAGTCTTGCCTCGCTGCCTTTGGAATTTGAAGAACCGTCCACGTGGAGTTTCCATAGCAAGGAACCCGAGTCGGTGGAGGAAGGTGTCATCTCAGTGATGAAGTCGGCTAGCACTTGGGCCTTGAAGGCTGATCGAGCCTCATACTTGATCCCGAACTCAGATAGTTCAACGGCCCATTTGATTATTCTTCCCGATAGGCTTATCATTCTTTACGACGATCGATGCGGGCAATTAGGGCCTCGATCTTACGGTACGCCACTACCAAATCGAGCTACCTTTTCGATCTTACGATATCTAGATTTTGCTCCTTGTAGTACTTTGCTCACAAAGTACACCGGCCGTTGTCGGCCTCCGTTTTTCGAATCAAAAATGTGCTTACGATCTCCTCGGCCACGGCGAGATATAGATAAAAGGCTTCCCCTTCCACTGGTCTTAGCAAGATCGGAGGCTCCGAAAGTATCTGTTTGAGCTCAGTCAAAGCATTCTCACATTCTGGCGTCCACTTGAACTCGACACCCTTTTTCAGAATTTTGAATAATGGAAGTGATCTATTGGTACTTTTGAGACGAAGGCGAACCACAACAGTGCAGCGACAATCATGCGATCGACTTTTGTGCTCTTTTCTTAGTGGTGGGGGGCGCATGTCGGTCACGCTCTACATTTATCAGGATTGGCCTCTATTCCCCTCTTAGTGAGGCTGAATCTGATGAATTACCTGCTCTAACACCAAAAGTGCATTTCTCAGAGTTAAGCCTAAGGTTATTTTTCCTAGCCTCGGCGAAGATTTCCTAGAGGTCAGCTAGATGCCCCTCGTCCGCCTTACTTTTCACAATCATATCGTCGATGTGTAGACTTCAACAACCCTGCCTATCGGGTTTTGAAAAACCTTGTTCATCATCCATTGGTAGGTGGCCCCCGAGTTTTTGAGGTCGAAAGGCATGACTCTGTAGCAGTAATTGCCTTGGTCGGTCATGAAAGTCGTTTTCTCCTGGTCCGGTGGATACATCGCAATCTGATTGTAGCCGGAGTAGGCGTCCAAGAAGGATGGGAGGCGCAAGCCGGAGGAACTGTTGACGAGTTTATCGACACTAGGGACCGAGAGAGCATCTTTGGGGCATGCTTTGTTGAGTTCGGTGAAGTCTACACACATCCTCCATTTGTCTTTGTAGTATTCGGTCTTTTGAAACAAAATCTTCCTTGACCTGGGAAAATACGAGTAATGAGTCGGTATTTAGTTCAATGATCTTGGCCCCGAAGTCCAGAGCTAATTTCAGCCCGGCAACACATGTTTCGTACTCTGCCTGATTGTTTGAAGTGGTGAAAGAAAAACTGAGTGAGACTTCGGCCATAAGTCCTTTAAAATTCTCAAGGATGAGTCTTGCCTCGCTGCCTTTGGAATTTGAAGAACCGTCCACGTGGAGTTTCCATAGCAAGGAACCCGAGTCGGTGGAGGAAGGTGTCATCTCAGTGATGAAGTCGGCTAGCACTTGGGCCTTGAGGGCTGATCGAGCCTCATACTTGATCCCGAACTCAGATAGTTCAACGGCCCATTTGATTATTCTTCCCGATAGGCTTATCTGTTCTTACGACGATCTGATGCGGGACGAATTAGGGCCTCGGTCTTCTGGCTGCCACTACCAAATCCAGAGCTACCTTTTCGATCTTCTGATATCTAGATTTTGCTCCTTGTAGTACTTTGCTCACAAAGTACACTAGCCGTTGTCCGGCCTCGTTTCTCGAATCAAAAATGTGCTTACAGTCTCCTCGTCCACGACAAGATATAGATAAAGGGCTTCCCCCCTTCCACTGGTCTTAGCAAGATCGGAGGCTCCGAAAGTATCTGTTTGAGCTAAGTCAAAGCATTCTCACATTCTGGCGTCCACTTGAACTCGACACCCTTTTTCAAAATTTTGAATAAAGGAAGTGATCTATTGGCTGCCTTTGAGACGAACCTTTACAGCACAGCAATCATGCCGGTCAGCTTTTGTACTCTTTTCTTAGTGGTGGGGGGACGCATGTCGGTCACGCCTCTACATTTATCAGGATTGGCCTCTATTCCCCTCTTAGTGAGGCAGAATCCGAGGAATTTCCCTGCTCTAACACCAAAAGTGCATTTCTCAGAGTTAAGCCTAAGGTTATTTTTCCTAGCCTCGGCGAAGATTTCCTAGAGGTCAGCTAGATGCCCCTCGTCCGCCTTACTTTTCACAATCATATCGTCAATGTAGACTTCAACAACCCTGCCTATCTGGTTTTGAAATACCTTGTTCATCATCCGTTGGTTGGTGGCCCCTACGTTTTTGAGTCGAAAGGCATGACTCTATAGAAGTAATTGCCTTGGTCGGTCATGAAAGTCGTTTTGTCCTGGTCTGGTGGATTCATCGCAATCTGATTGTAGCCGGAGTAGGCGTCCAAGAAGGATAGGAGGCGCAAGCCGGAGGAATTGTTGACGTGTTTATCGACACTAGGGACCGGGAAAGCATATTTGGGGCATGCTTTGTTGAGGTCGATGTAGTCTACACACATCCTCCATTTGTGGTTGTTCTTTTTGACCAACACGACGTTGGAAAGCCATGTGGTGTATTTTACTTCCTTTACGAAACCAATTGAGAGTAGGTCAACGACGACCTTAGCTACGGCCTCAGCCTTCTCACCGCTCTATACCCTCCATCGTTGGGCTACGTCTTTTGCGTCGGGGTTCATCGACAAGTAGTGGCATGCTACCTCAAGAGAAATTCCTTGCATACCGGCATCGACCTAGCAAACAAGTCAGAGTTTTGGCGTCAACACACAATCAAGCTTTCTCTTATTGCGTCTGTGAGGTCGGCCCCTAACTTTACTGTCATCGTAGGGTCGTCGCCTAAGGGGATTTCATGGAACTCCCCGTGCGGCTCGGGGCTTTTATCTTTTTCTTGAGCTCTCTAGCTAGCTCATCATCATCCTCGTCTTCAGAAATGTCGGGATCATTACGAGCATCAATCTCGGTGAGATTCGCCTCAATGGTTGAGGGCGGTAACTCAGGGATTTGTTGAAGCTGGCGTCGGACCCTTTTGAGAGAGAGATAATGGCATCTTTCCACAGCCTCGGGATCGGCTGGAATGGTTATGATTTCGTCCGTCAAGGAATAAAATTTCATCTTTAGATGTACTGTGGAAGCCACGGCGCCGAGACTAGCTAAGGTCTACCTGCCTACTAGACACTGATACGGTGATATCAGCGGTAGGACTAGGAACTGAGTTTTTATGGTATGAGAAAGTTTTTTTGCCCGTAAGTTACCATCACGTCGAGGTAACCCAAAGGCCGAGCTTGTTCATCCCCCAAGCTGGATAAGTCTGTCCCGAGGTAAGGTCTCGAGTCGGCGGGGGATAAGTTGAGTCTGGGAACGAGATCCTGGAACATAATGTCGGCAGAACTCCCCTGATCGACGAGGATTCGTTTCACATCTACACCCATTATGAAGTCCGAGATGATCAGCGGAACATATTCGTTTGGTTTCCCGATTAGGAGGTCTTCGTCAGAGAAGAATAGCGGTTTCCTAGATGAAGTCGGCACAAAGTTGGAACCCGTTGTCAGATTGGCAATCTCCTGTCGTTTTTTGCTTCAGTGTGCGCTTTGTCTGACCAGTCGAGACGGAGTGACCCCCCGTAACTACCATCGTTGCTGAAGAAGGTGTGTTTAGAAGAGAATGAGAGAGTACATGAGAGAATACTCTCACTGTTGTCGCCAATGTTCAGTACCTGGATCTCGGATGAAGATTAGACCCGGGGGATTTGGAGATGTGCTTCGGATGTAGTTCGGACGCACCGAGGTAGTTTGCTTGAGCTCGCCAGGGGTGGTACCTAGAGACACTCTGTACCTAAGTCAGGAAGATAAGTGGAAAGGTATGCAAAGAATGAGAGTGTACCTGATAAGTGAGGGGTGCGGCTCTATTTTAAGGGTAAGGAGTTTGACGCGCGCCGTTGGTTGTAGTGGTTCAATCCGGACCGTTGATCTGTGTCTTGTATTGGACCGGATTCGGACCTTTGTTGTTGGGCCTGGACTAGTGTTAGGCGGTGATTGCCTTTATGACGATTTGGGATTTTGGCCCAGTCTTGAACAAAAGCCATGGGACAACTACATATGCTCAAGTGTTAATGAGCCATTTGAGAAGAGGAACGAGTGGGGGTGCATTAAGGAATCTCGACACTTAAAATATTATTACATGTACAATTCGATAGTTCTTTTTTCTTGTGTGGTTTACTAATTTTTACTATCGATCGTTTGCAGGTCTGGATTGAATAAAAAATTATGAAGGAACACATGGTCACCTAGCTTCATAAATATTTTTCGTGTTGTAATTCTATCGTATAGTTTTATACTGTGGACCAAGATATATTGTATGTATTTGAGAATTTCTTGCAATAAAATAAATATTTTTAGTATCAACTTCTCTTGTATACTTTAATAGAATGAATATTTGTATACTTTAATGAGTATTTTTAGTATTAACTTCTCTTATTATTTTCTGAATGACCAATTTTGGTCATTGTGGAATGAATTAAAGGAAAAAATATAAAAAAGATACATTTGGAGTCGATTATTCAAAATGACAAACTCAAAATATCCTTTTCAACTTGTTTGGCATTGGTTGTTTGGAATAAATGACTCTAAACAAGTTGGAACAATTGACTCTAATTGTGACTCCAAAACAACCTATTTTAAACGCCTTTAATTTCTGAGACATCCCCTCTCGTCTAATCATAGTCACAAAGGATTTGATTAGAAATATGTGTAAATTTTAAAACTTGATACACATAATCATAAACTAGAAAGCACTTTCATTTATCACTTGTATCAAAAGGTTATCAGTACATTGTTTCAAATGAAAGTGAAACATAAAACAAGTACTAAACCCTAAGCCTGTCCCTGCAACCTTTTTGACAACCCCAAAATATCATGATCCACACCATGACCTACCTCAAAACATGACCTATCGAACAACCGTGTGGCCTTGACCTAGTGCCACTTTTATCGTCCATAAAAACACTAACTAACCAGTGAACTGATTGACAAACTCAATGGCATAACAAAATTGTACTAACTATGACTCGACTTCATCCTACCACCAAGCCCGTCGAGTTTTCCTTATTATGTCGTTAGGTCCCTAGACTTCTGGGGCAATGGTACCTCCAGAACCATTTGCGCGAACTAGCGACGATAAGCCCTAGCATTTCCCACTATCTACCAAAGAGGTTCTACTTGGTGAGCCACCTTGTGGGCCTCCCAAATAGATGGAATGGGAGCCACTGAACCACCTGAAGATCCCCTGTCCATCTGAACTCGGAATGTCATGGAGATCCATAAATGTAAGTGACCCTTCCTTTATAGATTATCATGCCCCACTCCGCTTCAATCTCCCAACCGGTTCCTTTTTTGTCCTCATATGAGATCTTAAGGTTGTACGACCTCTAAGGAAGTAGAACATATTTCGCATTAATCTCTCCCTTAATTCTCTGGTGTCTCTCCGGTGAATCTAGTCCCAACATATTTATACAAGCATACATGGAAAAATAGGGGCTACGACATTTGTACAAATTAAAAAGAAGGGATGTGATCTATAACTTTTATGCTGATCAAATACCCTTTTCTGCTGTGACTTCTAACTTGATGCATATGCTCTATACATTTAGACTCTGGCAATATGTCCTGATGTCACCAAACATTCCCTTAACTCATCCTGACTATCCCAGAGGAGTTTGGATGTTATCTCACCACTGACCCGAGTAACCAAAATATAGCGTTAACCTATCCTAGTCAAATAAAAATTGTGTTCTACTATAAAACACAACTAGTAGGATACCCGTGCATACGCACGGGTTCTACCGTGCGTGTTCTTTTCATGAATAAACTTAAACATAATTTAAATGGTTTGGACAACACTCCGTGAAAAAAAAAAGACAAATTTAAAGTAGATAAAAAAGGAGTCTCAAATAAAAAAATTGATACATATTAAAATCCAAAAATGTAAAAGTATCATTTAAAAACAATCTGTGCATTTATCCCGTGTTATTTTATATATCAGTGCAGTGTTTTTTATATATCAGTGTTGTTATTGTTTTTTTTTTTTTTTTTTTTTTAGATAAGCAGTGTTGTTATTGTGTTTATTATATATCAGTGCAGCAATCCCGTGTTTTTATATATACCATTGTAGTTATCCCTTTTTTTTTTATGTATTAGTACAGTTTTCTCGTGTTTTTTTATATATCGATCTGATTATCTCATAGTTTTAATTGATTATTTTAGTTGATTAGTAGATTATAGTAGATAGTAAAAGATAGATAGTAGATTATCAAATATATCAGTGCAATGTTTTTTTATATATCAGTGCAGCTATCTCGTGTTTTTATATATATCATTGCAGTTATCTGGTGTTTTTTACATATCAGTACAATTATGCCGTATTTTTTTTATATCAGTGCAGATATCTCATAGTTTCAATTGATTACTTAGTTGATTAGCAGATTATAGTAGATAGTAAAAGATAGATAGTAGATTATCAAATAATGTCAGTGCAGTGTTTTTTTTATATGTCAGTGCAGCTATCACATGTTTTTATATATATCATTGCAGTTATCTCGTGTTTTTTTATATGTCAGTACAGTAATCTCGTAGTTTCAATTAATTATTTTAGCTGATTAGTAGATTATAATAGATATTGGAAAAAGAAAATGAGTGGGTTTGATTAGAGTTTTGAAATTTTTCCTTTTTTAGGTAATAGTGACAAATATTTGTCATATGTGTTTTAAATATTATTCAGTAGTTTAAATAGTGTTTTAAGTTTTTTTTTATGTTAATCCTGTTTTTTTATATATCAGTGAATATCCTGTGTTTTCTTTATATTAGTGCAATTATCTCGTAGTTTCAATTGATTATTTTAGTTGATTAGATAAATAGATATATTAGATAGATGTAGATTATCAATAAAATTTTAAAAAAGACCTTGTGTTCCCAGCCGACCACCCAGGAAGGCTCGGATATGACACGCCTCCTAGCCGATCATCTGGACTTAGAAGATGAAGGCCGAAGTCCCTGCGCCCTCATCACCGAAGCTTCCGTCGGCGACACGTCAAGGCCGACACGCAAACTACATTCCGATCAAAGAGCCGACGCCTCCAAAGGGCTCGGCCCTAGGCGAAAGCCCCGCTAGATATATTAGGCAAGCCCGAGAATCTTGTCTGAGATCTCGCGGCATTTATGTACCTTTATGAGCATTTATGACGTATTTTAATATAAATATAGGCCCATGAGGCCAATGAAAAGGGATGAACATTTTGACTTCTCACATACTACTTTTTGTGTTCTTGCTAAACCCTACTCCAGGGAATTAGCGTCTTGGTTTCTGGTCCTGTGTGGATTTTTGTGCTCCCTTTGACCCAATCATTTTTGACTCGCGTGGGTTTCTGCTGTGTCATAAGTGTGTTTTCTTTGACTTGGTCAGTTTTGACTTCCCTGGGTTTCCGTTACGCCATAATTATAGCTCCCAGGAGTTTTTGCTCTTCCCTTGAATAAATAGGGGTTTCTCGCTGCTTTGGCTGTTCATGGCTAGGTTGCGCACGTTCTCCTATGATGAGATTGCGTCCCCTCCTTTGGGTCTTTTGAACAACCCCATCTGTCACAGGTGCGTGGGGTTGTCAAGAGGCTCAAAGCGGGGGTTATTGATCTTCGCGAACTCTGGCTCTTTTCTTTTTGCAGGTGGCTTTACCTCTGGATGCTGGAGTTGTTCAGAAGACTCAAAGAGCGATCGGCCGGGGCCTATATTCCCTGGAGTAGGGTTTAGCAAGAACACAGAAAGTAGTATGTGAGAAGTCAAAATGTTCATCCCTTTTCATTGGCCTCATGGGCCTATATTTATATTACAATACGTCATAAATGCTCATAAAGGTAAATAAATGCCGCGAGATCTCAGGCGAGATTCTCGGGCTTGCCTAATATATCTAGCGGGGCTTTCGCCTGGGGCCGAGCCCTTTGGAGGCGTCGGCTCTTTGATCGGAATGTAGTCTGCGTGTCGGCCTTGACGTGTCGCCGACGGAAAGCCGGTGATGAGGCGCGCAGGACTTCGGCCTTCATATTTCGAGTCGGATGATCGGCTAGAGGCGTGTCATATCCGAGCCTTCTGGGTGGTGGTGGGAACCTGATCCTCGGCGGCGAGCACTTTGGGTGCGCGGCGTCTAAGTATCCTTGATTTACCCGTGGTTCCTGTAGTCCCTCATCTCGCGTGCGTTAAGGCTATCCGGCCTCGTTTGCCTTTAGCGTCTTTGGTTTCGGGTCTGTGTGGATTTTTGTGCTCCCTTTGACCCAATCATTTTTGACTCACGTGGGTTTCTATTTGTTTCATAAGTGCGTTTTCTTTGACTTGAGTCGAGTTTTGACTTCCACTGGTTTTCAGATTTACGCCATAATTATAGCTCGGGAGTTTTGCTCTTCCCTTGTATAAATAGGGGTTTCTCATTTGCTTTGGTCATTCATGGCTAGGTTGCGCCACGTTCTCCTATGATGAGATTGCGTCCCCTCCTTTGGGTCTTTTGAACAACCCCATCTGTCACAGGTGCGTGGGGGTTGTCAAGAGGCTCAAAGCGGGGGTTATTGATCTTCGCGAACTCTGGCTCTTTTCTTTTTGCAGGTGGCTTTACCTCTGGATGCTGGAGTTGTTCAGAAGACTCAAAGAGCGATCGGCCGGGGCATTCTGCCGACCGTTCATGGAAGGTGACACCTCAGCCGATAGGTCCGGAGTCTTGTCATAATTGGCTGGCAATCCTCGAGTGGGCCTTGGTGTCGCCTTTGGTGCAAAAAGGGGGGTCGCCCTCTGTCTCTGCTTCCTGGGCCGATTCAGAACATCGGATGTAGCAAGCAGGCCGGGAAGCTCGTCAGGAGATACTTCAAAGTTTGATGGTACCTGCAAAAGGGGTGTCGTCACCCAGTGTATATTAGTAGCTCATTCTCTTGTGATGATTTTGGATTTGTGCTGTCATTGTAATGTAATGTAATTTTGCTTATCAAATGTATTGAAAATAAACAGACTTAATTAGTACGGAAACCTTCCCTTTTATTGTTGTTCTCCGATTGTCCGGCTTCTCTTTTTGTCTGCGACCGATCGCATCTTTCTGTTCTCCGAATTTATTCTTAGCCGATGGCATTGCGGTTCCTCCGCCTTCTCTTTGGCCGACGGCCCCGTGGCCGATACCTATTGATTGACGTGATGTGACGCGGCACTTGATTGATTTGATTTTTGGCGGGAGGTGTCATCATGACGTTCTTGGGAACTGTCGCGTCTTCTAAGTGCTCCGTTGGGGGCAGGACACGTGTCGCCTGGGATTTGAACCGCTTCGAATCTCCACCGTTGATTTTATTGGTGGGTTTTTTAGCCGTTGGATCGTCTTTGCTCCGAAAGGGTCTTACACTTCGTGTCTCTTCGCCTAATTTCCTTTCTGTTTCATTTCCTCTTCGTTTCTGCTATTGTCTTTGCGTTTCTCCTCTCCAGTGATCCTCTCGTGCCTTTCTCTCCCTTTGGTGGTGTTTGTGGCTACTCAAATTTCCTTCTTTAAGGTACGTGGTTCCTCGCATTATCCTCTTACTTTGTGGCTTCTCTTATTTTCTTTTCTGCTTCTCTTTTTTGTATTTCTTTGCGTTTGTTTTCTGCAAAATAGAGATGGTCTCGATAGTTGAAATAAGTAGTGATAGTGAGAGTGAGGTGACCTCTGAGTATAGGTGTCTTAATCCCAACTGTGCTGCTTCCCTCAAATGTGGGTATTGTTCATTGCGCAATGTTCGCCGAGTGGTAAGGGAAATAGGCGACCTTTATAACAGTGGTTCCCCTTCTGATTCCGCAGGACCGGCTGATTTATCCGTCATGGCCGAAGATGAGAGTCCTAGCGGCGAACGATCTGGGAGTGAGGGGTTTTCTTGGGTAGATGAAGAGGTGCTTGACTCGTACTCAGAGCTCCGCACCGAGGCCTCCCTTTTTGGCGTTCGGCAGATGCTATGTCACCCTGTGGATGAGGGAGCGGCCACGGCTAGTCCTGTCTCCTTGGAGGAAGCTGTTTCAGATGAATGCATTCTGGGGAATGATGTGTATACTTACGCTTACCAGACCTGGTTTGAGCACTTGGGCGTTCGGTTGCCTTTCTCCCCCTTTTACTGCCAGGTGTTGAAGATGCTTCATGTGGCTCCGACGCAGCTGCATCCCAACGGGAGGGCCCATATGAGGGCCTTCGAGATCCTTTGTGAGTGCCTTGGGGAGGAGGTCTCGGCCTGAAAGTTTTTGTACTTCTTCCGCTCGTCGGTGAAGGACCCAGTATGGTGGGTGTCTTTATGCAATCATCAGCGTCGTCCTCTTATGGCTTTGTACAAAAGTAGTTACAAGTATTTTAAGCATTACTGGTTCCGCTTGTCTCCGGGGCCGAAGTGTCCCTTATTGCTGGTTGACGAGGTTGGTGTGAGCGGTTTCCTTTGAGTTGGGCGAGGCACCCTAAGGATAAGTTTTTCTGTTGAGAGAGAAGGTGTCTTGAGTTCGGTTGAAAAGGCAGAGGTGGATCGGCTAGATGGCTGGGTTAAGTCCTCGGGTATGCTGAAATCTTCCCTGTTGTTGGGCTTAGTGGATGACGCCGAGTCGTTGATTGACTATTTAAGTAATTCTCTCGGGCATACTTCCCCCGTTATTATTTTTTTTTTTTGACAATTGCTTCTCCTTTCAGGTGGTTTTGGGATGTCTACCCTTAGCGTTGCTGAACGCAAGAAGTATCGGGAGAGGCAGAAGAAGAAACAAGGGGCAGCTGTAACGCCCCAATTTTATTTAAATTTATTTTTAGATGAATTGGTTACTTATTTTGGGAATTAAAAATCATAGATAGAAACTACATGCGCGAGAGCTTTCCAACGAGTGGTCATTTGTTAAAATCCGGCGTCGTTTGCTATTTTAATTAATTCGCGAAAGCGGTGTAGGGTGTTTCGCGCTTGACTCACGCCTAAGTCGCGCTGGCTCGCGCTCCGTGCGCGAGTTCAGCGTATATATAGGCTGCGTTCTGCGCAGCCTAGGGCATTTTCTTGCCGTTTTCACTCTTTTTATCATATCTTTGTCTCTGGAGCTCCGATTGTGACGCCGTTTGTTGCGTTCTTCTCGTATCGCAGAGGGCTTCATTAGGAGAGCAATTCCAGAGTTAGAATCCAGAAGTGGTGAGAACGAAAACTGATCTCCCTACAATCAAGAGAGAGAGAGAACTCGCGATCGTGAGAAAGGAGAGAAGAAGTGTAGATCGCAAGGATTGTTGCTGTGGTTTCGTTCGTACTCTCATTCATCTTCTCACGGAGACTTACGTTTAAGAGGTAAGGGTGAGCGTTTCGGTTTAACATGATTGGGTATGTAGTGGGGTTTTGGGGGGTTTTTATGTTGTTGATAAATTTAATGATATTGAGGAATTTTGTGTCATTGATGAATTGTTGTTATTGATGAATTCGATGTGGTTGATGAATTTTCGTTGATAGTGATGAATTTGATGTTATTGATGAATTTGAGGTTGTTGATGAAATTTTGATGATGTTCTTGAGGAAATTTTGATGATGTTTTGATGAAATTGGGTTGTGACGTTTTGGTGAAATTAAAATTGGCAATGTAATGACCTAGTTCATGATGAGTTGGTGAAATCGAATTCTCTTTGAATTTGATGTGGTTTTGAGTAAGTTAATGATTTGTGGTGATTACTTGATGAATTCAATGATTTCTTGGTGAATTTAGTTGAGTGGTTTGATGAACAAATGTGTTTTTACGTGGATGTAATGAGGAAAAGATTTTTAAGGATTGTTTGATGTTTCTTGGTGAGCTTTGATGATTTTAATTGGTGAAAAATTTCGTATTTTTGGAGTTAAAACCGAAGTTGGGTGAAAAAGCGCACATTTTCGGGAAAATTCGCATAATACTGCGTTATTTAAACGGATTGGCGCCTCATCTTTGGCGCTGAAGTGGCGCTTCACACGCCAAAGGTGCAATGCCCACATTCTGCGTGTTTACGTCCAATGGCGCCCATCGTCGCCTCTTTGGCGCTTTCATGCGCCGATGGGATCGCTTTTCTTTTTTCCTTTGTTTTGTCCTTTGTTTTTGAAAATCGAATATCTTTTGAAGCGGGAACCCGATTGAGGTGTTGTAAGATGCATTGGAAAGCTTATTCAGAGGCCTAACTGAATATTCTATTTTTAAGGCAAAATAAAATGTTTATTGTTGCTGTATTTACTAAGTAAATGGTCTTTGTTTTATGAAAATTGCGATACTATGGTTATATAAGTGGATTACTATGAAACGTTATATTATTAGTACACTAATTGACTATGGCTAGACTGTGGTTTACCACTAAGGTCAGAATTTCTTTCATTGATGTATTTGCTCTGTTTGGCTACCACGTGAACCCCACCAAATTTGGAGATAAACTCTTACGGAGTGGCCAATGCGTGGTGAGTTGTAACTGGTCGAGTAATCCCATAGTCAATCAGTCTACTATTTTATGACACACTAATTTGAAAGACAAATGAAGTATATATATGTCTTGAATGATGATGAGGATATGTGTGTTTATGATGATGTACTATGAATAGCGATGTTTTTGCGATGAGTGTACTCTATGAGTAATTGCTTGATGATGATGTATTATGATTTGTGATGATTGATGATGTGTATACTCTATGAGTATAATTATAGCGATGATGTATTATGATTTGTGATGATTTGCGAAGGATACACTCTATGAGTGTTTTATAACGATGACGAAGAGCACTCTAGGTGAGTTTTGGTGAATTGCACATGTGTTTCATAGAGTCTCATGGCATGTGCATTATTTTGCGATGGATAGGCTTCGGCCATTTTGCGATGTTTTGCGATGTATAGGCTTCGGCCATTTTGCGATGTTTTGCGATGTTGAGGCTTCGGCCGCTTTTGCGATGTTGAGGCTTCGGCCACTTTTGCGATGTTGAGGCTTGGCCACTTTTGCGATGTTGAGGCTTCGCCACTTTTGCGATGTTGAGGCTTGGCCATTTTGCGATGATATGGTACCATCATGCATATGCCACAGTGGGGTTGCATCTTCATGCATAATCATGACTATGTATTGTTGTTGTTTGTGATTGAGGTGGTGTTGCGTGATTACGATGTAGTGATGATGATAATATTGTGTGATTGCTCGCTCTCATTTTCTCTATTATGAACTTGATTATGTTTTATTGAAATTCTCACCCTTACGCTTGGAATGTTGCTCTATGTGTGGCAACGCTGCAGTAAACCGCGAGTGAAGGATCTGCTTTGCATTCGTACTAGCTCTTGGGATGTTTGTCGTGTCGCTCTCTAATACTGTAACACCTAGGGGGCGTGGGTGTAGTTTGTTAAAATGTTTAACTAGATGAATAATGATTTTATTGCTACATTGCGACGTGTTTGAGAGTTATTAGTGAGGTGTTGATTATTCCGCTGTGATGTGATTTATGAGGATTTGATTTCCCTTAACGGATGTTTTGTTGCACAAATTTTGAAGAGTGCAATTGATGAGTTTGCTTTAATGAAGTTGTAGCATTTCTTTTCTATCGATTAAAATAAATATTTTGAGAAAGAATTACTCTGATAAATGACGTGTAATATAAGGGTAGAAAAGGGGTGTTACAATAGTGGTATCAGAGCAGTTCGGTCTGTCCGGCCAAGTTGTCCAGTGTCGAGTCTAGTTATCTCCCGAGTCTTGGTACTCGTTCTAACTATAATTTGTGTTGTAGTGATTAGCTGAATTGGCCAGACGGTATGACTGCTATTGTTAATACTGGTGTTGCTTATTGTCTTATTGCTACTATGTGTGTGTTTGCTCACGAGTACTTCGTGTATGGTGGAATGTGTTGCTTGGTGTGTTTTTTGTGTCTCTCGTCGATTTTCGATGAAGACTTTGTGGTGGATTTTGTTGTTTGCCGTTGGGTGTTTTTGGTATTGTTGATGAATTAATGATGTTGCCTGGTGATTGAGCATATGAGATGATGAGTTGGATTTCGATTTGGGTGATTATGTAGGGTAGAGGTCGATTTTTAGTATATATGGTGAGAACATGTGATTGAACCATTTTTGAACTTAAACTAAAGATGTGAGGAAAAATATGTGTCATTCTAGTTAGGATCGTGACATATGTGATGATTAACGATATGTTTGGGTAATAGGACGTGATCGACAATAGTTTGAGGGGTGTTGGATGTGGGGTTTAACTTGTGTGTGTTCTTTGTTCTTCTTTGAAAATAAAGCGTTCTTTGTTAGCCTTTAATGATATCTTTGTTAGCCCTTTTTATAAATTGTTTGTAAACCAGATTTTTAAGGTGGTTGTTTTTAGAAATAAAATGGTTGAGGTTTTACCATTGTTTATGATTTAAAAGGATGCTACCCAAGCATGGAAATGAGATGTTTTTCCAAGATTTCAAATACATTGTTACCCGAATTTTTAACGTGTTGTCTCTTGGAACTTGAAGATGTGTTACTAAAAATGTAGGGGTGATTTTACTTAAGATTGTGGTGTATAGATGAGAAATGAAATTGGAGACGTTTTGAAAATGGATTGATGTTTTGAAAATCGGTATCCTATACATCCCCACGGGTGTATAGGCGCCAAATTCTAAGTGTGGGTAAACTTTGAGCTCGGGGCATATTTTACCGTGCCATCTTTTTGCGTTCGCGTGCCCAAACTCAATTTTAAACATTTTGGCTCGAGTGGTTTTGTTTTTGCACGTGTCATTTTTGAGATGTGTATAGGCGCCCGATTTATGTTGTGATCTTTGTTTGATGCCGTGTGCTATTTGTTTGTGTTGTGATCTTTGTTTAATGTTGTGATGTTGGTCTTTGGTACACCTTGTGTGTTAGTGTTGTTGTGCGGTACCACTTAGATGGTTATTAAAATGATGCGATGAGTTCGAGAGTAAAAATCATGATGAAATCGAGGAACGCGGTGATAGTGATATTGAGAATAAAAATTAAGTTGTTGTTTCTTTGTTTATCAAAAGAGCGTTGCTAATGTGCAAAATAAAATGTTGTTGTTTTTATGAAGAAAGGGTGTTGCCGTTTTATAAAGAATGAAGCGCTGTTTTTATGTGTAATTGCGCTTTTTTTTTAAATTCTCAGCATTTCTTTGTTTTGTCTCCTTTAGAAGGGACTCTTGTCTCTTTGTTTTATTAAGAGTGATGTTATTGCCGCGTTTTAAAAATAGATCTTCTTTGTTTTCTCAATTTTATGTTGTTGTTTCCCAAGATTAAAAGCGTTGTTTCTTGAATTAAGGATGTTGTTTTTCTACAATTAAAGGTCTTTGAATTCTTCAAATTTTAATGTCTTTGTTTACTAAAACTTGAAGTGCTATTTTTGTAAATCTTAAAGCTATTGCTTTTTCCGAAATAAGAGTGCTATCATCTCAAATTCAAGAGTGTTGTTGATTAAAGTAAGAGTGATGTTTTCTTCAATTTAATTGTCTTTGTTTTTAAAATTTAAAGGTCTTTGCCTCCCCATATTTAAGGGTGATGTTTCCTATTTTGCAAGTCTTTGTTTTATGTGGTTCATTGCCATTTTTATAAATAAAGAGTTGTTGTTTTGCATCTTTGTTCTTGTTGTTATTTTTGCGAATAAAGGATGTTGTTTCCTTGAGTTTATAGGTCTTGATTTATGAACTCACAGTGTAGCTTTCGAAAATTTAAGAGGATTTGTTTTTCCTATTTTTCTTTAGTCTTATATCTTTGTTACTTTGGAGTTTTGGCTTAATGCCTATTTATTTTTGGAGTTGTTGTGTTGCTTACTGTGTGATTGATGTGGTGTGTGCTTCACTTTGGTGAAGTTATGATGTGTTGTTGGTGTTATAATCGTAGCTAAGTTCGATCATAGCGTGAGAACCAAAGAAAACGAGGAGAGGTGAAGGTTAGGTGTGTAAGGTGACGTAGGAGCCGAGGTGTAGTTACCTGACTATAAGCGGGTCAAAATATATGGAAGTCGACGTATAAGTGTGAGTCGAAGGAATGTGTACGTCGAAGTTACATGTTGTACTTGGTGTCGGGCGAAGTGTCGTGTGCGCAGGTGGTGCGCCTAAGGGTAGTTGTTGAAGTGTGGTGAGTAAAAGCTTAAGTGTAGATGTATGTAGAAGCTAGGGTGGTTGAACCATAGAGTGCCTAAGTGCAGCGTATGGGTGACAAGAAGATTGAGTCTTGTTTCGTGAGTTGGAGTAAATTTTCGAGGACGAAAATATTCTTTAAGTGGGGGAGAGTTGTAACGCCCCAATTTTATTTAAATTTATTTTTAGATGAATTGGTTACTTATTTTGGGAATTAAAAATCATAGATAGAAACTACACTGCGAGAGCTTTCCAACGAGTGGTCATTTGTTAAAATCCGACGTCGTTTGCTATTTTAATTAATTCGCCGAAGCAGGTGTAGGGTGTTTCGCGCTTGACTCACGCCTAAGTCGCGCCTGGCTCGCGCTCGTCGCGCGAAGTTGGCGTATATAGCTGCGTTTCGCGCAGCCTAGGGCATTTCTTGCCGTTTTCACTCTTTTTATCATATCTTTGTCTCTCGGAGCTCCGATTGTGACGCCCGTTTGTTGCGTTCTTCTCGTGATCGCAGAGGGCTTCATTAGGAGAGCAATTCCAGAGTTAGAATCCAGAAGTGGTGAGAACGAAAACTGATCTCCCTACAATCTAAGAGAGAGAGAACTCGCGATCGTGAGAAGGAGAGAAGAAGTGTAGATCGCGAGGATTGTTGCTGTGGTTTCGTTCGTACTCTCATTCATCTTCTACGGAGCTTACGTTTAAGAGGTAAGGGTGAGCGTTTCGGTTTAACATGATTGGGTATGTAGTGGGGTTTTGGGGGGTTTTATGTTGTTGATAAATTTAATGATATTGAGGAATTTTGTGTCATTGATGAATTGTTGTTATTGATGAATTCGATGTGGTTGATGAATTTTCGTTGATAGTGATGAATTTGATGTTATTGATGAATTTGAGGTTGTTGATGAAATTTTGATGATGTTCTTGAGGAAATTTTGATGATGTTTTTATGAAATTGGGTTGTGACGTTTTGGTGAAATTAAAATTGGCAATGTAATGACCTAGTTCATGATGAGTTGGTGAAATCGGAATTCCTGCTGAATTTGATGTGGTTTTGAGTAAGTTAATGATTTGTGGTGATTACTTGATGAATTCAATGATTTCTTGGTGAATTTAGTTGAGTGGTTTGATGAACAAATGTGTTTTTACGTGGATGTAATGAGGAAAAGATTTTTAAGGATTGTTTGATGTTTCTTGGTGAGCTTTGATGATTTTAATTGGTGAAAAATTTCGTATTTTTGGAGTTAAACCGAGTTGGGTGAAAAAGCGCACATTTTGGGAAAATTTCGCATAATACATCATTTACAGTGATTGGCGCCTCGGCGCTGAAGTGGCGCTTCACACGCCGAGTGCAATGCCCACATTCTCGCGTGTTTTACGTCCAATGGCGCTCATCGTCGCCTCATTTGGCGCTTCATGCGCCGATGGATCGGTTCTCACCATTTTTTCTTTGTTTTGTCATGCTTTTTGAAAATCGAATATCTTTTGAACAGGAACCCGATTGAGGTGTTCTAAGATGCATTGGAAAGCTTATTCAGAGGCCTAACTGAATATTCTATTTTTAAGGCAAAATAAAATGTTTATTGTTGCTGTATTTACTAAGTAAATGGTGTCTTTGTTTTATGAAAATTGCGATACTATGG
Source organism: Oxytropis ochrocephala (assembly GCA_020916435.1). Lineage (NCBI taxonomy): Eukaryota > Viridiplantae > Streptophyta > Magnoliopsida > Fabales > Fabaceae > Oxytropis > Oxytropis ochrocephala. Next base: position 74,649,711 of record CM037092.1, read on the forward strand.
TTATATAAGTGGATTACTATGAAACGTTATATTATTAGTACACTAATTGACTATGGCTAGACCGTGGTTTACCACTAAGGTCAGAATTTCTTTGATGTATTTGCTCTGTTTGGCTACCACGTGAACCCCACCAAATTTCGGAGATAAACTCTTGCGAGTGGCCAATGCCCGTGGTGAGTTGTAACTGGTCGAGTAATCCCATAGTCAATCAGTCTACTATTTTATGACACACTAATTTGAAAGACAAATGAAGTATATATATGTATCTTGAATGATGATGAGGATATGTGTGTTTATGATGATGTACTATGAATAGCGATGTTTTTTGCGATGAGTGTACTCTATGAGTAATTGCTTGATGATGATGTATTATGATTTGTGATGATTGATGATGTGTATACTCTATGAGTATAATTATAGCGATGATGTATTATGATTTGTGATGATTTGCGAAGGATACACTCTATGAGTGTTTTATAACGATGACGAAAGAGCACTCTAGGTGAGTTTTGGTGAATTGCACATGTGTTTCATAGAGTCTCATGGCATGTGCATTATTTTGCGATGGATAGGCTTGGCCATTTTTGCGATGTTTTGCGATGTATAGGCTTGGCCGCTTTTGCGATGTTGAGGCTTGGCCACTTTTGCGATGTTGAGGCTTGGCCACTTTTGCGATGTTGAGGCTTGGCCACTTTTGCGATGTTGAGGCTTGGCCATTTTGCGATGATATGGTACCATCATGCATATGCCACAGTGGGGTTGCATCTTCATGCATAATCATGACTATGTATTGTTGTTGTTTGTGATTGAGGTGGTGTTGCGTGATTACGATGTAGTGATGATGATAATATTGTGTGATTACTGCTCTCATTTTCTCTATTATGAACTTGATTATGTTTTATTGAAATTCTCACCCTTACGCTTGGAATGTTGCTCTATTGTGGCAACGCCGCAGTAAACCGCGAGTGAAGGATCTGCGCCTTAAGTACTAGCTCTTGGGATGTTTGTCGTGTCGCTCTCGACGATCTTTTGTAACACCTAGGGGCGTGGGTGTAGTTTGTTAAAATGTTTAACTAGATGAATAATGATTTTATTGCTACATTGCGACGTGTTTGAGAGTTATTAGTGAGGTGTTGATTATTCATTTGTGATGTGATTTATGAGGATTTGATTTCCTTAACGGATGTTTTGTTGCACAAATTTTGAAGAGTGCAATTGATGAGTTTGCTTTAATGAAGTTGTAGCATTTCTTTTCTATCGATTAAAATAAATATTTTGAGAAAGAATTACTCACGATAAATGACGTGTAATATAAGGGTAGAAAAGGGGTGTTACAACATGTGACATCTGGGGCTGAGGAGGGCGGGGAGTGATCGCCGGTGCCCAAAAAGGTGGCATGGCAAAGAGCGGCTCCTGGCAGCTTCAAAGCAAAGGGGCGCGTGAATGAACCGAATACGCCGGAATGAGAGGATCCCGAGGTGTGCGGTATGGGGTGCATGAGTTGAAGGAAGGCTTAAAAGAATTGATTTGAACTACCTATACCAACAAGGTGCATCTTCTTTTCGGGAGTCCATCCCATAAGAACTCCATAGTTAAGCGTGCTTGACTTGGAGTAGTAGTGGGATGGGTGACCTTCAGGAAGTTTTTAGGAAAGCATGCAAGTGAGGACAAAGCATCTTTGAAAAGACTCGTGTTGGTTCGCAAGGGCGATCGGCGATTCCGAAGCGATGCAGGATGTTACAATGGTATCGAGCAGTGAGACCTCTCCCGATGACGGTGTGGTTCGAGGACGAACCAAGCGGAAGTGGTGGGCATGTGACATGCCGGGTGAGGAGGAGGCGGGAGTGATCGCCGGTGCCCAAAAAGGTGGCATGGCAAAGAGCGGCTCTGGCGGCTTCAAAGCAAAGGGGCGCGTGAATGAACCGAACACGCACCGGAATGAGAGAGGATCACGAGGGTGTGCGGTATGGGGCTGCATGCAGTTGAAGGAAGGCTTAAAAGAATTGATTTGAACTACCTATACCAACAAGGTGCATCTTCTTTTCTGGAGTCCATCCCATAAGAACTCCATAGTTAAGCGTGCTTGACTTGGAGTAGTAGTGGGATGGGTGACCTTCAGGAAGTTTTTTAGGAAAGCATGCAAGTGAGGACAAAGCATCTTTGAAAAGACTCGTGTTGGTTCGTGAGGCGATCGGCGATTAGAAGCGATGCAGGATGTTACAAACAGGCTCAGAGCCTTCTCCCTCACCGATTTTGGAGCCGAGTCCCTCTTCTGGTTGAGGCTCTCCTGTTACTAAGAGTCCGGCGAAGGTTTTTCCATCGCCTCTGGTGTCGGAAGGTGCAACGAATGCTCAAGGTACAAGTAGTCCTCGTCCTCCTCCCTTCTCGGAGAATCCCGCTGCGAAGAGGCGGCGGGTGGTCTTCTTTGTTGAGATCGGTTTGCGCAGCTGTGGGGAGGGGGTTATTGACACTTCTTGGAAGGGCGTGCTGAAATGCCGGAAGAGGGCCGACGGGCCTGCCGACGAGCCCATTCGGTCAACCTTTGATTCCAGGTATCCTTTGAATTCTGTTCTCAATGCTGCTGCTGGTGCAGGCGATGTGGAGAAGGTGGCCACTCTGGGGATTCGGCAAACGTTGGTGGCGGTGAAGACCTACAACCATTACGCCTCGGTGCTTGCTCACCTTGCTGAGGATGCTTTTAACAAAACTGCTGCCGACGTTGGTCGAAAAGAGGCGGCTTGGAAGAAAGCCGAGGGGGAGTTGGAGGCCTGTAAGGTTGAAAAGAGCCGTTTGGAACAAGAGGAGAAACGACGGCTCGAGGAGAAAGTGTCTGAGTTGACTGCCGAGAAGAAGAAGTTGGGGGAGTCCTTGGAGAAAGTGGGCAAAGAGTTGGAGGCGGCGCATCTTTGAATCGCTAACAAAGAACGGAGTGCTCAAAGGAATTTGGGACTTGTTTCCCAACTTGCTGTAGAGTGGGGACTTGGTTGCGGCTATTGACGAGGTGAAGGCCTCTGTTCTTTGAAAGTTTCGATGGCCCGGCTTTAACAGTATTTGGATCGGTTGAGGCCATATTTCTGAAGTCGACACCGGGCGGCTTGATCCTTGACAAGGTTGTGGTGAACGACGAGCTTGTTGATGAAGAGGCTGCCGAAGGGCTGCCGGGAGTGTGGCCGATGGCGCCTTGGTCGATTTTGGCAAAGTTGATGAGTTGTTGTCCGATGCCGAGGTGGGGCGAATTTTGGCGGACGGCGATGTCCATGGCGAAGATCCTCCTCCTCGCTTCCTAATTTCTCCTGCTAGACAAAGACAAAATCTTGTGGCAAAATTTTTTTGTAATGGATTCAAATTACCTTTGTTTTTATTATGGCTTTTGGACAGATTGCCCGTTGGGCCCTTGTATAATTTCTTTCTGCTTTCCTTTGATTCTGCATTACGCTTACTTTGCCCAACCTGTTTTTGCGCTTCTTTGATTGCAACCGCCTAACGATTGTTTCATATTACCTCGTTTATTTTTCGGTTAGTGCGCTTTTTAGTTATAGCGTCTCGTATTACTTCGGTTTTAGTTTTACCGGTTAGTGCGCTTTTTAATCGGGCGTCTTGTTTTACCTCGGTGTTAATTTACCAGGTTTTGTTTGCGGCCTTGTTGGTGCCCAAGGGTTGTATGTCGGCTCTAAGGCCAGTCTACACCTGTCGGGTCTTGGGTTTAATGGGCTCTTCTCTGATGCCGGACACGTTGATCCCGTCGGCGAGCGCGCTAGCATCGCCTGCATCTTTGAAGAGCTCTTACACCGCACCGAGCGTGTTGGCGTCGTCGGCAGTTACTTTAGCCTATGCGATGTAGGCTCCATTCGGGTTTCAATGAGGCGAAGGCCCGCGTCGAACCTAAGCGGTGTGCCCGGGGGTGGGGCGTGGCTCGTCAGCCTGGCCTCACTGTCAGGACTTTAGTCTTCATCGCCCAAGGGCAACATCGAGACGCTGCTCGGTCCTTGCCTATCGGGACTTTGTTATTGTGGCCGCTTTTTATTTTGACCTTCGGAATTAGATTCGTTGTGTTGCTTTGTTTGGAGAAAATAATTGTCGCTTTTGAAAATGCTTTGAAAATCGGTTCTCTTTATTCATGATGAAGATGAAGTACATTTGGGGCTTTTATACTGCCACATACAAATGTTACATGAAGTGAATGATGGATGATGATGAGAACCGATGACTAGTAGCTTGATTTCAACTGTAGTAAAACCGAAGGTTGGCTGCGTTCCAGGACCTCGGGATCTTGCCTCCATCTAACTTTTCCAACTTGAAGGCTCCTTGACCGATGACTTCTTTCTCTCAAGCAGACCTTTGGTTCATTGACAGCTTTGCACGTGGCGCCGACCACGGCTAGATCTTCTGAGTACTAGGTCGCCTGCTCTGAAAGTCCTTGGCAGTACTTTCGAGTTGTATTTCCTGCTTGCGGCTCATTTGTTTTCTTTGCTCGCTCCTTCACCTTTGCAGACTCTCTTACTTCCTCTACCAAGTCTAAGTTTGCTCACGAGGAGGCCTCATCTAGAGGCTGCTTTTGGTGAAAGCTCGCCTTGGACTAGGTTCCAGCACCTCTATGGGGATGAGGGCGTCGCTGCCGTATACCAAGCGAAAGGGGGCCTCCTGAGTGGAAGACTGCGGAGTGGTGTTGTATGACCATAGCACGAGTGGTAATTCTTCAGCCCATCCTCCTTTGGATTCGTCGAGTTTCTTTTTGAGTCCGTTCAGTATGACCTTGTTTGCGACCTCGGCTTTGCGTTGGTCCAGGGGTGCTCGACCGAGGTGAAAGCTTGGTAGATGTTCCATTTTCTGCAGAGTTCTGCTATTGAGTCCAAGGCGAACTGAGTGCCATTGTCTGTTACTATGGTAGCTGGAATACCGAAGCGGCAGATGAGTCTTTGCCAGTAGAATTTCTTCACCCTCTGCGCCGAGATGGTGGTTATGGGCTCGGCCTCTATCCATTTAGAGAAGTAGTCGACGGCCACGAGCAAGTATCTGACCTGTCCTGCTGATGGAGCGAATGGGCCAAGGATATCAACTCCCCATACGACAAACGGCCATGGGGAGACCATAGCCTGAAGGTTGGTTGGTGGAGCTCTTGGGATGGCGGCATGGCGCTGGCACTTGTCACACTTTTTCACATATTCTATGGCGTCCTTTTTGAGACTCGGCCAATAATAGCCGGCTCTAAGGGTTTTCGCTGCAAGGGCTTGTCCTCCTATGTGGCTGCTGCAGACTCCTTCGTGGATTTCTTTCAAGACTTTTTCATCTTTTTCAACAGCCAGGCATTTGAGGAGCGGCCTGGAGAATCCCCTCTTGAATAGTTCGGCCTCAACGAGAATGTACTTAGCGGCCATCTTCTCTAACTTTTTCACCTCCTTTTCTTGCAACTGCAACTGTTCACCCTGCAAATAAGCAATTATATTGGTCATCCAGCTCTTTGGTTCCTCCTCAATTGAGAGGACCTGTGTTTTGACTAAGCTGGGTTCGGAGAGTGACTCCTGTATCACCGAGTGGTTGTTGCCAGGCTTTTTAGTACTGGCTAGTTTGGCCAAGATGTCGGCCCTTCCATTTTGTTCCCTAGGGACATGGGTTAGTTCAAAGGATGTAAATTTAGACTTAAGTTCTTGTACCTTCTGCTGCAGATTTCTTTGAGTAGTTCATCTTTAGTCTTTGAAGGCGTTGGTAACTGTCCAGGTCACGAGGAGGAGTCGCCCGCACCTTCAGTGTTTGACGCCGAGGTCATTTGCAAAGTGGTCATACTGGCGATTAGTGCCGTACTCACTTTGGTTGTTTGTAGCTTTGAAGTTGAACACGAGAGATTGCTCGATGAGGATACCATCAGGCCCTTCTAAAGTTATCCTTGCACCACTTCCCCTTGTGTTAGAGGATCCATCTACGCAAAGTGTCCAAAAGGGTTGGCTCTTTGGGGCGACCTCGTGCTCTGCTTCCACCATTACGCCACAAAATCGCCGGGGCACTGTGGCTTTGATGGGGCCCACGGTACATACTTTATGTCAAACTCGATAATTCAATAGACCATGCTACCATTCTCCGCTAAATCGGCTTTGCTAAGACTTGGCGAATTGGCAAATCGGTTTTCCACTACCACCGAGTAGCTTTGGAAGTCTTGCTGAGTTTTTCATTTGCGAGGACGCATTTGCATAGGCGGCCTTCTCTATTTTTGGTATCTCGGTCTGCTCTCCTCCACATTCTGCGACGTAGTATATTGCAAGCTGGACTCGTCTTGTTCTGTACTAGAAGCGCATTGCAAGCGTCTTTGGAAACAACTAAGTATAGTAGTAGGGTATACCTTGCTTTGGTGCCGTGAGAATTGGGGTGATGCAAATCTTTCGAGGTTGTTGGAGCGCGTGCTCACATTCTTCCGACCAGTTGAAGCTTGAATTTTTCCTGAGTAATTGAAAAAATGGTTTTACTCTGTCCGCCGACCGCCCAAGGAATCGGGAAAGCGCCCCTATTTGGCCTGCTAGGACCTGCACCTCCTTGGCTGTGGATGGGCTTCACGGCGTTGATGATTGCTCGGCATTGGGAGAGGTTGGCCTCAATACCCGATGAGAGAGGATGTATCCCAGAAACTCTCCTGCTTGGACACCGAACGAGCACTTTTCTGGGTTGAGCCGAAGGTCGTATTTTTCTAGTAGCTTGAATATCTTGGCCAGATTGGTCACATGATCAGGGTCTGTTGCAGACTTCACCACCATATCGTCGACGTAGACTTCAATGGTCTTGCCGATCTCTTCTTCGAAAATCCTGTCCATCAATCGCTGATAGGTTGCGCCAGCGTTTTTCAAGCCGAACGGCATCACCTGGTAACAGTAGTTGGAACGGCCGGTCATGAAGGCAGTCTTTTCTTCATCAGTGTGGCTCATCCTGATCTGGTTGTAACCAGAGTATGCGTCCATGAAGCTGAGAAGTTTGAAGCCAGATGCTCCGTCGACAAGGCCGTCAATGCTCGGCAGGGGATACGCGTCTTTTGGGCAGGCCTTGTTGAGGTCTGTATAGTCGATGCACATCCTCCACTTGCCGTTGGACTTCTTGACAAGTACAGGGTTCGCCAGCCATGTTGGATACTTCACTTCCCGGATGAACTCTGCCGAGAGTAGCTTTTCTGCTTCTGCCTTTATGGCCTCTGTTTTTTCTTGCCCCTGTTTTCTTTTTCTTTGGGACACAGGTTGAGCAGAAGGGTTTAGTGATAATCTATGACAGATAAAATTTGGGTCGATACCTGGCATGTCTTGGGGAGACCATGCAAATATGTGGACGTTGTCTGCGAGGAGCTTTAGGAGCTGGTCTTCAATCTCCGCCCGAGTCTCGCCCCTATCTTTGTCTTTCGATGTTGCATTGGGCCTATCAGAACTTCCTTTAGATCACTGCTTTGGGCGTGGCCTCTTTCCTTCTTTCATTTGGGTCATACATTCCGGGGTCCAGTCAAGGAAACCGCAATGGTTGCTTTTCTCGCTCTCGGTCCTTACGAGTTTGTCTTGATGTCGACACTTTCTGCGTAACACTTGCGAGCCATCGCTTTGATCGCCCTTCTGCATTCCGACTTCCCGTTGGGCGGGGTATTTGAGGCAGAGGTGAGGGTAAGAGATAGCGACCATTAGAGCGTTTAGAGTGGCCCCCGCCACAATTATGTTGTAAGAAGACTTTGCGTTCACCACCATATACCTCGGCACCTGCTTGTTTAAGCGATTACCGCGCCGGCGAAGGTCGTTTCGAGATCCGGGTAGCCTCGGACCTCCACACGTTGCTGCCGCAAACCGGCAAGTGTACAGGTAACTCTTCAACAGCTCCTCTACGGCGGCTTGAGCTCTTTGAAGCACTTCCAATACATCACGTTGGCGGAGCTTCCCCATCTACAAGTACTCGGGCCACTTTGTATCCATTGGTGGTGGCGCATATCACAATTGGGTCATCGGAATGGGGTGGACTCCATTGAAATCTGTGATGTCAAAAGAGATCGGCGGGTAGCGGGACTGGATCTTGGCGGTGCTTGCGGAGGCCGAGCATGATGGATCGGGCGTATTTCTTCCTGGCCGAGGATGATGGGCCTCCACGGAGAATCCGCCCGAGATAGTGTTGACTACTCCCGGTCGCCTACTTCATGGCGTCTCTTTCATTTGCGACTCCTTCCTTGGTCCTCCCCGCCGGGGTTGTCTTCTCCGTGGGCTTTCCGCCCGCCTCTTCTTTTGTTCATCCGAGAGTACGAACTTCTTCAGAAATCCTCATTTGGATGAGTACATTCGATCTGCCGCTTCAAAGTCCGGCAATCGCGTCGGTGGTGTGACCTCCGTCTTGTGGAACCCGCAATAAGCTTGAGGATACTTACCCGTGGTGCGAGCGAATGGAGTCGGTGCCGTGATGGTTCGTCGGCGAGCCCGTCGTTCGAGAATGCGCGAAGGTCGGGCTCTGGGCGGGGTGTAAGTGCTTTACGGATTGGGGCGGGACTTCTGTTGCGAAGCTCTTCCTCCCGGTCTCGGCGGCCGAGGCGAGGAAGGGTTCGGTCGGCTTCCTCGTTCGGGCGGCGTGGCGTGGCCTTCGGGTCCTCTAGCATCTCTGGCGTCCTTGGAAGCGGCGGTGTCCTCGGCCGATGTGCTTATATGCGCTCTCGCTCGACCTCGTCCATGTTCCTAGGAGTGTGGTGATGAAGCGAGTGCTTCACTAAAGGTCTGCATTTACGAGGCCCTTCATGAAGGAACATTACGAAAAACTTCGTCCCGGTCTTCAACACATCTTGTGATTTTGTTAAAGCGCTCAAGTATTTCTTCAACGGTCGCTTCGGTCCCTATGCGAGATCGAACAAATCTCCGGGTGGATGAGCTTCTTCTTGTTAGCGAGAGAATTGTTGAGCGGGCGGTGGCGAGGTCCTCAAAGCCGTTGATGGACCCGAAGCGGCTAACCCCTGAACCACTTCGAGGCGCAACATCGGTCGGCGTACTGCGAACATCTTGCGGCGGATGGCGTCATTACCTCCGCGATCATCATGCGGGTGCGAAAAGCGTCCAAGCGTGGCTGCGGGGATCTCCGTTCCGTCATAAGTTCCAATGGCGAGCTCAAACCGGGGATGGGCGCGCGCTCGATCTGCGCGGTGAATGGGTGAAAACGCCGCGCGAGCGCTCGGGCAATCTCCGTCTATTGTTTTGGAGGCGACTAAGCGTTCGTGAAGCCGAGCCTCTCGGCCTCCAATGCTCGAGCGCGCGAGTCCGCTCCTCGTTCCTCGAGCTTGCTCTGCGTTACATTCTTGGAGTGTTCTCACCGCCTCCATCAACTCAAGTATTCTGGGATCTGTGGTGCTCTTGGAAGAACCACCATTAGCTCTGGTTCCTACCATGGTGAAGTAGGGCTTCTTTGTTACGGCGTGGGGTGGGAAAGTTCTATCGGGCCCCACGGTGGCGCCAATGTTCCTCACTATTCCCAGAGTAGGGTTTAGCAAGAACACAGAGAAAGTAGTATGTGAGAAGTCAAAATGTTCATCCCTTTTCATTGGCCTCATGGGCCTATATTTATATTACAATACGTCATAAATGCTCATAAAGGTACATAAATGCCACGAGATCTCAGGCGAGATTCTCGGGCTTGCCTAATATATCTAGCGGGGCTTTCGCCTGGGGCCGAGCCCTTTGGAGGCGTCGGCTCTTTGATCGGAATGTAGTCTGCGTGTCGGCCTTGGCGTGTCGCCGGCGGAAGCTTTCGATGATGAGAGCGCGAGGGACTTGGCGCTTCATCTTACGAGTCAGATGATCGGCTAGGAGGCGTGTCATATCCGAGCCTTCCTGGGTGGTCGGCTGGGAACAATATGTTACCCCCTTGCAAATATGTTCATTAACCATTTACCCCCTCCGTAAATATATGTTACCCCCTGCAAATATTCTCATTATCCATTTACTCCCTTGCAAATACGCTCATTATCTATTTACCACCCTGCAAATAATAAGTGTTTTAACATACACTTAACGTTGTTAACAAAATCTAACAGCAAGGGATAACTAAAAATCATTTATATTTGCAAGGTCTTTTTAATAGTTTTATTTTTATAGGAGAGTAAATGAATAATGTGTATATTTACAGAAGAGTAACGTATATTTAAACCTCGATTATAAACAGCATATCTGCAACAACAACAAAAAAATACCATTCGCTTTTGTGGGGTCCTAATAGTAAAGGCTACGCACACTAGCGTAACTCACCCAGCCAATCCTCTCTCCCTCTATAAAAAACCCTCCAATCCCTTCTTTCCAATGACCAAATTCCTTATCTCAACTAGCAAAAGCGACGCTAAGAAAGGAAAGAGGAAACAAAAAAAAAACCTCAAACATCACAAAAAAAGAACCCTTAATTTTCTTCTTCCTGCGTCCCTCACACAATGGCGGCTTCTGTTGACAACCGTCAGTTTGGGGGCGTAAACGGCGTCGTTCACACCTTCAACCCCAGTGGTAAATGCATACCTGACCTGAAACCGGAATTCCCGGTGGATTCAGATATTGAAGATGAAGAAAACGACGACGTATCGAATCTGAAAGAACTCATTCGAAAGTCAAACGCGGAAGTCGAACCCTCCGTTTATGACTCACGAGACGAAGGAACTTTAGATAACTGGATCCCACGAAACGCTTCCATGGTCCGTCTCACAGGGAAACACCCCTTTAATTCAGAACCACCCCTCCCACGTCTCATGCACCACGGTTTCATAACACCAGTACCAATCCACTACGTCCGTAACCACGGTTCAGTCCCTAAAGCCCGTTGGGAAGATTGGACCGTTGAAATAACCGGTTTAGTTAAACAACCAACCCGGTTCACAATGGACCGTCTCGTCCGCGAATTCCCTAGCAAAGAATTACCCGTAACACTCGTCTGCGCCGGTAACCGTCGTAAAGAACAAAACATGGTGAAACAGAGCGTGGGCTTCAACTGGGGAGCCGCCGCGGTTTCCACCTCCGTTTGGCGTGGCGTGTCGTTACGCCACGTGTTAAAACGGTGTGGGATCTACACGCGCTCTAAAGGTGCTGTTCATGTTTGTTTTTATGGTGCTGAAGATTTACCTGGTGGTGGTGGTTCTAAATATGGAACTAGTATTAAGAGAGAGATTGCGATGGATGCTTCGCGTGATGTTATACTTGCTTATATGCAAAATGGTGAAGCTCTTACACCAGATCATGGGTTTCCGATTCGTGTTATTATTCCTGGTTTTATTGGTGGTCGTATGGTTAAATGGCTTAAAAGGATTGTTGTTGCTTCTGATGAGTGTGATGGTCATTATCACTATAAGGATAATAGAGTTCTTCCTTCTCATGTTGATGCTGAACTTGCCAATGAAGAAGGTATCTTTCTCGTACTTTTATCATTAAACTATTAATATTAATTTATTAAATATTGTTTTTTAATTTAATTTTGTTCTGTGGGTGGGTGCAGCATGGTGGTATAAGCCGGAGTATATTATCAACGAGTTGAACATAAACTCCGTTATTACGACGCCGTGTCACAATGAGATCTTGCCGATTAATTCATGGACTACGCAGAGGGCTTATACAGTGAAAGGCTACGCATATTCCGGTGAGTTTTGAATCAACTGAATAGTTTTATTATGAAAGCAAGAATAATGCCACAATTTGCTATTGAATAGTACTATGAATATTTCTTTTTCTTGATTTGAGATATTTTGAGGGTTTGACGAGAATCTCGAATAAAGAATCTCGAATAAGTTACTTGTTAAGATCCCCAACCCTTCTTTTATAGCTGTCATGGTCTTCAAAGTTCAAACTGAGATTTTACGTTATTAGACTAAGTAAAAATCTTTAGAAAAAATTGGACTCCCTATTTACAAAATTTTAGGAAGTAATTTTACAGATGTCACATACTTTAGGACTTAAAAAGATTATGATGGTAAATTTAGCGAGTACTTTAGTCATTTTCTCTAAAATATATATGGAGTTACATAACTTGATTTCTTAATTTTTGTAAATTAAGTGAGGACATTTGAAAAAAAAATTAACAATTCGAAAAACCATAATGAATTTGTTTTCACCCCAAACCTCGAGTCCCGGGTCCGCCAGTGCTATTCCCTCACCTACAATTATTTTTGAATTTTTTTTTTCTTTTAGGGTATGTTTGGGAGGGGGTTTTGGGAGGGGAGGAGGGGAAGACTTAGAAAAGATTAGTCTATATTTTAATATGTGTTTGAGATTTTAAAAAAGTAAAAGAATAACATGGTAGTAACAATAGGCTTAAATATATGTTACCCCCCTGAAAATATACCTGATCGTACCTTGACCAATGAAGTGTTGAAGTGTTTGTTGTCCTGCTGACTGGGCCGGTCGTTGAATGAGTGAAAGGACCGGTCCTGGCTTCACGCGTTGAGCACCTCGGGTGGTACCTGCGAAGACACTCCGACGATCTAGTGAGAGGTCGCTCGAGGCGGATAACACAAGTAAGAGAACGCACACGATGCCATATGCGAATGGCGCGATATATATCTGCGAGGTCCGACCGTTTTGCGAAGTTTTCACGGCGCGAAGTGCGCTCAAGCGGCGTGTTTGGGCCGATCGTGTTAGGTGGGCGCAGAGCCGATTCTTTGATAGCGATCTCGATTTGCTGATACACCCAGGAACAATACCAATTATCCATTTACCCCCCTGTAAAAATAAAACTTTAAAAAAAAACCTTGCAAATATATATTATTTCTAATTACCCCCCTGCTGTTAGATTTTCTTAACAGCGTTAAGTGTAAATATATGTTACCCCCTGCAAATATGTTCATTATCCATTTACCCCCCTACGTAAATATATGCTACCCCCCCTGCAAAAATCCTCATTATCCATTTACCCCCCTGCAAATACGCTCATTATCTATTTACCACCCTGCAAATAATAAGTGTTTCAACATACACTTAACGTTGTTAACAAAATCTAACAGCAGGGGAGTAACTAGAAATAATTTATATTTGCAAGGTCTTTTTTAAAAAAATTATTTTTACAGGGGGGTAAATGGATAATGAGTATATTTGCAGGGGGGTAACATATATTTAAGCCGTAACAATATAACAATTTTAGTCACATTTCATTTATGGTAATTGACATTTTATAGCTTGCTCAATTTAAGATTGAAAAATAAGCCCTCCCCTCCCTTCCCCTCCTAAAACCCCCTCCCTAACATACCCTTAGGGAGCGTTTGTTTGGGAGACACAAATAGGGTTCCAAGGAATCTAGGTTGGGAATGGAAGATTAAAGTGTTTGGTAATAGAAAAAGAAAAAGTGCATTCCAGGAATTATGTATAGTGAAACTATGTTCCCACTTATCTTTGGAATCGACGCCTCCCATAATTGGTGGTAATCTTCCATTCCAAAGATAGAGTGGTTTCAATTTTAAAGACGAAATTACATTATTAACCCTCACTCACCCACTACATTATTTTTTATATATATATATATATATATATATATATATATATATATATATATATATATATATATTATAAGTTAATAATCACTTTAATTTTATACTTTTATTTCATCTTTAATAACTTAGAAAGTTAAAATAACATGTCATATAAACAAGGACATTGTAACAAAAACAAATATAAACAAGAGTAGTTTGATAATTATAATGTTTATTAAAGCGAATGTATAGTGCCAACCAAACAAGTTTATAAATTGTTAAAGAATTGGATTCCTAAACTTGTAACAAACCAAACACGTTTAAGAAAATACTCAAGAATCACATTCCCAATCGATGGATTCTTTGAGCATGTAATCGCTTGGAATGTAATTTCTAGCAGGAAACAAACGCCCCTTAGAGATATGCTCTCTGTGGTCATTTTTATAAGCGAAAAATGGTCAAATAAGTTGATGTAATATGGACCAAAGACATCACTTTGATTGACCATCTTTTGTTTATACTCTCTCGAGATTCAGTATATAAAGCACAAAACAATTTGTAAGATCATTAAAAAAGTGATGTATTCAATTTATTATTATAATTACATCACTTTTTGATGAATCTAAAAGATTGTTTGTTTTTATATACTGAGTCAGAAATCTTAAGACACTATACATGATTTATTAGTAATTAATAATTTATAGTTATCTTTTCAAATGAATGAATGATTGAGAATCTTTTGATAAAGCTCAAATGGCTGGACATAAAAGTAAGAAGAAAAGGGGCAAAATTATTAGGATTTGAGTTATGCCGTACTTGCAAGTTGCAACTAGTAGGCAGTGAGTTGAAGTGTCAAGTGTTTCAAGTTTGTGGTTGAAATATGTAAAGTGAGATTGATGTTGTTCGTGCAGGAGGTGGAAGAAAAGTGACACGAGTTGAGGTAACACTGGATGGTGGAGAAACATGGCACGTGTGTACGTTGGACCATACTGAGAAACCAACTAAATACGGGAAATACTGGTGTTGGTGTTTTTGGTCTTTGGAGGTAGAAGTTTTGGACCTACTTGGTACCAAGGAAATTGCTGTACGCGCATGGGATGAGGCCCTCAATACCCAGCCTGAAAATCTCATTTGGAATGTTATGGTAAATACTAAATTCATTTTTTTTGACACATTTTAACTTGGAAGGTAGTCCTTGCAAAATAACTATGATGTTATGTTAGTCTAATGAAATTTTCGGTGTGACCTTTATCTACAGGGCATGATGAACAATTGTTGGTTCAGGGTGAAAACCAATGTGTGCAGGCCACACAAGGGTGAAATTGGCATAGTGTTTGAACACCCAACCCAACCAGGAAATCAACCTGGTGGTTGGATGGCAAAAGAAAGATACCTAGAAATATCCAAAGAGTCCATACCAACTCTCAAGAAGAGTATCTCCACCCCATTCATGAACACCACTTCAAAAATGTTCTCCCTCTCTGAAGTTAAAAAACACAATACACCTGATTCTGCATGGATAATCGTCCATGGTCACGTCTACGACTGCACTCGCTTCCTCAAAGACCACCCTGGTGGCTCCGACAGCATTCTCATCAATGCCGGCACTGATTGCACTGAAGAGTTTGAAGCTATCCACTCTGACAAGGCCAAGAAAATGATTGAAGATTATCGTATCGGAGAACTCGTAACCACGGGCTATACATCGGACTCATCCTCTCCTAATAACTCCTTCCATGGAAATTCGAATTTACCCATCTTGCCCCCATCAAGGAAATCACAACACGTGGCGTGACTTTTAACCCACGAGAAAAATAAAATCTCATGTAGACTTATTTCCAAAACCTCAATTTCTCACGATGTGAGAGTCTTCCGTTTTGCACTACCCTTCGAGGACCAACTCTTAGGACTACCATTGGGGAAACACATTTTCTTATGTGCAACCATTGAAGGGAAGCTATGCATGCGAGCTTATACACCAACGACTAGCGTTGACGAAGTGGGTTACTTTGAACTAGTGGTCAAGATTTACTTCAAAGGGGTGCATCCTAGGTTCCCTAACGGTGGACTCATGTCTCAGTACTTGGACTCGCTTTCTATTGGGTCCGTTTTGGAAGTGAAAGGCCCGGTGGGCCATATAGAATACACTGGTATGGGAAACTTTAGGGTTCACGGAAAACATAGGTTTGCGAAGAGGCTTACTATGTTGGCCGGTGGGACTGGGATCACACCGGTTTATCAAGTGGCACAAGCAATTTTGAAGGAACCGGAGGATCGTACCGAAATGCATGTGGTTTATGCGAACCGGACGGAGGATGATATATTGTTAAGGGAAGAGTTGGATGAGTGGGCAAAGAGGTATAGTGATCGGTTCAAGGTATGGTATGTAGTGGAAAATGCGATTGAAGGGTGGGAATACAGTGTGGGCTTCATCACGGAAAGTATCATGAGGGAGCATCTTCCTGAGGCTGGAGAAGATACTTTGGCTTTGGCTTGTGGGCCACCACCTATGATTCAATTTGCGGTTCAGCCTAATTTGGAGAAGATGGGGTATGACATCAAGAACGATTTGCTAGTGTTTTAGGACACAAATGTGGTAGATAATAGATTTTGTGTATGTTTATGTCTTTATTTAGTTGTTATTATATTATTGGTTGGAGTATCTTTTATCTCATTCTTTGTAAGAGGAAAAAAATGAAAACTTGTATGGGGATTTGCTCTTCTCTCCTTCTCAAGGCTTTATGTAAAGAGGCATTCAAGATATTTTGATTGCTTATTATTGTAAATAGAAGATATATATTGAAATTACGGGATTGAAACTTTTTTTCATCAACAAAAAAAATACTAGAAGATACATATTATGTCAAACGTCAACTATATTGAATTTAGATATTTAGAGAGATTCAAACATCAATTCGAAAATGACACATTAAAAAGTCTACCCTCATGAATAAACTACCACATGAAGTAACTTCTATTTCTATTTTTCTTATGCTTTACTTTTGCGAATTTTGGATTGGTTTGGTTCGAATTTTGGAAAATAAAATTAAAAATTCAAACCAAGTAATTCATCCCAAAAGCTAAAAAGAGTTTATTTGTTTTTCATACCTCTCTCTCTCCCCTCCCTCCGTCTCTCTCTGCGCCTCTCTCTAGGGTTCACTTTAAAAAATGTAGAAAAATTTATTTCACTTTTTCTTTTATTTTCTCTTTCTCTCTTTATGTTACTCTCTCTTTTTCTTAATTAAAATGTTTATTTATCGTTCTTCGACTTAAACCTTTTAGGGCGTGTTGGTGACGACAGGATGACGAGGTGGGGCGGCGTTTGCGGTGATTGCAACATCGCTTGATTTACTTTAACTATATCTTCTTGCTATCTCATTTGCATATTTCTTCATCTTATATTTATCTCTTTTCGTTCCTGATATTTATTCCTCTTTTAAATTGAAAAATACTTTTAACAATTAAATTTGTTAGGGCATGGTGGTGTCCACGGGCAGGGCAGCGATAGGGGCAACAATGGGGGCATCTATGGGGAGCGGCGACCGCAGTGGTTGCAACGTGACTGAATTCATTTTAATTGTATCTTCTTTTTCCCTAATTTGCATATTCCTCCTCTTATCTTTATCTCATTATATTTTTGCTAATTTTTACTCCAATTTTAATATTTGAAGAAGGAACAGACATTTTTTAACATTTTGCACCTAATATTTTTAGGGCGTGGTGGTGACGATCGAAGTGGTTACAACGTCCTTTGGATTCACTTAAACTATATTTTCTTTCTCTATCATTTTCATATCCCTTCATCTTATCTTTTTCTCGTTTTCCGTTTTCTATTTTTTACTTCATTTTTAACATTTTAAAATGATTACTAGATTTTTTTACTTCCGAGGCCCTAAGTTTTTTAGGGCGTGGTGGCGGCTATAGAGGATGGCGATGGGGAGAGGTGACGAGGGGAGGCAATTGCGATGGTTGCAACGTCATTGGATTCACTTTAACTGTCTCTCTTTTGCATATTCCTTGATATTTTTTTTTCTTTTAATTTTTATTCCTTTCTCCATTTTTAAGATTTGAAGAAGGCACTGTTTTTTTTTTAACTTTTTGCAACATGAGTTTTTTAAGCAACTTGAAACATAGCCTTTTCATCAACTTCTAATTATTTCTATTGTTAAATTTTACAATTTTCAAAATATTTATAGATTCATTGAAAATTATAGCAAATATTGTGTCACCATCATTATAGTCTCTAAATCTATCAAAGTTGTAATTACATTCTCTAGTGTATCTTCAGTAAGTCATCTTGCTCATTAAATGTGATTTTCGTTAGTCACTTTAGTCCTCAAATGTGCTTTCATTGGTCAATTTAGTCCCTAAAATTACTAAAAACAAGATACTCAGGTACGTGTTTGATATTTTGATACATTCAAAGACTATAATGGTGCCTCAATCATTCAAGGACCATAACGATTGTTTACCCTCCTTTTTACAAAGGACTGGGAATACAGATTTTGGTTTATCTCAAAATAGTAATTTGTATTGTTTAAAACGTTGTCAATATATTTTTCTTAATCCATAGTAACAATATTGGTATATAAAATTGACTATATATTTGTGAATACAAATTAAATTAGATAAAATATATAGAAGATTATAAAATTGAAATTGGCTATCCATAGATACTAAGAAGAAAGAAATTAAATAAATGAATTGGTACCGACATAAACAAATTTAAAAAATATTTCGGGTTCAGAAAGATAAGGAGAAGAAGTATAAAAATAATAGTATTTTTTTAAAGTTTTCATAAAAAATGGTTTTAAAAAAATAAAAAGAAGTATAACATTGCACAGGTTTGTGTCACGAAATTAAATTGTTTCCACCAAAACAATTATTGAAGAATGAATTTTGAATATTTGAACATTCAAAATTTTCTGAACACTAAAGCACCCTAAAACACATTGCTTAGGATCACACTCTACGTATTTGTCACAAAATTATTATTTGTTCAATTTTTTTCGCCCCTGGTCTCCTTTGGACCCAAAGCCCCAAAAGCAACCAAAATATTCCTTGGCGAATAGGGCGAAAACTTGATCTACGCAATAGCATGATGAACGAAGAAGTCTCCAGGACCTATTGTTAAGAATAGAGAATTACTATTCTCATTAAGATTTCTGATCACCGGATTCAAGAGTGGGGTGTGGTTCGGCTAGAGGAAATCAGTTATTGAGGAATGAACTTTGAGTATTAGAATGGTTAAAAAATTTCCGAACACTAAAGTGCGCAAAAAGACGCTGCTTAGCATTACGTATTTTGTCACATTATTATATTTTTTCCCACCAAACCGGATATTGAGACACAAAAATTGCATATTTGAATAGTTGACTTATTTTAACGAATAGTAAAGCATCCAAAAACACACAACTAAGCATCGTACTTTACATATCTTGTCAAGAAATAATTTTTCCACCAACCCAGCTACTGAGGAACAAACTTTGTGTATTTAAACAGTTAAAAAAAATTCGTCGATAAATTACCCAAAAATGCACTGCTTAGCATTGCAATTTACGTATTTTTACTACAAAATGACTATTTTCTTTCAACAAACCGGTTTTTGCGTATTTGAACAATTCAATTTTGTGTATTAGAACAATTCAATTTTTTTTAATCCTAAAGTACCTGAAAACACGTTGCCTAAAAAGTATAAAAGGAAACAAAAATGAAACTACCGCAATACATAGTGTCGCACATTACATATATATTTTGTCATGAAATAAATTTTTAGATTGAGGATCGAACAAACTTCATATATTTGTACATCTATTTTTTTTTAATTTAACTGTTTAGCTTTCCACTTTACATATTTTATTACAAAATCATTTAGTTTTAACGAAATTGGTTATCGAGGAACAAACATTAAATTTTTTCTAGACTCTAAAGTACCCAAAACACAATGGCTAGCATCACATTTTACATAATTTATTACGGAATTAGTTTTCATCTTCATTAATTTATAGATCTAGTTTTTTGTAAATAAAATCAACTATATCTTTTATCAAAACACTCACTACCAAAACTACCAAACTACCCTTCTCTTAAACTAACTTTTTTCTATCTCACATTTTATCAACTATCAACTATTCATCAACTATATCTTTTATTAAAACACCCACTACAAAAAATACCAAACTACCCTTCTCTTAACTAACTTTTTTTCTTTCTCACTTTTTATCAATCAATCAACTATCAACTATATCTTTTATCAAAACACCCACTACCAAATATACCAAACTACCATTCTCTTAAACTAACTTTTTTTGACATCTTCATTATTATAGACATCTTCATTTTTTGACACATCATCACTTATTTATCATTTTTTATTTCCATTTTCTCTTCTTTCCCACTCTCTCTGTCTCCCTCTTTCAATCTCATATTTTCCAATATTTCTCACAGTCTTACTTTTTCTTCCTACACTCTCTTTCATCCTTTTTTTCTTTTTACTTTACTTTTATTTTTCTCATAAACAATTATTCTCTTTCTCCTATCACTCTACTATTATTTTTTTAACTAACAATCTAAAAAATAAGAAAATTTAATGACTATTTAAACTATTGATTAATATTTAAAACAAATATTTCTTATTGATAATCTATTATCTCTATTTTACTATCTACTATAATATACTAATCAACTAAAATCTATTTAATAAAATATACAACTTACAAAATGACAATTATAGACATCTTCATTTTTTGACACATCATCACTTATTTATCATTTTTTAATTCCATTTTCTCTTCCTTTCTCACTCTCTCTCTTTCAATCTCTCATTTCCCAAAATTTCTCACACTCTTACTTTTTCTTCCTACACTCTCTTTCATCTTTTTTTTCTTTTTACTTTACTTTTATTTTTCTCATAAACAATTATTCTCTTTCTCCTATCACTCTATTTTTATTTTTTTAACTAATAATCTAAAAAATAAGAAAATTTAATGACTATTTAAACTATTGATTAATATTTAAAACAAATATTTCTTATTGATAATCTACTATCTCTATTTTACTATCTACTATAATATACTAATCTACTAAAATAATCAATTGAAACTACGACATAACCGTGACCGATATATAAAAACACAGGATAATCAGTAGTGATATATAAAAATACACAGGATCCACTACAATGAGATCTAGTAGATGGGGCGTTTTTTTATCCATGGGCGCGCTTTTTGAGGCTATTTGAACGTGGCGTGGCTATTCACTCCAACAATGGGTAGCGCTTCCTAAAAACGCCACCCATTGCAAAACACGTCCTCCCAGATACGCAGCGCTTTTTAGAAAGCTACCGAATATATCCAAAGCGTCCTCCCAAATACTTAGCGCTTTTTAAAAAGCGCTGAATATATCCAAAGCGTCCTCCTCAGATACTCGGGCGCTTTTTAAAAAGCGAATATTACCTTTATCTGCAGCGCTTCATTAAAAGCGCTGAATATTGTCTATTTGTGTTACTAAATACCCAGCCGCTTTATTAAAAGCGCTGAATATTGCCTATTTGTGTTACTAAATACCCAGTAGCTTCATCAAAAGCTACTGAATATTGTCTAAAATTTTTTTAATTTTTTCTGCTTTTGTGTGTTTTCCTTTTTATATTTACAAATTAATTGCATACCAACCAATCCAATCCAATACGTAATGTAATCAATTTGCTAAGAGGAACCCAAATTACATATAAATGAAACAAATTACATAAGAGGAACCAAAACAAAATAGCTAAGAAGTTTCATTATCTAATTCATATGTATCCAAAACAAGCTATCAAGTTACAATATTATGAACCAAAAACTAGCTAGGCTAACTTATATGTATCCAAATGAAACTTTAAAAAAACGGAGACATAATCGCACCATTCTCCCTAAGCTCAACAATCGCTCAACAGAGTATGTGTGGCTTTGACAATCGCTAAAATACTGAAATTATATAAATAAATAAAATTAGAATTGAAATGGTTAAATATTGGAAAGAACCACTATTAAATCGAAATCATATAAAAATATATTATAAGTAGATACCGATGGGGATAGTCGTTTGTTTTGGGTAATAATATCCTTCATATATTTCATGACGTAATACCCACAATCAATGTTATTGAATTGTTTAGGACACTACAAAACATAATTAGATTAGTTAATTGTTAAATTGAGTTGAATATAGTTTTTTGACAAAATAATGTAATGTATAAGTTAGAAACTTACAACTATTGGTAACCATTTGACCGTTAATTTATCCACTCCCCAATATGTCCTTAAACCGCTGAATAGAATGTCATATAACTATATTAATAACAATATCTACATATATAAGTAAAAGTAAGAAATGCAGAATGACACAAAATAAACACACCTGTTAAAAAGCTCCACAAACTCCAAGTGGTTTTTGTAATGATTTTGAAGTGAGTCAAGGTAATACACGGTTTTTTTCGTAGGATTAATTGCATACAAAACCCAATGTCTCCTACAAAATAAATTTAGGAATAAGTAATTGACTACTATTAAAAAAATGCATGTTATATAAGAATTAATGAGTAAAAATTCTTACCCTAGATTAACCGGTGCTAGAAGTAAGACATCATCACTTCTATTTTGAGCTTCAATGAAGCGGTCATTGACATAAGTTTGAACAGCAGCCTGGTTTTGTTCCACAAGTGATTGATATCCAACCAGCTGTGAACTCGAACTAGAACGATCGCGAAGCTCCGACAAAAAAACTCCCAAAACCTAACAAACAATTCGCATATTCGATTTAGGCATATTTGATTTTACTAATATAGATGACACACACTTTGCTTAAAAAAATCTATCCTTTGAGAATCAAAATCTCAACAAAACCAAGCAACAAACACATATCAACTAATTTCTCTCCTATCAAACACATTCAACTAATTTTACACATATCAAACACATACAAATACATTCAACATATTCCTCTCTTATCAAATATTTTTTTTTCACACATTCAACATATTCCAATCAAACTACATATTCATCTCCAACCTAACAAAAACCTAAAAAACAAAAAACAAAATAGAGAACTAACCTTTGAGAGAAGATGAGGACAAGCAATGAGGACTATGGGTGCTAGAGAGGATTGAGACAAGCAATGTGGGTTTTGGGGTTATTGTGGGTTTGTGGGTTTGTGGGTTTGGGGGTTATTGTGGGTTTATGGGTTTGTGGGTTTGGGGGTTTGTGGGTGGTGCTAGAGAGAACGAGAGTGAGGGAGAGTTGAGAGAGGAAGAGCTAATGAGAGTGAGGGAGAGAAGAGAACCGTGAGAGAGAGACGTGAGCGAGAGAGAGAGAGAGAGGTTTGTGGGTTTTTGGGTGTGGGTTTTTGCTGAGAGTGAGGCAGAGAACGTACGTAGAGAGAGAGAGGAGAAGAGAAGCGCGAAGGGAAATGAAAATAAGAGAGAAAACGAACGGGCAAAAAAAAAAATTTAAAGCAATACTCAGCGTTTCTAAAAAACGCTGAATATGTCAAGAACGCGTGTGTTATGGGGGGCGTTTGTGTAAAAACGCCGAGTATTCTACGCGCGTGATGGGTAGCGTTTGGTGTAAAAACGCTGAGTATGTGTAGAGAACGCATGTGAGATGCGCAGCGTTTGGAGAGAAACGCTGAGTATATGGTGAGAACGCATGTGAGATGCGTAGCGTTTTTAAAGAAACGCTGGTTATATGGTGAGAACGCATGTGAGATGCGTAGCGTTTTTAAAGAAACGCTGGTTATATGGTGAGAACGCATGTGAGATGCGTAGCGTTTTTAAAGAAACGCTGGGTAAGGCTCACGCGTTCTACGCGATGGGCAGCGTTTTTTTAAAAACGCTGGTTATAGGGGCGCCTTTTTTAAACAAATCTGGCGTAGTGATCAACATTTGTCACTGGTAATTATAATTTTTGAAGACTACTATAAATAAACCTACTATCTAAATAATTAAGAAGGCTTAATGACTAATCTAAACTACTAATCTACTATAAATAGTTGCAACTTAACCACCACCAAATTTACAATTTTATCCTTCTTCATTCGGTTATAATATTAGGGTAAAATAATCATACTACCACTAAAAGACAAAACCAAAATTTTAACTTTTAAACTTTTTAAACAATCAAAGTTCGACGCTAGCGTCGAGCGCTTATTTACTTTTTAATTTTTTTAAATCTTTTTTTTTCTGTAACCAAAAAAAATCTTCTTTTTTCTGAATTGTTTTTAAAACAAAATTGATTTTAATTTAAAACTTTTTTTATAAAGATTAATTTTTTTCCAACTTTTTTTTACTAAAAAATAAAAAATTTGAAACTATTTTTATAATGTCTTTAATTTAATCTCTACCAATTGTAAAAAAAATATTTACTTCTAATATTATACTCAATAATTAAATAACCTAAAATTTACTAATTACTATAATATCACTATTAAAACCAATCAAATTATCCACTAAGAATTGTAAAAAGAACATTAACCAATACCAAAAATTACAAAATAAACTTTTTTTAAAAATTAATTGAATATAATTAAATAATTATTTAATCATATAGAAAAAAAAGGAGTAAACGCGTGGCAACGAAAGTGCCAAAGGGAGCGACAACGGGGAGTGCATATTTTACCTTAAATCTCATTTTTTTTCTTCATTTTTACTTCATCTAAAATTTACTATTTACTATAATCTCTCTAATAAAAATATTAAAATCAAAATCAATTTAACCACTAAAAACTATCAAAAATATTTTAACCACTAACGGGAGCGCCAACGGGGGTGCATATCTTATGTTATTTGACATGATATTATATTTGTTTCCAATTTCAAATTAAATCATGCATTTTGGATATTGTTAACATCTTATGAATAAATTGCAAATTACTAACTATCTATCTTTATGTAGACTAATAACTTGCCAAAATGTCATTCAAATGTATAGAATATGAAACTTACTATAATTAAAGTCAATATATTATACTTTCATAGCAAAATATAAACAATACAGTGTCACCCGTGCGGATGCACGGGTAAAATACTAGTTAATATAAAACAAATGTTTCTTATTGGTAATTTACTATCTAACTTTTGTTATTTACTATAATCTACTAATCAACTAAAATAATCAATTGAAATAACAAGCTAACTGCACTGATATATAAAAAAACACGGGATAACTGTAGTGAAAGTTATAATTTTTGAAGACTACTATAAACCTACTATGTAAAAAAACAAGAAGGCTTAATGGTTATTTAAACTACTAATTAATATAAAACAAATATTTCTTATTGATAATTTACTATCTAATTTTTAATCTACTAATCAACAAAAATAATCAATTGAAACTACGAGATAATCTGACCGAGATATAAAAAAAACGGGGGTAGCTGCGAGTGATATATGAAAAAACACGAGATTAATATTTGTCATTGATAATCATATAATTTTTTTAAGTCTTAATGACTATTTAAATTGATTAATGTTTAAAGCACACGTCACAAGTATTTGTCACTAATACCTAAAAAGGACAAATAATTGTCACTGATATATAAAAAAACACGAAATAAATATTTCTTATGGATAATCTACTATCTATCTTTTACTATCTACTATAATCTACTAATCAACTCAAATAATCAATTGAAACAATGAGATGGCTGCATTGATACATAAAAAACAAACACGGGATAACTGCATTGATATATAAGAAAACACTGATAACTGCATTGATATATAAAAATACACGAGATTAATATTTGCCATTGATAATTATAATTTTTTAAGGCTTAATCACTATTTAAACTGATTAATATTTAAAACACACGTGACAAATATTTGTCACTAATACCTAAAAAGGACAAATATTTGTCACTGGCATATAAAAAAACACGAAATAAACATTTCTTATTGATAATCTATTATCTGCCTTTTACTATCTACTATAATCTACTAATCAACTCAAATAATCAATTGAAACCTTTTCTTTATCTACTTTAAATTAGTTTTGATTTTCACGGGATAATGTTCGGACTAGTCTAAGTCTATTAGTAAAAATAACGCGATAACACCCGTGCGTATGCAGAGAGGGGGTGGGGAGTAGGGAGGGGTGGGAGTTTTGGAGAGAAAGTGGAGTGGGAGACTCCAAAAGATTTATAGACACGACTAGCAGTATCTCTGTGCATACGTACGGGTGCTGGCTGTAACACCCCATTTCTACCCGTTCATTTTATTAATTATCAGAGTGCGGAATTAAAGCTAAGCATGCAATGGAGTGTCACATTCGACATTTCGAAAACCAACCAACGTTCATTTAGTCAATAATAAAACTCGTCATTAATTATAATCGAGTGATACATAGCACGATTTGATGGGGCGAACCCTCAAAACACCGATAATACAATCCAGAAAAACATCAAATAGTAGAAACACAGTTTATAATAAAATAACTAATACTAGTGTTCGTTTCCCCTGTGTGCTACGTGATCGAGCAAACGACACGACTCAAACTAGATGAAGGTAGAAAGCATTCACTCGCATTTACCGCACGCGTTACGCATAGGGTAACATTCAAGCGTAAGAAGGGGTGAGTCTAACAAAGATAAAAGAAAACATGATAAGTAGTATGCTGGAATTCAGACAACTACATTTACCATAACGCAACTACACCAGAATACAACCCTCAATGAACATCAACTATAAGAAAACACATAAATCAACGACGATATCATGACGCTATAACTACCACAAAGACATTAACACCATAATACAACTATCACGGAGCAACACCAACAAGCAACAACATAAGCAAAACAACAAGTAGCAACATAAGCAAAACAAAAAGTAGCAACATAAGCAAATCAACAAGAAACGACACCATGAGTATGACGTATATGTATGAAATGCAAACCACTCCGACGGGTATATGCATGTGGTACCAATCAACGTAAATAGCCTTTGTGGCTTCATCAACAACAACGAGCAAAGCTCTAAGACCATGACCTACAACAACGTGGTATGCATACGCCATGTATGAGACACCATGTACGACACCTCGGGACCATCAACAACATAATCATACATTATGCACAACAACATCATCAACATCATCATCAACATGTGGTCATACTTGACCCAACAACAACTTCATCAACGTTTTGGTCATACTTGACCCAACAACTACCACAACAACATATAGTCACATTGACCCAACAACGACAACAACAAGATTTGGTCACATTGACCCAACAACGACAACAACAATATTTAGTCACATTAACCCAACAACGACAACAACAATACAACAACATCATCAACGTCAACATTTGGTCACATTCGACCCAACAACATCATCATCAAATTTAGTCATATTGACTCAACAACAACATCATCAAGGTTAGTCATATTGACTCAACAACAACATCAACAAGGTTAGTCATATTGACTCGACAACAACATCATCAAGGCTTAGTCATAGTGACTCAACAACAAAAGAATTCAACGTTTGGCCATAGGCCTACAACAACACAACAACAACAAAATTCAACTTCAACCTATTCAACAAAATAATCGTTCTTATTCAACGTTCAAGCTAATCTACATAAACTCAGGTGCAGAAAATTCTGTAACTATGCGCCTACTTTGGCGAATTAATTAAAATAGTAAACGACATCGGATTTCGACAAATAAATACTTGTTGTAAAGCCCTATGGGTCTATTTCTTATCCCTAAGTTCAGTTTTTGAAGGAGAGTGTTCAATAGGTACAGTTTTCAAAAATACACATACTAGTTTTGAAAGGGCGGTTTCGCCCTTCAAATTCAAGATTCTAAAATGACCAAAACTCAATCAAATTGCATGAAACTTGTGCATAAACTGGAGCAAATTCTGTTTAGTTTTCAAAGAAATTGGATTCGTTTGAAAATGAGTTCTTTTGAAAAAGCAGTAGCCAAAACACTGACCCTATGTCCAGATTGTTTCCAGAATCTTACCTTAACTTAGGTGTCTCAACACTTGCTTCTGGAACGAATTCAGAGGAAGTCGGACGTTCATCGCTCAAGCGCGCCCGTAAAAGAAATACCCGATGTAGCTATGCTCAGGGCAAACCGGAACGTCTGGCACCAGAGTGATCCTCCACTTCTCGCCCTCAGGCTATTCCAGGTAATACTTTTCATAAAACGCCGCAGGTTTGTCTGACTTCATACGCGCGTAAATGTTGCAGACTTCGGTCGATACCCAGTCGTATACATCCTCATGGCGCTCGGAATGATTCTCGATAGTCACTTCGGCGGCAGCCAAGCGAGACGTCGCCTCGGTGTCATCTTCCACACTCGGGGTTGGCGGCCTTTCCTAGCCGAACACAGGAACAGAGAAATTGGACTTCGCAGACATGTTATGATAAGTTATCTTGAGCAAGGACCGAGAACCCTTCGGCGCCGGCATCGGACATCCGTCAACTCTTTTCTTGAGGATCGGCTTTCCCGACGGGATGAAGCTTTTCCTCTATTCACTCTTCGTCCGGACCATCTGCAATAGGGAGGGATACGCTACTAAATCACTCTACTCTAACGACGACTCCTATTTCTATTTATTCGCCATCGGATAAACCGAGGCCGAGGCAAAGAGTTATCTAACGATAGGCCAAAGCAATCATCCACACTGGGAAGCCTCCCCCGACTAGCTACTCTACTCTAAAGGTACGAGCACCTTAAAACTGTTTCAAAAGCAAAATAAGTATATCTCGGTACTAACCTCTTGCATCGAAAAGTTGAACAAAGCTCGGTCTCGGCAAGTGGTGATCTCGAACTAGTGCGACGACGGTCTTTGAACTTCGGACGGTGATGAGTTTATCTCTCTAAAAGCTCTGTGTTGTTTCTCTCTCTAAATCTAACTCAAAGCAACAAGTGAGGAAGGACTGCCCTCTCACGCGCTATATATGCTCCTCCCTCACGCCTGCAACGAAGTGTCACCTCCCTTTAAGGCGCCTGCCCGACATCATAAAGACAGGCCTGCGAAGCGATGTCTCGAGAAGACCAAGCATCATGTCGCTGTCTCCCCATTCTCCAGGTGACACATGGCACTATAGAGACAGTACGAAGACGCAGGGTTCACTTAAGCCGAGGCCGACCTCAACGCTCGTCCCCGACTTGGGGGGCCACTGTTCCGACTTGGGGCTACGAAGCCCCACAAGACATTGGGCCGACCCAATATCTCTCAGTCCACGTGGCCCAGCTCAGTTCCCACTAGGCCGACGGTCAAGATCCATCCTCAAGATCCGACGGCCATGGTACGCCCCTTTACTCTATAAATAAAGGTACACCCCTCTACCACGGTACGTTCCGCTCATTTGCTACTCCGCTCTCCTAGAGTTCTCTCTCTCTCTCTCTCTCTCTCTCTCTTCTCTGCTTTTCCTTACCTCGGCCACATACTTACTTGAGCGTCGGAGTGTCTTGCAGGTACCCCCCACCCGACGTGGATCTACTCGGAACACCTGGAGATCTCCTTCACTCCGAGCTCGAGGCATAAGTTGCCGAGCGCCCCTACTCCGTCTTATCCTGGAACTCTTATCTAAGTACCCCGGATCGAGGAGCTACTCCAAAGTCTAGGTATTGAACACTCATGCTTATTCAAAAGCATTGTTGTTTTTAGGATCTGGATCCATTATTCACTCAGTGGAAGCAATTGTTTACTTTGGTTCTGACTAACAACACACTAGGATGGATGGCATGAAATAAGTCAGTCTGTAATTTTCGTTCCATACTTACAAGTTACTGTTGTTCAAAATCAATTTTACAAAATCCAATCTATTTATTTATAACCATTTACTAAAAAAAATCAATGTGTAGGTTTTAATTTGCCAAGATAGTTGCTAGCGGAAGTTCTTAACTTCTATATATTTTTTATAAATCGGTTATTCTCTACGCGCAACTGTAGAGACTAATTCTTGAAATCAGTAGAGAGACCACAATAAGAAGCAAAGTTTTTAACATATTTGTTTTTTGTTAAGGGATTGTTGAACTTAAGATATTCATTAAGGTTTTGAAACATGCAATTTTTTGTTATTAAAATAAAATCTTAGAGGTCGGGGGGATTACGTTAAAAGGAATTTTTGAACTTAAGATATTCATTAAGGAACGGTACATGAATCTTCTGGTCCAGGGCACGATTCTGTGAATGGAGAGACGCACGGTTTCACCCTTCACAATAGCCTTAAGGTCAAGCAAAAATGTTGTTTGGTGCGCGCAAAGGTCACTTTACTATATGATCCAATTTCCACAAACGCCCTATGCGCCATTTCTCACTTTGTTTTCTTCTGTCATCATATTAAGGAATCTCTGTTTGCTCCGATGTATCCTATCTCATATAGTCCATGTGTTTAAATTAAATATATTAAAGGTTTCTTATATCATATAGTCCATGTGTATAAATTAAATATATTAATTTCTTTTGCATTTCGTGAAAGGAATCACGGGAACAAATGATGTTTGGCAGTTTCTTCTATGGACATTTGACTATAGGTACAAATTGGTCATTGATAATTCTTTTACAGGAAAAATTGGTTCATGACAACTTTTTGAGGTCATATTAGCTTCTGACATTTTCAAAACGAGACAAGTTAGTTTATCGGTCCGTCCAAAATTAAAAACGTCCGCAATCGTCTTTTACGTGACACGTTATCTCTTATCTTGTCATGTTAACTGACACGTAATATATTTTTCAACACAAATTGGTCCTTTTTTAAACCATTATGAAACTTTTTAAAAAGGCATATTAGCCTCTGCATTTTTGGGAAACATTAGTCATTGATTATCATCATCTTCGAAAAGGGTGGTTTCTAGAAATCTAAAACTAGAAACGAGTAGCAAACGCCGAAGAAGACAACAACCATACAAGGAGAAGGTGAATCCGATATTTTCATTTGGATCTATGTTATGGTTGCATTCTCCCTCTATAGAAAAAATTGATCAGTGGAAGAGAACACAACCATATCACGGATCCTAACGAAAAAATGGGGTTCAACTTCACCTTCAATGGTTGCATTCCTTCTCTTCTATGTTTGCTACTTGTATCTTTTTTTTTGGTTTTCCGAAACCACCTCTTTGAAGAAGATGATAAGAAGAGACTAATGTGTCCCAAAATTGTAGCAACTAATATGTCCCATAGGGAAATTGTCAAGGATTAATTTGAACCTATAGTCATGTGTTTATAAGAACTATTGCTGTCAAACACTATAGTTAGCCTACGAGACTAAGAGTTTGAACTCTTGATTACTTTCTTCGAACGATTTCACTGAGGAAGAAACTTTGTTTCTCAGTTATGGGTTCACTAACTACTCCAAAGAGTGTTTGGCTAGGTGTGTGAGCGATGAATAACTAGTTCTAAGATTATCTAAAGGTTGTGCATAAAGGTAAATGGAAAGCAGAATCACTACGCCAGAATTGTAAAAAGAGATCGCCACCTTTAGTAGCGTTTATAAAAAAACGCTACCCATTTTAATAACACGCTACACCATTAGTAGCGTTTTACTTTAAAACGCTACCAATTAGGTAACACGCTAGACAGATCCCTAGCGCTTTTTCTTAAAACGCTAGCAAATTAGAAAACACGCTAGACAGATCCCTAGCGCTTTTATTCAAAACGCTAGCCAATTAGAAAACACGCTAGATAGGATCCCTAGCGTTTTTATAAAGCGCTAGCTATTTAGAAAACACTCTAGACAGATCCTCAGCGCTTGTTTTCAAAACGCTAGCCAATTAGAAAACACGCTAGATAGATCCCTAGCGTTTTTATAAAACGCTAGGTATTTAGTAAACACTCTAGACGGATCCCTAGCGCTTTTATTCAAAACGCTAGGTATTTAGAAAAACACGCTAGATAGATCCCTAGCGTTTTTAGAAAACGCTAGGTATGGTTAAATAATATTTTTTTGTTTCCCATTGAGCTACTTCCTTTCTCAGCTAACACTCTCACCCAGAAACGCAAAATCACTCACCCAGAAACGCAAAACCCTAACACCCTAACTCAAATTAACATCATCTCTCTCAACGAAAATCATCTCTCTCGGTGCACATCATCTCTCTCACTGCACAACATTGGTGAGTTTTTTGTTCCTTGCTCTGTTTCTTGTTAGATATTAATTATGGGTTCTAGTTTAGAAATATATTAGTTTTGTCACTTGTGCACACTAGACTCTTCTTTTTTTTTTTACCACTAGCCTCTTCTTGTTAAACATAAATTAATTATTTGGAAGACTATAATATGATATAGATATAGCTTGGGAAAATAAGGAGTGGATTTGAAAAAATTTTAAAAGAGGAATTTTTGTTTGTTTTTTGATATGAATTGATTCTTCATTATATTCGAATTGCTTGATGGGTCATATGTTAAAGTTCTCTTCTCAGGATTTTATTATAAATATAATTTGGAAATTATGGATAGAAATTGGATGTCCGCCAATCGTGCGTCCAAGGAGTAGTATATTATTGGAGTGGATTATTTTGTGAATTTGTCTTTGTTGAACGTTTAGGGACTTCTAGTGGTATGAAATGTCCTTGTTTAAGGTGTTGTTATGTAAAATCGATTCCATATGCAGAGGAGTTGGTACGACATTTAAAGGCGAATGGAATTGATCAAAGTTACACTTGTTGGATAATGCACGGTGAGAAAAAGGTGAATCTTCAAATATGAATGATATTAGTAAGAGATATGCGCGCGGTTGACACCGGAACACATTCATTTGATGCGAACGAATTTGAAGAGATGGCAAAGGTGGTTGAAGAGGATCTTAATGATTGTCTGAAATGTTTGAGAAGTTGATAAGCGATGCAGAGACACCATTGTATGCGGGTTGTAATGAATTCACAAAATTATTGGCCGTGATCAAGTTGTATAACTTGAAAACTCGCCACGGTTGGACGGATAAGAGCTTTACCGATTTACTCACTTACGAAAGAAATGTTGCCGAATGATAATGTGCTTCCTTCTCGGACGTATGATGCAAAGCAAATGTTGGGGTCTATTGGCTTGAACTATGAGAAGATACACGCTTGTCCGAATGATTGCATTTTATTTCGGAATGAACATGCGTTGTTAAAGTCGTGTCCTAAATGTAATGCACCGCAGTATAAGAAGAAAGAGTCCGCTCCACAAAAGGTGTTGTGGTATTTTCCTATAATTCCTCGATTTAGGCGCATGTATCGTAGTTCGGAAGATGCAAAACACTTGACATGGCATGAGGATGAAAGGATTAAAGATGGTATGCTCGACACCCTACAGATTCTCCGCAATGGAAAAAATCAATATTGAGTATCCTAATTTGGGGATGACCCGAGAAACCTACGCCTTGCATTGTCTGGCGATGGATTTAACCCGCACGGTATCGAGTAGCTCCCACAAGACATGGCCCGTGATTTTGGCGATTTATAACTTATCGCCGTGGCTTTGCATGAAACGCAAATATATGATCTTTGTCTTTGTTAATTTTAGGCCCAAACAACCAGGAAATGATATTGATGTATACTTGGCTCCTTTAATTGAAGACTTGAAGCAAATGTGGGAGACTGGGGTAGAGGTGTATGATGGGTTCAGAGAAGAAAGTTTCACCACGAGGGCTATGATCTTTGGCACAATTAACGACTTTCCGCATACGGCAATCTATCCAGTGCAGAACAAAAGGCGAGTGTGCATGCCCTATATGTGAAGATAACACAGATTGGATGTGGTTGGAACATGGTAAGAAGAATATCTATCTTGGTCATCGTAGATTTTTGCCATCAACTCATCACTATCGATGTGGAGAAAGGCATTTGATGGGAATACAGAAACACGTGAGAGCCCGCCTTTGTGACGGGCGAGCAGTATTTGAAAAGGTGGAAGATTTGAACATTAAATTTGGGAAGCCTTTTGCGGGAGAGATTGCCAAACGGGGTGGAAGAAAAAGTCGATTTTCTTTGAGTTGCCATCTTTGGAAGTCATTATATGTAAGGCATTTCATTGATGTGATGCATGTTGAAAAGAATGTCTTGAAAGTGTCATTGGTACCTTACTCAATATGCGGGTAAGACTAAAGATACCATCAACTCAAGGTTGGATTTGGTTAGTATGGGTTTGAGACCTGAATTGGGTCCGGTAAAGAAGGGTACACGTACATATCTACCTCCCGTACTCATACTCTATCTAGAAAGGAGAAGACTGTCTTTTGTGAGTTTCTTCATGGAGTTAAAGTTCCAGAGGATACTCTTCAAATGTGGCGACTCTTGTATCGATTAAAGACCTCAAGTTAAAGTCTCTAAAGTCCCACGATTGTCATGTTCTCATGGAGAATTTGCTACCCATTGGTATACGATCCATTTTGCCTAAGAAAGTGCGTCGGACCTTAACCAAACTTTGTTTATTCTTTAAGGCGATTTGTAGTAGAGTGATTGACCCCGGAAAGTTGCCAACATTGCAAAGAGAAATTACTGTCACTTTGTGTGAGCTTGAGATGTATTTCCCACCTTCCTTTTTGACATAATGATTCATCTAATAGTTCATCGGTTGAGAGACACAATTGTGTGGCCCATGTTACATGAGATGGATGTATCCGTTTGAGCGTTACATGAAGATATTAAAAGGATATGTGAAAAATCGATCACGACACGAGGTTGTATTGTTGAGCGCTACATAGTTGAAGAGGCTATTGAGTTTTGCACGGGCTATCTATCTAGTCTTGAATATTCGTGGGATTGCCAAGGTCTCGTCATGCGGGAAGGATTAGTAAAGGGATGACAGGAAATAAATTAGTGATGGTATCAAGGAAAGAACTAGAGCAAGCACACTTGCATGCGTTCTTCACAATGATAGTGAGGTTGATTCATATGTTTCCAAGCACAAGGAGATTCTTAAGAGTCAATTCCGGGAAAGAAGCAAGTTTGGTTAGCAAAAGAACACAATAGGAGTTTCATAGTGTGGCTAAAACATCACATTGATGGTGAGTGTGTTTGAATCCTACTTGATTTCAAAAAGATTGAGATGGTTAGCAAAAGGTCCAAATATACATGTCTTCTCTTACAACATGACTATCTAATGAACGAGTGCACTTTCTATACAAAAGAACAAGATGATCGAGTAAAATGCAAAATAGTGGGGTGACTCTTGTAGCTCATTCTATGCATGCATCCGAGTGCAAAGATAGAAATCCCATATATGCGAATATGTCTTACTTTGGCTTCATTGAACACATATGGGAGTTGGATTACAATATGTTTGAGAGAGCCTGTGTTCAAATGTGAATGGGTTGACAATAATACTGGTTTACAGATTGATGAATTAGGGTTCATGCGGGTGAATTTCAACAAGTTAGGATATAAAGATGAACCTTTTATTTTAGCATCGCAAGCTCAACAAGTGTTTTATGTCACCGATCCAGTTAATATCAATTGGTCTATTGTTCTATTGATCGACAAAAAAATTTGTGTATAACAACGATGATGATGAAGCACCCGATGATGTTGGTGTTGAGGACGACCCGTTCTTGAACATCGGAACCAATAATAGGGAAAATACTTCTATAGAGGATGTTGTATATTTTAGAAAAGATCATAATGATGGAATTTTTATTCGTCTGAAAAAAAATACCAAGACGCGAATTGCAAACAAAATTTTATCTAGGAAAAGGAAAAGGTAATATAGACTTAATGATTTCTCGTTATTTTTATTAATAGATAATTATTATATTTTTTTGTAAATTTAACAATAACATGGATTATGTTATATTGCAGTCGAGATGGCATCACTTAGTGATCATGAGATCTAGTGGTCAAGGCAGTAGTCATTTATGTTATATATGGTATAGCTTTAATTTGTAGCTACTTTTGAGTTTCATAATGTAAGTTACTTATGATGTTGTATGATTTGTAAACAAAAATATCTATTAATAGGTTGAATTTTGTGTGTATCTATATATTGGATTGTAATGATATTGGCTGAATTTTGTTGGAATGATATTTGATGAATTTTCTTTGAAAGGAATGAATTAATAGGTTGTAATTAAAAGGAGAATAAACAAAAATAAAAAAATAATTAAAAAAATCGATCAATAGGTAGCGTTTTAGAGTGAAAACGCTAGAAATGAAGTTAAAAAATTCATTCAATACCTAGCGTTTTAAAGTTAAAGCGCTAGGAATTGTAAAGAGGAACTAGAGGATCCTGGCGTTTTCTGAAAAACGCTAGGAATGCTAATAAAGGTGCTATAGCATCCCTGGCGTTTTACATAAAGCGCTAGGAATGCTAGTAAAGGTGCTATAGCATCCCCAGCGCTTTTTCTAAAAACGCTAGGAATGCTATAGCACCTTTACTAGCATTCCTAGCGTTTCTGTAAAACGCTAGGAATGGTAAACACGCGCTAGTTGATCCCCAGCGTTTTACATAAAACGCTAGGAATGCTAGTAAAAGGTTCTATAGCATCCCTGGCGTTTTACATAAAACGCTAGGAATGCTAGTAAAGGTGCTATAGCATCCCTAGCGTTTTTACAGAAAACGCTAGGAATGCTATAGCACCTTTTACTAGCATTCCTAGCGTTTTATAGAAAACGCTAGGAATGGTAAACACGCGCTAGTTGATCCCTAGCGTTTTATGTAAAAACGCTAGGAATGCTATTAAAATTTTTACAAGCGCGCGCCTCTCATCTCCTCACACACTCACGCACAACCCGAACTCATCTACCTAACTTTTCTCCACGAACAACCCAGAACTCATCTTCGTTCATCTTCGTTCATCGTACCTCTTCGTTCATC
Organism: Oxytropis ochrocephala; assembly: GCA_020916435.1. NCBI lineage: Eukaryota > Viridiplantae > Streptophyta > Magnoliopsida > Fabales > Fabaceae > Oxytropis > Oxytropis ochrocephala. The sequence continues at coordinate 74,685,915 of CM037092.1, forward strand.
TTCGTTCATCACCGTTGCACATTTCGTTCATCTCCACGCACAACCTGGTTACCCATTTCGTTCATCTCCACGCACAACACAGGTTACCCATTTCGTTCATCTCCACGCACATTTCTCGGTATGGATTTTCTTTTTTCTCCTGATTGTATTGTACATAGATTGCCACTGCTTGCATGTTAGTTATAACAATGTTCTGTTATTGGCATTTTGAACAAAAGATTTGATACTAGTCTGTACATGGCTTCTAGGTTACTCTTACTCTAGGTTTACTCTAGGTTACTTAGTGCATGTTAGTTATAACAATGTTACGTTATTGGCATTTTGAACAAAAGATGAACTCTTGATACTAGTCTGTACATGGCTTCTAGGTTACTCTTACTCTAGGTTTACTCTAGGTTACTTAGTGCATGTTAGTTATAACAATGTTCTGTTATTGGCATTTTGAACAAAAGATGAACTCTTGATACTAGTGCTGTACATGGCTTCTAGGTTACTCTAGGTTTACTCTATGTATGTTTACTCTAGGTTACTTAGTGCATGGCTTTGATCATTACTTTGTGCATGGCTTCTTCTATATTTTGTTAAGTGTTTGTTGGTTCTAAACAATTAGAAAGCTAAAACTCACCGAGTCTTATTCATTTGGGTGATTGCAAGTCGGATGGCATCACATAGTGATCACGATAGTAGTCGTGGTGGTGGTGATGGGGTGATAGAAACACAAAGAAGTTCACTCCCGAGGAATTACATCGAAAAAGAATATCGTCAATCGGATAAGTAAAGGACACGAGAAATATAAGGTAAGTTAATTACTAATTATTAATGTTGTTCTCTACCTTTCCAAGTTATCTAATTATTTAATGATTTAATTATTTAAGGTCCGATGGAGTGTTAAAGGTTTGCCAATTGGAGACAACGGCACAAATTTAATTAGCTTTATTGGTACTAAGGTGAAGCAAATCTTTCCAATTTCAATTAAAAGTTGGAATGAGAAAGATAATCGAGTTTTGCCTAAACCGAAAGATGATTTTGGGACTTAATACGGGTATATAATTTTAGACCTCTTTAATAATCTTATTTAGTGATTTTTAGTTATATTTATTTAATCCATTTTTATGTATAACTAGAAACACTTTGATGTCGATGAGTCCAGAAGAGATTGATACTGAAGGAAGCGGGAAGGTTGCATAGGGCTTACTGAGGCGATGTGGGGAAAAAGTATCGAAACGTCCGGATGGGACCATCGAGACAGAGCCTCAAAGATCTTTGTATTGGAATTATAACTAAGGAGGAATGGACCAAATTTGTAGATATACGCACTCTCAGATCCAGATTTTCTGGTTAGTATATTAATTATTTAAGTTATATATATATTTCACAAGTAGATATCATTCATTAATGTATACTTATCTTTTTAAATAGAAAAAGAGCAAAGCGAATAAAGAAAGAGCTTCTAATCCCGAGTACCCTTATAGAGGAGGTTCTAGTGGATATCAAATTCTCGAAGAAAGATTGGTAAGACACAATTAGTTTAATTTATTATGATTTAATGAATCTTTTAATTTACTGAGTTGATTAACAATTATTAAACTTAAATAGTTCTTGGAAGAGGGAAAGATCCAACTCAAGAATTGATGATCGCATGCACGATTATGCGGTTAGAGGCCCGACAAAACAAGGATGGGGAGATTGTGGATCAGAAAACTAAGGAGGTCAAGGACAAAATTGTAAGTATTCCAAAATTCATGAAAAAATTGCAAGTTGGAATTTGTGTCGACTATATTTTTTAATCCGTTACTCGATTTTTTTTTGACACGTGAACATATTTTTTATTGTCGATTAAATTTCGTTGACACTTGTTTATTATTTCTATCCGTTACTCGATTTTTTTTGACACGTGAACATATTTTTTATTGTCGATTAAATTTCGTTGACACTTGTTTATTATTTCTATCCGTTACTCGATTTTTTTGACACGTGGACATATTTTTTATTGTCGATTAAATTTCTTTGACACTTGTTTATTATTTTTATCCGTTACTCGATTTTTTTTGACACGTGGACATATTTTTTATTCTCGATTAAATTTCACTTGACACTTGTTTATTAATTTTATCCGTTATTTATGTTTGTGCATCAGCAAAGCATATCACAATCTGTATCACAAGGAGATTTAACAGATTGTGATGGTCACCAAGATGTCCTTGCTCGTGCCTTGGGAAGGGAAGAGAGACAGTGGTCGGATTAGAGGTTATGGATATGGGATTCCTCCGACAACCGTGTTTGGGCCAAAGAAGAGCCAAAGCAAGGGGTGCGGGATTGTAAAGTCATGGCGGAAAAGTATGACGAGCTATCCAAGAATGTTCTTTGTGCTAATGGAAGAGAGACAGATGTTTAAGCAGCTCTTGGCACAAAGGATTGGTGCACCATCCCCTTTGCACCACCCCTGCTGAACCTATTGAACTCTTGCACCCCATGCGCCCGAGATATTTGCACCATCCCTTCAACATGTATTTAACAAAACTCGACTGTTTTTTGTACATATGTATTTGATAAAATTATCATGTATATTTATTTTTCTTTATAATTGATTTAGGATAAGCTGTGAATGTGAGCTATATATTGCAAACCCACATCGAAAGGTTGCGGTGGGTTTGATATGTAACCAATTGAGTGCCACATCGCGCAATCAATCGAGGCCATGCACGAAAACCATTTGAGAGTTAGGGTAGACTATTCAATGAGAAGTGCACCATTGCACATTCCAATTGCTAATGCGGATATATTTATGTGGATCAAGCACTTAGTACTTTTGTGGCATGGCTTTGAACAACTTGTCGTTGTAAGTGACAATATTTTTGTTAATAATTAAATGACTATAATGTGTGTTAACTAACTAGCTAATTAATCATTTTTTTAATATATACTAGGTACCCCATGTGTCCCGACCTTCCCTTCCATGAAAGTCTCCCAACCTTCCCTTCCACTACCAAACTCTCCCGACCATCTTCTATCTGGCCAGGTCCAACATGTTGGTCAATTTCCCAATGATGAATTCCGAACTACATCGATTCTCTAAAGGTCCACATTCAAAAAATGAACCAGGGACGACCAAATTTTTTTACCGCCCGATAACATTGTGGGCTGGAGCAGATTGGTAATGATCAACATCGAGGATATGAAAGCTATAGTTGAGATGGATTGGGCCATTGCCATCGATATCGAGTATACCGGAGGTATGTATTAAATTATTTGTACACAATAGTTGTTTATATTAGAGTATATATTAGAGTATATATATGAGGATCGAAAGTTGTATATATATTATTTATAGGTTTTTGTACAATCGTCTTACGGTCCCTTCTCAACGGACACGAAGTATTTCTTCTTGTGTCCGGCTTGTATAGTTGTGTTTCATAAAGGTAACAACGAGGAACGCATTAAGACTATAAAGAGTGAAGTACAAAGTTATATCCATTCACACCTTCATGGAAGCCAAGCATTTGAAGAAGCGACTATTTATTTTTGGCACCACTCAATAATGGGTGAGAAATTTAGTCTTCAATCACTTGTTTAATTATTTTGAGGATTGTATTATAGTGTAAATTAATGTGTACTCATTCGTTCTTCATTTACTTGCAGGCAACATTGGGTACTCTTTGCAATAAACCCTAAGCAAAATGTTGTCTATTATCCGGATTCACTTCAAGGCCATTACAACGTCTACGAAGACTTCGTAGAATCAGTTGAGAGGTGTGTATGTGTAACCCTCTCATTTTAATTTGTATAATTTAATATATGTATTTTGTTCAACTTAACGTTATATATATATATATATATATATATATGTATGACGTTCTGATTGCTTTGAAAGAATACTTGGGATTATCTACAAGTAAAACAAGATGGCTACCCATAGCTGTAAGCTTTTAAGAATCATTCTTATAATTTTAATTGATTTTTGGTCATAAAAATGTGACAATTAAGTTATAATCTTTTGCTTTGTAGTGTCCTAAACAACCAAATAGCAATGATTGTGGGTACTATGTTATGAGGTTTATGAAAGAGATTATCACTCATGACAAAGTAACAATCCCAACCAAGGTAACTACTTAGATTTCTTTTTTATATTGATATTATAATACTTACTCACATTTAATAAACATTTTAATTCTAATTTTATTTCATTTTTTTCAGTATTTTCCCGACTTCAAAAAAATCCAGAATTACTCTCATTGAAGAACTTACACAGATAAGGGGAGTGGTGCCATTATGTTTCTAGCTTTTTGTAGCAAGTTTTGAGATTCATAATAGTTTAGTTATTATTTATGTTGTATATATTGGATTTATATTATGTTGTAAGTACTTCTTAGAATGATATATATTGGATTGGAAATATTATTTGATGAATTTTGTTGATTGAATTTTGTTTGAATGATATATTGGATTGGAATGTATTTTCTGAATTTGTTGAAAAGGGAATGAATTTATAGGTTGTAATTAAAATGGAGAACAAACCAAAATAAAAAAATATTTAAAAAAATTCAGTCAATAGGTAGCGTTTTAGAGTGAAAACGCTAGAAATGAAGTTAAAAATTCATTCAATACCTAGCGTTTTAAATATAAAACGCTAGGAATTGTAAAGAGGAGCTAGAGGATCCCTCAGCGTTTTTCAAAAACGCTAGGAATGCTAATAAAGGTGCTATAGCATCCCTAGCGTTTTATATAAAGCGCTAGGAATGCTATAGCACATCCTAGCGTTTTATATAAAACGCTAGGAATGCTAGTAAAAAAGGTGCTATAGCATCCCTAGCGTTTTATATAAAACGCTAGGAATGCTAGTAAAAGGTGCTATAGCATCCCTAGCGTTTTTATAAAAGCGCTAGGAATGGTAGTAAAAAGGAGCTATGGGATCCCTAGCGTTTTTATTTAAAACGCTAGGAATGGTAGTAAAATGAGCTATGGGATCCCTAGCGTTTCTAAAACGCTAGGAATTGTAAAAAGCGCTGGGTCAATGGCTAGCGTTTTATATAAAACGCCACGTATGTCTAAAACACGCTGGGTAAATGGCTAGCGTTTCTTAAAACGCTACTAATGGGGTGTACGCATTAGTAGCGCCAGCTTCTCTAGCGTTTTAAAACGCTACCAATGCCCAAAAAAAACGCTGACAAACCTTGTACGCTGGCGTAGTGAATGCTTGAAAAATATGTGTTTGATTGATTGTCGTGTGTCTACAATATTTAGAAGATGCTATATATATATATACACACACACAAAGCCCTCTGTCAGCCACTAACACTAGCCTACAGGTGGCAACTGTTGGATCGGCTAAGATCAACGTACAATAATGCCTATGCTCCCTAAAAACTGGGAGAACCACACCGAAATGGGTATAATAACTTTGCTTCCTATTTCTTTGGCGCCTTTCCCACGTCTTCCTCAACCGCTCCACGTATCAATTTCCCACAGAAGATGGTCCCAAAGTGACTCATTTTCGTTAGCATTGGTATCTTCAGCTACAAAATCTTTGGCAATTAAGCTCTCAACTACTTATCCATCAGCTGACCTATTCCTCGGCCGAGCTTCTTAGCCTCAGGCAGCAAAGCGATCCTCTTAAGAAATTTAGCATATGAGTTGAGTCTGAGCATAACATGCAGGCTATTCTACAAGTTCTTCTTGAGAGTAACCCTCTTCACCTCCCTTGGCTCCTAGTTGGCCTCATAAAAAATTAAATCTCATCAGAGTTGATGATCCTTGGTTTTTTCAAGGCTTGCTATCTTCAACCCCAGGCACCACATAATCCTTCTTCTTCTTAGTAGGCTTATCTCCTTGATCATATCTTTCTAAGGCTACCAACATCCTATACGTGTGTCTTGTTTTCTCAGAAGTGATATAAGAATGTAGAGGTCGTAGGAGAGAAATAAGTTATTTTTCTAGCCTTTTAGCTTGTCTTGCTAGAAATCAGAACAAATCAACTCATGTGAGCTCGGCTGAACACTTACCTCGACTAGGGACTCAGCAGCTTTCTGAGCGAACAAAGTACCACCTTTTTATGGGGTTAGTTACCCGAGGTAACAGATAACTGTAGCCCCACAAAAATCTTTGTAAAACAGCGTAATTATGACGCCTAAACTAGCTGTTATGCAATTAATTAGACACAAAATGGCTAGCTTGCCTTCACCCTTGATGAATTGGGCAACAATATCTTGTGTTTTAATGTTAATTCTATTAGCTATAAATTGCCCATTATTCCACTGTTGCAACTTTACTGTTACCCTTTGTAAACTATGCCCAAACTCTGCTGAATTCTTTAGCCAACACTTTCTCTCATTGTTCATATATAAGCAGCAAACTACTTTGATAATTTGCCACGGGTTTGCGACGGGTTTGCGATGGACTTGCCACAGAATCTATAATGAGAAAAGTGTTCGTAAGTTTGGTAAGGATTTGCCACGAACTTTGATAATTTGCCACGGACGTTGATAATTTCCACCTAAATTCCGTGGCAAAACCGTGGCAAATGTTTGAATCACAATTAAGTAAAGGGAGTCTACTCGACCCCTTTCTTTCACGCTCACTCTCACTCTCACTTTCACTCTCACTCTCGAGACCTTTCACTTCTAAAAACCTAGCGCCTCCAATTGGTAGATGAAGTCGCTTTGGATGAAACCTCTCCTCCTCAACTAGAACCTCTCCATAATCGATGAAACCTAGCTCCAATTGGTCCTCACACGAAGTGAACCTCTGCAATTGATCGATGAAACCTAGCCTCCATTTCGTCCCTGACCACTTCGGTGACAACTCTCTCCTTTCGTCCCTTGGTTCCTCTCTCGGTTCTCTCTCTCATCAATTCCTCTCAAGGTGAAACCTCTCTCGTCAGTTCCTCTCAAAGTGAAAGGTTAGTTCCTCTATTTTCCTTCTTTCTCCATCATTGTCAATCAGTTCCTTTCCTTCTTGATTTTTTTCTTATTTCTTGATCTTTTCATTTCTTCTTGATGTTTTTTTCTTTGTTGCATTCATAGTTGCAAGCACTCAAGGTCTATTTTAAAGCGGCGATTTCATCTATAACTCCAATTACGAGCGTCGTCTTTGAGGTTTGTTCCTTTCAGGTTCCAATTTCCTTCACTTCTTTTGATTATGAAATTACTTTAGGGATGTTCTTTATTTTCATGTTGAATGCTAGTCAATTTGATTTTTACTGCATATATTTTGAATTATGTTATAAAAGTAATCAAAACTATAGCAAACAAAGAATGGGGGAAGGAGAGAATTTGGGAGTGTTTGTATTTCACTTTTCAGGTGTACCTTTACATATGAGAGTGAGCCCTATTTATAGGGTGGGAATTGGAAAATGAGTAGTCAACCAATAAAGGCCACTACACAATGATATTATGGAGATGATGGGAGAAATTCAATGGACATCCAATATCTTAATATTCATAACACTCCCCCTTGGATGTCCCTTGAGGATCACTACAAAAAAAGTCATTTAGTGAGCGATTTTTCGGTCACTATATGGGAAAAATCGGTCACTATAACATTTAGCGACTGAATTTGCAACCAACAAAAATTGGTCGCTATATCACTGGTCGCTAAGCTTAGCGACTGATTTGTGACCGAAATTTTAGCCACAGATTTAGTGACCGAGTTAGCGACTGATTTAGTGACCGATTTTAGCGACTGATATAGTGACCGATTTTAGAAACTGATTTAGTGACCGATTTTGCAACCGATTTAGTGACTGAGTTTAGCGACAGATTTAGTGACCGATTTTAGCAATCGATTTAGTGACCGATTTTGCAACCACGACTTTAGCAAATAATTTGCCCATGGATATAGCAATGAATTAGTGTCCAATTTAGAGAGTGAAAGTTGCCCAGATACCATATTGTGTGACCAAATTTATCATATTTTTAATTTTTTTACTCACTAATTCGACCCCCAACATGTCGATAGTAATCTAAAACATAATAAAAATAGTTTGTTATACCATATTTTGTTGGTTGCACTAGTTTAATCGCTAACATACATGTGGTAAGAAAAAAAATTTATAAAACAATAATAAATAATTGATTTACGTTAAATTCTTAATCACAATAAAAAAAACACTTCATTGCATTAAAGATGTTAATGTACATAGGAAAAGACAACTATTTTCAATTAAATCGTACATAATATACTCTACCCACTAGAGTTTGAGTATTAACAAAACATCAAAAGATTACTCTGATTCACTTTGTCTGTCAAAATCGGCCTCTAGATCATCTTCGTCATCAAGCTCTACATTATATGGCATTTGTTGAAACTTCAAATTTTGCATCAATTGTTTTATCAGCTGCTACACCATACATCAATCTGACTTGGTGAAACTTCAAGCTTTTCATTAATACTCCTTGCAAAGATGTTGCTTGGGTCAATTATTGGATATCCAAATTTTAGATTCTATAATATTAATAATATATATATATATATATATATATAGAGAGAGAGAGAGAGAGAGAGAGAGAGAGAGAGAGAGGTCAAACAACCAAAAATATCCAAAGACAATTTAAAATAGATTGATAGAGTTGTAACATGGATGTCAATCTACATTTCATTCTATACAAGCATTCCAAAATAAGTTAGCAAAAGAAATTACACACATACACGTAAAAGGGGAGTTAGAGAATGAGGGAGGCAATGGTTCAGCACTTCTAATTCAGCAAAGTCATATTATTAATTAGTATTAGTATTAGTATATTATACAATTAACATAACACAACAATATTGGCTAATAAAAGGATAAAACCATTTTTAAGCACTAGGTAGAATGAATCAAACATAAGAATTGCTCATCACTTCAAATATTAGTGAAGTAATTGGTATGTGATAAAACCGATCAAAGCAGATACAAATATGTATACCTTGAGCAGGGTTTATAACTTGACACAACCTATCATCAATATCAAGCCAAAGTAACAAGCCAGAAAGAAAATGTAAATATAACTTCTTCTATTCATGTCTAACTTACTACTATATGATTTCAAATAAGATATCAATCCAAAAGTTCAGAGATAATCAGATATCTATTTGGGCTTCAAATTGTAAATATTTTCCAAAATCACAAGGTTCATGAATGTGAGAATTGGTGATCCACATGTATATACTCGAAGAAACATAAAAACGACAAGTGCTTGTAAGAGAACCAACTGAAATCCTGTTACGTGCAAAAATTCATAGATTCATCAATCTCATGGCCACAAGTTTCTAGTGTCGAAATATGCATAAAGACAAACAAAAACAAGAAAAAATTCAGTCAAATATAAGTATTCATAGCATACTTTCCCATCTTGTTGGTAACTTATAGCACATATGACAAATCTCGTTTATCTTCCCAGTCAATAACTCGCTCTACATGTATCCCCACATTCGAACTTTACCATCTATTGATCCACAGATGGAGTAAGTTTCATCAACAGGGTTGATTGAACGCAAGTCACTATATCCAATTAAAGAAGAGAGACAATTATGATAACGCTTAAGGTCTAAAGGCATAGTAATATATCAAATTATAGTTATAAATATGAATAAAGAATCTGGTCTAAATATTATAAATTTATAACTAATTAAACATGATTGTAGAAGATACAGGTCAAAAGGTGTGGTTCTGTCATACTTACCAAAGTCATTGTGAGGAACCAATCATCATATTGTGTAAGGATAGGTCCCTGCATACATTTTCAATACAAAGTAGTTAATATACAGTTATTTAGGAGATATCAAATGTATAAACCAGCAAAAAAATTAAAATAAGCATTAAACGGGACATTTTAGCATCAATAGGAAAATGCACTATGAAATGCTTAACCTTACAAAATAGCAATTCCAATAGCCATAATCACACATAAATTCCTATGAAAAAACAATAGACACTCTTTTAATTTGTTCTCTCATTCTCAACCACTTTAAGGCTTCAAGAAAATCATGGAAAAAACCAAGTTAGGAAAGCAGAACCGATTTCCAAGAAGTCACATTAAAGACAAGAAACCCAAAAAATCCAAAAATGCATGATTGATGCAACGAAATTGCAATTGCAACTTAATAAAATCGAGCTCATCAATTGCAATGTTAACAAAACAAAAAATAAACCCGCAAGAAGATAATGAAAAGAACAATCATAGTAATTATGTACATTATGTATTATAATGAAATTTATTGATGAAAACTTGGGAGAAAGAGGAGTAAAGGGAAGGAAATACCTCATTAGTGGTTCCCGATGTGTGAGACATGGATGCGTGACTGCGTGCTTGGCGATGTCGACCTAAGCGTGCTTGTGCGAGAGACTACTTGCGCTTGAACTCCTCGCAGAGATTTGAAAGATTTGGGAGGTATCGCAGTTGTGAAGAAATCGATTTTGAGGGTTTTGAGAAAAAAGGAAAAGGTTTATGGAGAAATGGAAACGTTCTGGGAGTGCAGTAGGGTTTTGATGTTAGATGGAAGGAAAGGAAATAATAAATACCAAAGAGGGACGCGAGTTTAAGTAATAGACACAAAAAAAAAGGTTTAAGTAATAGACACCAAAAAAGGTTAAAACATCGTGAGTTTAAGTAGTAGACACCAAAAAAAAAAGCATAGTTGTTAGCGACCAATATTTCAGTCGCTAACTTTAGTGACGGATATTCCGGTCGCTAAATTTATCAGTCACTATTTCGGTCGTTAAATTTCAAATAAAAGATAGGCAAATATTTTCTTCGAATTTGGTCTCTAAATCAGTCTCTATAGTGACCGATTATATTCGGTCTCCAAATTGGTCACTATTTAGTGAATTTCTAGTAGTGGATATGCCTCATTAAAACCTTACTAGAAAAAACCCAGTGGGAAAAAATCTAGTGAAGGAAAAAGAGTACATATCCTTTTACAATATTTATTTATTTCTCCCCCTCATCCAGACAATCATTCTTGAGACAGCAAAGACCAATCTTTTGTACATGTCGTTCAAAAATCCTGTTTGGGAGCGATTTTGTGAAAAGATCCGCGAGATTATCACATGAACGAATTTGTTGAATGCTTATATCACCATTCTTCTGAAGATCATGAGTGAAGAATAATTTTGGAGAAATATGCTTTGTTCGATCTCCTTTAATGTAGCCCTCTTTTAACTGAGCAATGCATGCAGTATTATCTTCATAGATTGTTGTTGCATCTATTCTTCAGGAAGATAAGCCACAAGTCTCTTGTATGTGTTGAATTAGAGACCTTAACCAAACACATTTTCGACTTGCTTCATGTAGTGCTAAAAGTTCTGCATGATTAGATGATGTTGTTGTTATGGTCTGTTTCATAGATCTCCATGAAATTGTCGTACCACCACAAGTAAACAAGTAACTTGTTTGTGATCTACCATTATGAGGATCTGACAAATAACTTGCATCTGCATAACCTGTTAGCTCTAATTTGGGTACCTTGGAATAAAACAAACCCATATTCATTGTGCCTCTATGCTAACGAAGTATATGTTTGACTCCGTTCCAATTTCTTCGTGTGGGCGAAGAACTATATCTTGCTAATAGATTAACAGAAAATGATATATCAGGACGCGTATAATTAGCAAGATACATTACTGCTCCAATATCATTGAGATATGGTACTTCAGGACCAAGTGGTTCTTCACCATCCTCTCGAGGTCTAAATGGATCTTTCTCCACATCTAGTGATCTAACAACCATTGGAGTAGACAACGGGTGAGATTTGTCCATGTAGAAACGTTTTAATACTTTTGCTATATAAGCCTCTTGATGCACAAAAATTCCATTTTTCAAGTGCTCAATTTGCAATCCTAGACAAAACTTTGTCTTTCCCAAATCCTTCATCTCAAATTATTTCTTTAAGCAATCTATAGCTTTTGGAAGCTCTTCGGGAGTTCCAATAATATTTATGTCATCAACATAGACAGCAATTATAGCAAATTTCCAGATCTTTTAATAAAAATACATGGACAAATGGGGTCATTTGTATATCCCTCCTTTAGCAAATATTCACTGAGGCGATTATACCACATGCGCCCAGATTGTTTTAGCCCGTAGAGAGACTTATGCAATTTGATGGAGTAGTCCTCTCGAGATCCAGGGCTATGTGCTTCAGGTAAGTTAAATCCTTCAGGGAGCTTTATGTATATGTCAGTATCAAGTGTGCCATATAAATAGGCTGTGACAACATCCATCATATGCAAATTAAGCCCTTCATGTGCTACAAGGCTAATTAAGTACCAAAAAGTACTTGCATCCACTACAAGTGAATATGTTTCATCAAAATCAATTTCAGGTCTTTGCGAAAACCCTTGAGCAACAAGTCGGGCTTTGTATCTTGCAATTTCCCCATTTTCATTCTATTTTCGCATAAAGACCCATTTGTATCAACTTGGTTTCACACCTTTGGTGTTGGACTCTGAGTCCAAAGACTTTTCGCTTGTAAAGCGAGTTTAATTCTGCTTCAATTGCATCTTTCCATTTTTGCCAATTCTCACTTTGTCTACAATCTTTAATGGATTTTGGCTCATGATCCTCATTATCATTCATCACATTTAGCGTTATATGATATGAAAAAGCATCATCAACGTTGAATTCTTGTCGGTTCCATTGTACTCCACTAGTGACATAATTTACTGAGATCTCTTTATTGTCATGAATTTTAGGTACCCGACCGGTCTCTTACGGGATGATAATTTCAATTATGTCTGTAGACTCTTTTAGAGTTTCTATTTCCTCACTTGGACCATCTTTCTTTTTTGCTCATTTTCTTGTTCGAGGATTTTTATCTTTGAAACCGACTGGTCTACCACGCTTCAGGCGCGGTTGAGACTCATTCGCAATATTAGATTGTCCAACAGGGACATCTATTTTTATTGGACCATTAGCAGCTGGTATATATGATTTGGTCACACCTTTTGGATCAGTGAATGCATTTGGTAATTGATTTGCTAAGTTTTGCTAAATTCATTATTTTGTGATTGTGTGTTGCTACATTCATTTCGGGGAATGTAGCAGTAAGGATGAGCCTTATTATATTCCAATATAATGACTTTTAGCTGAACACCATTGTCAAGTAATAATAATGCTACATATTTAATGTGTGCTTATAGCCACTTGAAGTCTAACCAACATCCTTTACAACAATCGGAGAGATCACATATGATGGCAATGAAAGAGTCTGCAAATTGATAGTTTACGACCACTTCTTTCATACAACAATAATCTTACATTTTAGGAAACAATAATATATCTTTATTCATCATCCTTCTATATTCTATCATCAGCATTGCAAAACTAATTACAAAGATCCATTTGACATAATCTGATATGAGGATCAAAGAAGTAACTAACAAAATAATATAGAAACTTTACATGAATAACATGTAATCATCCATAAAATTTTAGCTCCACTATAGTAGATATTTAATAAACTAGGATATTATAACTAGATCATAGTCTGATGATTAATCATGGATAATCAAACTATGCTTGCAATTCGGAAAGCTGAAAAGTAACAGGCAATAGTCCACATACATAAAATACGTACAGACACATAAAATAGGTAGCATAATATTCCTAACACAGTCCAATGAAAAATTGATAGACATGTGAAATAAGTTTTGTGTAGGGAATATAAAAGGAAATCATGTGCAAATACGTTAAGTTAATATTATAGAGCTGCTTCTTCATAGCAGATTGAATGTCTATGGTCTTCATCATAGTCACTATGATATTCATAGTCTGATGCTTCAGATCATGTTTCGAATCATCACCATATGAATTAAAAAAAAAAAAACGATTGCTAATTTCGCTAATGGTGTATGAAAAGGCAATGACTTTCCTAAAAGCTTTCATCGGGAATGGTACAGATTGATAAATAGACACTCAATTAAATCATGTTATGATTAATCATCAAGTTAGATAAGAGAGAAAATATTACATGGATAAATAAACCTAGAACTAACTAATACAATGAATCTGGACAGATTACATATCCAACAATGAATAGAAAAGTAAGACAAATTTTTAACTTTTTATAGATAGTAGATATATAATTAGTAAAGACATCACATACTACACAACAAATATCATAGAACAAGCAATAATCAATATTACCTTAGGTTGGTAGAACTTCGTGCTGATAATGTGTTATAAAAGTAATCAAAACTATAGCAAACAAAGAATGGGGGAAGAAGAGAATTTGGGAGTGTTTGTATTTCACTATTCAGGTGTACCTTTACATACGAGAGTGAGCCCTATTTATAGGGTGGGAATTGGAAAATGAGTAGTCAACCATAAAGGCCACTACACAATGATATTATGGAGATGATGGGAGAAATTCAATGGACATCCAATATCTTAATATTCATAACAAATTAGATTTTGTTCTGGTGTTTGAGGAATTTTGGTTCTGTGTTTGGTTATTGAAATGACTTATTGATGTTATGATATTTTTTTTACCTGTTTTCAATTTGATTTTTAAGTTGAAATGACTTGTTGGTTATATATTTTCCAATGATTTTCCACATTTCATCTGATGAATTCTAGATACTCAACCTAATGAAAGATGAATCCAGGCTGTATGATTCTTAGCCTCACCAGACCCCTTTGAACAAGTAGTTTGCACATTGATTTTCTCGTGAATTTTTAAGTTCTCACTTTGAAGAAGTTTCATGGTAGTTTCACTCGTCTTTCTTATATGTTAGTTCTGCTAGGGGATATATGAATCTTAATCTCTTAGAGTATTGCTGTAACTATTTGCTTTTTTTTAATTCAAGAATTAAACTTTGATATGCTCTAATATGGTGAGAATCTAATTTGTATGTGCTATAGGACATATAGGACATAAAGTAACTGATTTTGAAAGGGTCTCTTTAATTTTTAGAGATGGAAAATACTTTCAAAGGGTTGTTATCTCCTTCATTCTCTCCATCAAGGTTATGGGTATGTAGAATTTGCTATAGAAATAAGCTAGGATTGTATCATTTTGATTTGTTGTAACTGCCTAGTTGTTGTGAAAGGGATACTCCCTTTGTGGAAACTAATAACATAATTTGGTTTCTTTTTTACCTTTCTATTGCAATGAACGGAATTGTGACATAATTGATATGTTTTGTCTTTGATTCTACAGGTTGTTATGTGTAAGGATTGTACGAATTACCTCAGATTTTATTTTGACCTTAATTTTTGCACAGGTTTCTGATTTTTATAAGCCAAACAAATGTAGAAAGTCCGCAAAAGTTGCATTGGAGGAATCCTCCCATATGTTTGAGAATTGTGGTGTCGGATGCTAGGGAAAATAAGATATGGTTCATGCCGCCCTCGAGCTATTTTATTTAAAGTATTAGCAGAATCATGTAGGCACGGAAAGTAGGCTTATGATGCTAAGCTCTAATATATTTTAGTTGTTATGAATAGCAATTACTCCTCGCCATATACTTGATTACTTGTTTACCAATGTTTTCAATCTAGTGACAATATATTTAGCAAAAGAACTAATGATAATGATTCAAATTTGTTTACTATCATGTCTTATTTTGAAGGATTCACGTTTCTCTTTATCGGGGTTTTCCAACCGATGTGGCTGCTTTGAATGTGTAGACTCATACAAGCATATGTCTGTGATAGTTGTGTTAAATTCTATGGGCTATTTGGTTGATCTTATGCGCTTTCTGGCCAATTGTTTCGCGATCAATCAAGTCAATTCTCATGACACACATTTGCAGGAGGAGGAGAGAGTGATTCGGTGAGAAAATGATTCTTGTGATTCACCATTAGAACCAAGCAGATCCTTTTATACGGGGTTTTGAGAGAGGTTTGGAAACTTTTGTTTGCGTTGGCTTAATTTCATCTTTGCTATCTATTTTGATTCTCAAATTTTTCTGATCCCCTAATTTTAATTGCAACAATTTTTCAATCCCGTCCTTGTAGTTATAAAGTAATAGAATCATCCATTTCCTAATTTTAATTGCAATAAATTTTTATGTAGAATTCTTTACTTGTATCACACTGATATTAAGTAATAGAATCATCCATTTCCTAATTCTTATTCTGTTTGCTCTGTTTTATTTCACTGTTACATTGAAATCTATCAGTATCCAAGTATGCATAGTCAATAAAACAGTGCCTCATCATCAAATTTTATGCCATGTTGACAAAATGACAATGCTACATCAGCAAAGAGGGTGTCACACTCTGCATCATGTAACGCCCAAATAATTTAATTAATTATTTAATTAAATTATTTCGGTATTTTATGAGTATTGTCGTATTAAAATATTAATATACACTAGTGCAGAAAAGACATTTAGCATCGGTTATTTTGCACATTTAGCATCGGTTATCTGTCGATGCTAATTCGACCGATACTAAATGTCTGACATTTAGTATCGGTTAAATAACCGGTACTAAATGTGACTTTTAGCATCGGATTTTCAAAAAACCGATGCTAAATGACTTTTTTTGGTGTTTTTTATGTCTTGAAAACATACTATTAGTATCGGTTATTTAAATAACCGATGCTAAAGGTCCATTTTTTGTGACATTTAGCATCGGTCATCTAAACAACCGTTGCTAAAGGTCTATTCTTACTGACTTTTAGCATCGGTTGTTCAAATAACCGATGCTAAATGTTCTGAAAAGTGACATTTAGCATCGGCTGTTCAAAACAACCGATGCTAAATGTCTTGAAAAGTGATATTTAGCATCGGGTGTTTCAAACAACCGATGCTAAATGTCTATTTTTTTTAAAAAAAATTAATTGGCACTATTAATAGATATCAATTGCTAATTTATAAAATCCTGATATACAAAGTTATTTCCAGACAGTAATAAATTCATAAAAGTACTTCAAATTCTATTGAAATTTAGTATCATACAATACAAGTTATTAATCCTATAACATCTACAAGTTTCTTACAAAATATCTACAAATATTGTTATAACTGAAAGACTTAGCACCTAGATTCTAGAGTACTTATTGTGAATGCTAGCAAGTGTTTCCTCGTCAAGGTCTATTGTAGAGTCAATTGCCTTGCGGAATGAGTCCTTGTTTATGTACATTCTTCGGAACCATGTTACCAGGTGCATGCTATCCTCTGGTTGGGTCTCATCCAGTGCTTTTCTTCTAGTTATTAGTTCCATCAATATTACTCCAAAACTGAACACGTCTAGTTTAGTTGTCACGCGACCAGTAACTGCAAGCAAATAGCATAATAGTGTTAGACACATTTCCTTAAAAGGATCAATCAATAGCAAAGAAAGAGTAAAACATGTACAACTAGATTTTATGAAATGATTTTCCCTGAAATACCTAGTCATTGACTTGAATTACAATGGCAACATTTAAAGCAAATCAAACCAAACCAATATCTAAATCATGATCAGGCTAAGACTATCTCTACAACCTTCCAAAGTTCTAGCTCACATAGAACTTTCAAAAGGAAAGCAAAAACAGAAACAGAAAGTAGAATAAATTGCTTACAATTAAACATAGAAGAATGCATCCTGCAGCACCGGGTACAAGACATACCAGAAACTCAAGTGTTGCCACTTAACACCATCAATGAAAATCAGTGGCATGCTTACGGCTGCACAGATTATTGGAATGATGTAAGCAGCAAAATTTGTTTGTTTAAAAATGCTGGAGGCTGGAGAATGGAGATAGATATTTGTCTCAATCAACATAGTAATATTGAAGCAAAATTATGTAAGCAACGCATGCTGCAACACTGAGACTCTTGGCTAGCCATCCAGGTCCAAATATTATAAATGCCAAAACACCAATGGTTGCACAACCTATCTGGGCCATCAGCATATTGTACTTCTGGATAACCACAATTGGATGATTTATTAGCTAATTTATATGAACAAAACTCACTCAATCAATTTAGAGACTAGATTAATGATATTTATATTAGTAATAAGGCCTAAAAAGAGGCAGTACCGGGCAGAAGGGGCGGAGGGTGAGGCAAAGAGGAGATCAGAAATTGCCCCTAAAGGTGCAACTGTGATTGAGAGTCCTTTTGGTGACAATAGCTGATCCAACCTTCCCAATATGGCCATTGCTGCAAATGCCCCTAATGATTTTTTTAGTTTATACGAAAAATATTAGTTTATAGATAATGAACTTATTCAAGTTGAAAGGGTAAACTGAAGCAAAAAGGACAGAACAGAACGAGCTAAATAATTGTGTCTGTGTCGTCTCCGGTGTTCGTGTTTGTGCTTCAAAGAACAGAACAGAACGAGCTAAATAACTGTGTCTGTAACTACTGATATTCTGCCTCAGATATATGTGTAAAATTGCTAACAAATAATTCATTAGTTTGACACGCCACTAAGAATTACCATTATAGTTCGAAACGCCAACGGCCTTTACAAGTCCCTTTTCTACAGCATCACCAAGACAATCAATATACCCTGAAACGTAAATCATTATTGAACTAAGATTTCTCTTGAACTGATTATTGATTAACATGTAGACATTAGGTGAATTTTCTACATTATACAACCTTCATTTCCCCACAATCCAGGCCTGAAAAACAGTACTTTACTATATCAAAAAATCATTCTTGGATAAAATAAAAAACCATTGAAAAAGCTAGCTCATAAGATACAAACCAATGAAGCTGATACACAGATCCACTGAAGTCAATCCTAGTCGACAAAGGGAATCTTTAAGCGCATTGAGAACACTTTGACGGCCGAGTCTCCATGGCAGTGCAGCAAACTTGGTTGCAACTTCAACCTCGACGTCTGGTTCCTTTTCTTTTCTTTCCCTAATATATCTTTAGATGACAAACATATAATAAACATTATTGTGATTGTGAACCTTACTTGCACACAACATATGAAAATCATACCAAGAAAATATAAGTGTGTACCTTCCAAGAAGAGTCTCTGAATTGATGGCACCGAAAGCGGGCTGAAAAAGAGAACAAAATCTTTCCTTAATAAATTTACACTTATCAAAGAAACCTAGATATGATTCACACTCACCCCAGAGCCGTAAACTTCAGCAGTGTCAATAAAGGTTAGACCTCCATCAATACTGGCATTGAAAGCATTTCTAGCAGCCTTTTCGTTCCTATCTACAATCACGACGAGAGACGATGAATTCAATTGATAATCTCGAAGTGTAAAGTTTTTACTATTCCAATCAATTCAGCTCTGAACATTATCAGTGAGGAAAGACCATGTTATAATGTCTAATATCTTCAACTTTTGTAAATTATAACATCTAATCCTTGGGTAGAAATTAAAACAACTTCTTCTAATCAAGAAACATAAGAAACAAGTTTTTTTTTTTTGCACAATCTCATTAGTCTCTTAAAAATTAAATTGAAAGGGGTCTGTAATCTCAAAAATTACCATAATAGGTTATGAATAAATACTTATAAATGGCAAAATCAATAATGAAAAAGAGAAAAAAGTATGAAAAGCAAGAAATCAATAGACAATGTTCAAAAATCTCAAGCTAAAAGCCGCTTTTTTGGTACTTATAAGTATTTATTCATAACCTATTATGGTAAGCTTGTAAATTGTAATTGTAAACATGAGTTAAAAGCAAAAAAGAAGAAGGAACTCACATAAAAAGGAGAGGATCCAAAATAAGCAAGAACAAGATTAACAACTCCTTCGCCTCTATAAACCCAATGAGCAGCATCTTCTTTAGTTAAAGTAAGCTCCATCTGTTTCATATGAAAATCAATCTCACTTAGGCATATCATCAAACACTACATCTACAATAAGAAAGTCTAAAGAAAAAAAGGAACAAAGGCAAGTATTTCAATCCCTATATCATGAAAAACTAATATATAAAGAGATTAGAAGCAAAGAAACTGAAGGAAATAGCAATAAACCCATAGTAAGCAAAAATAACACAAAAGGAAACTGAAGAACAACATCGATTGAAAGAGGATAAATAATGGCATTGATAATCGAAAACCAAAGCACAGTAAACAACACAAAGGTGCTCGTAGTCCTACCCCTTCTCTTTTCTTGATTATGATGGAGGAACCTACAACCGCTCCTCTTCGTTCTCAATAAGGGTTTAGGGTTTCAAAAATCAAATACCATCTCCAAAGTATCTCCAAAGAATCTGTTATTGTCCTGTTAATCAAAAACAACACTGAGTTTAGGGTTTCCAATCAAAGAAGAGGAGAATCAGAGAAGAGTAGAGTTGTGTTCTTTTTAGGGTTTCACTGAACTACAAATCAAAGAATAGGAGAATACAAACCCTAAACTCGGATTGTTTTCCAACTAACGTGAACTCGGCGGCCATAAATCGCGGCGAAACCATCGAGTGGATCCTCCAACAAATTTGAACCCATTGTTAAATCTAACGTCGTTGATGAAGACGGTGTGCCGCTATCTCGTAGCTGTTGTTCCTGCTTTGCTTGCAATATGCTGGAGGCGGTTAGGTTATTGGATTGGAAATTGAGAAGTGTGGTTGATGTGTTGTTGTTGTTTTCTAAGGATAACACGATTCACGGGAATAAACACTGCGTTGTTGAGCGAAGAAGTTTGGGTTGAAGTAAGAGAGATGTTAAGCGACATGGAAGAACTGAGCTACGAAGAGAGATGTTAAGCGAAGAGAGAGAGAATGGCGAGAGAGTTGTGTTCGTTGTTGGCAAGGAATGGCAACGGCGAGAGAAAGAAATGTGTGAGGCGAGAGAGAGAATGGCAGCGAAACAGCGTGAACCGAGAGTGAGAGGCGTCGTGAGTTGAGTGAAAGATTGAGAGTGAGAAGAGCGTCGTGATGAGTTGAGTGAGAAAGGGAATGCGCGTGTTACGAAAATTAAGCGCCACCTTTAGTATCGGTTGTATAAAAACACGATACTAATTGTGTTCGAGATATACTTTTAGTATCGGTTGTTTAAACAACCGATACTAAATGTAAGCGCAAAAGTTGAAAACTTCTATTTAATTTCAAAATTGCCACAGCGTCTACATTTAGTATCGACTTTTCAAACAACTGATGCTAAATGATGCTGTTTAATGTCATATTTGCACTAGTGATAGTGTTTTATTTAAATGAAGGGAGTAGTGCCCGGTAATTACGGAGTGGTAGGAAGAGGCCCAAGAGCCCAAGCCCAATGACTTAGGCTCCTAGGCGCTGGTTTCGTTCAATTTGGAGTTGTGTAGCTCAAGTTATGAGTCTCCAAAGTTACGTCAAATTTCTGGAATCAAACTGTGAGTAGGTTTGGTTTTTTCAGGTTTTGTGTTCTCAATTGAACTCCGTTTTGAATGATTCTTGTTTCATTGAAAAGTAGACTTAATTCTCTACAAAATAGGCACTGGTTTCACGAAATTTCATTAAGAAATGAGAAAGAAAATTTGGTTTCAAGTTGAGTAAAGAGTTCTGTCCGATTTTGGTACCTCAGTGTAGTGTTTTGAAAAACTGTACCAACTGGATACTTATTTTGAAAAACTAAAATCATAGGTAGAAACTAAACTCAGAGAACTTTCCAATGAGTGGTCTTTTGTTGAATCCGATGTCGTTTGCTATTTTAATTAATTCGCCGAAGTAGGTGCCTTCTTTGTAGGAATTCAAACACTTGTCTTTGTGTTCTTTACTGTGGCGCCTGTGTTGCGTTTTGTGTCTGAAGCTGCGCTGCGTTTTGTGTCTAAAACTGTGTTGCATTTTGTGTCTGAAACTGTGTTGTGTTATGTGTCTAAAACGGTGTTGCGTTTTGTGTCTGAACTATGTTGCGCCAGGGCGCCATGTTGCTGCCCTGTGTGCGCCCTGTGTGGCTGTGTTGCCACTGGGCACCAATTTGGGTCTTTGACCATTTTATTGTTGATGTTGTTGATGATGATAGATCTAATGACCAAATGATGATGATGATGATGGGTCTTTGACCTTTTATTTGATGTTAGTGTTGATGTTGTTGTGTCACTGAGGAGAAAAAGAAATTACAAAAAGGTAAATACATTGGAGGCTTTAACTCCATGTCCCTCAGCATGGAAAAGCTAAATCTTGACTCTTCCGCAGCTCCAAATTCTCTAGTTCAGACAAATCTCGAGATGTCCTAATTTTTCATGATTTTTGACTTATATTCTTTTAAGTCAGCATTCCATCGCGAGGGGATGCGACCCCATCGTGAGGCGATAGGTCACTTATTGCCTCGATCACAGGTGAAAACTATATAGAACCACTCCATCCCTCTGTTGTGTCACAAGGCAAGCTGTTTGGTTTGTTGGGTGACGAATCATCAAGTTGAAGGTTTTGTCTTACAAGTTACAACAATCAATGTGATGATGAGTCTGAAATTGAGTCCTTTTGCTTCATTTTTGTTGCTTGGTGAACACCCTGCATAATTATGTGATAAGACACACAAAATAGAACGATTAAGAGTACCAAGTATCCCAAAACATTGAATTAACATTTAATCTAAGTCTTTGAACTCTCTATTAAAAATAATGCTATTCTACTCCGAAAAGGTAGGGTTTTATGTGAAATTGATGATTTGGGAATGCTTTTTAATTGAAATGCTGGTTTAGAATGCTGGTTTATTAGAAATAACATGACAGGATGTAATGCAAATATGATATGTGTGTATGTAAAATATATGCAATTAAGTTTTTTGTTTTTTTTTTGAGATTTATATGCAATTAAGTTACTTAATTATCAGTATAATTGTGCTTCGGGGAAGATTTGGTTGCATAGGGAAGAAGAGGAAAACATGAAAACAACTAAAAACTGTTACTGCAGAATAGCACAGACCGTGTGCCCTGACAGACCCGGACCGTGCAAGTGGCTGGATGCACAGCAAAACTTGACCAATTTCCTGAGCACGGACTGTGCCTCTACTAGCATGGACCGTGCCACTTTCTTCCCATCCCTACCAATTTTTCCAATTCATTCAATTCTTTCGTGCAACCTTATCCTACTTCAAACCTCAATTAAATGACATGTTGTGTGTGAGATATATATATATATATATATATATATCATAAGTACCATACTTATTTGTGTATACCAAGTCGATGACCCGTATTATACTTCCATGAACGAATGGAAGGGAGGTTCCCTATGGAATTTTGTTTGATTTCTTTTGGGGTGTGTCATCTGGGTAATTACCGCACGAGTTATTGTGAGGCACAATTGAGGAATTCGTTGAGATTTATTAAATCCAGCCTTTATTTGTGGTGAATTTTTAGAGAAACGGGTTAAGACTATTAGAGAGAAGTCCAAGGAAAAAGTAACTTGACCTTATATGGAAGATTTGTTGTTGTTCCAGACTTGCATATTTTATGTTTTGCAAGATGAAGTTTTATGATGTTTGAATTAGGAAAGTGGAGTAGACTGTAATGTACCACTTATAATAGGTTATGTACTGTATCTAAGTGCTAGGATTGTTGATGGATGACTCTTATGTAAACCTATCACTATTATATTTAGTGGAACATGCTTGTGTTATGGAACAACATAACATTTGATGAGTCAAATTTATAATTTGTCTATTCCCTTTGTTAATCAAAACTTAGCAGTACATCTCTAATTGTTTAAAAATGAGGACAAACTATATTCTATTGACAAATAAAATTTGGGATGCTACACAAAAACTCGGAAAAAGACTATATTTAAACTTATTTAAAAAAAAGTGTTGCAAAAATTTAAAAAAAAAAAGTCAGTATCTTATTATAATGTTAATAAAGGAGTAAATATCAGAAAAAATAAAATGAGATCTAATATAAGATATGCACCTCCTTTGCCGCTTCTTGTTGTCATTCTCTGTTTGCCTCTCCCATTGTCGGTCCCGTTGCCCCGTTGTCTCTCCCATTGTTGCACCCGTTGTTAGTCACTCGTTGTCGCTCCTGTGTCGCTAATGCTGTCTCTATCATGGCCGCTTTTGTTTTCGCTTCCGTTGCAGCTCCTGTTGTCGCTCGTCGTTGCCGCACAATGTTTCCTGTCGCATTGCCAGGTCTCTCACTGCCTTTGTCGTTGCCTCTCGCGTTGTCTCTCATTGCCTATCGATTTTACTAAATATAATGTAGCCACAAGCAACAATCAATGTTCTAATATATAACAATGCGCCATAATCAATTCAATCTCACAAGTTGGTGATTAAGAATATATGTGCGAGTGAAAGATCACCATATAGTGAAAGACAACCTTTGTTATAATCAAAACCAAGTTGTTGACCACGACTCCTTGGAGTTAAAGAGAACTAGGTTTTCCTTTTCTAAAGAGTAGTGTCAAAGTGATGAATGGAACAATGAATTTATAGGGGAAATCAGTGTAATTCAATTGTAAAACGTGTCAAATCAAAAAAGGAGTTGGTATGAAATTAAATTGCAAATTTAATTCATTTAGAATATTATAAAGTTATTAAATTTAGCTAAAAATAATGATAAAGTGATATTACAAATAATTACTTAATAAATTCATTCATAATTTTATAATCGACTTCACCATCAGTGAGTTAGATATTTGATATTATAAACTAAAACAGAAAACCGCTTGAACTGTTTTGGCTACAGGCCTCGATTAAGCAAGGGTTCAACTTGGACATAATCGGATTGGAGAGTTTATCACGTTATGTCCTAAAAAAGGAGCAGTGAGCGCGGTGTTGAAGTATTTGAGTGCGATTAGCGAGTGCGCCGACTTGGGCCTAACTTCGATGCGGAGAGTTTATCACGTTAAGTCCTTAAAAGGAGCGAGTGACGCGATGATGAACTCTTTCGATGCAGTTAGCCAAGTTTGTCGACATCGGGCTAACTTTCGGACTTGAGAGTTTATCACGTTAAGTCTTGAAAAGGAATGATTGAGCGTGATCTTGAACTCTTTGAGTGCAGTTAGTAGAGGTTTGTCGACTTGGGACTAACTTTCGGACTAGAGGGTTTATCACGTTAGGTTACGAAGGGAATGAGTGAACGCGATGTTGAACTCTTTGAGTCTGTTTTTAGTGAGTATGTCAATTAGGGGCCTAACTAACTCGGACTTGAGAGTTTATCACGTTAAGTCTTGAGAAGGAATTAGTGAGCGCGATGTGGAACTCTTTTGAGTCAGGTTAAGCGAGTCGGCGACTTGGGTCTAACTCGGATGAAGAGTTTATCACGTTAGGTCCCATTGTTTTGATGGGCGTTTCTTGACATTCCATATGTCTATCTTCGAGGAGGTCACTTAATATGAGTCCTTGTGGTAGTTAATATAATTTTTATTTATCATATCATGAGGTATACAATTTTAGGCGTCTAAAGCACTTACGTATATTGTACTCTCCCTTCAAATACTACTTGTCTTAGGATTCTGCCTTTATTCGTGAGGGGCATACTTCAAATGCCTCCCGAATATGGAGTTTCACTGTTCCACCTCGGATGTTTCTTGATTTATAGGAGCGACAGTTGTTACTCAGATGTGGATATTTGCTGTTTTTTGGTTTTGTCTGAACTTGGTTTTGTGTTCGATGCTGGGTCCTTCGTGTCCATTTGGGAATCTCTGATGAGTGTTTATGCTTCGGGAGATTGACAGTTGATATAGAGTTGAGCAGTGATCTTTTTTTGCGTTTCTTGCATTTTTACTTTGGTACTTCGTGTCTGTCACTCTGGCGGCCCCCTCTGAGAGAGAAGAAGTTGCACTTTTTTGTTGAGCCCAGTTTGGCGTTCACAATTATTATTTTATCTATGATAGAGTCGAACTTCATTTTCAAAGGCTTGGGAGGGTGTAGTTTATAAGGTTAAAGAGGACATCACAAAGAAAACGGGTGATGTTACTTTCTACCAATGGCTCCACCAAAGAATTCAAAATGTTTGTCCACCTCGTCAGAATTCATTGTCAGTTGGGAAAGAAGTCCCAGAGATTCAAGTTCCAAGTCTTTAAGAACTAAGTGAGGTCAAGTCTGCCTTGTTCAAGGTAGAGGAAGAAAAGAAAGCCTTGCGAGATAAGTTGGGGAAAGTAATTTCTGTGAAGAGAAAGTTAGAGAACGAGAACGAGCGCAAGGCCGAAGCTCTCAAAGAAAGCAGCAAGAAACTTAAGAAAGAAGAGGAAAGTAATCAAGAAATGAAGAAATATCTGAGAGGAGCCAAAGATGAGTTGAAAAGATCGAATGCCAAGGTGGGTGAGGCCATGGTTAGGGCAAACGAATGGAGAAAGTTGTTCAAGGAGTCTGTGCAAAGTGAGAGAGCTGCAAAGAAATCATTAGAGGAATTCAAGAAAGAGTCTCAGTCTGTGGCGTTTGAGCTTGAAAGTCAAATAAGGTGCATCAGACAAGATAGAGGTGCAATTGAGAACATCCTTAGAGAGTATCAGCAGGCTTTAAGGGTGAAGCAAGAGAATTCAGATGAGCTAAGAAGGAATCTGAGGCACATCAGTGATGCTTACCGACAGGTGAGAGAGGAGAGTCAATACTGGGAACACCGTTTTCTCGAGCTAATGGGTGGGATTGAAAAGCAAGAGATCATAGTTGAGTTGAGGGCAGAAATTCAACAGTGGAAGAACAAGTTCTCCAAGTTGGCATGGTTGGCTAACCAGGCAGTGAGGGATGTTCCCAAGAGGTTGAGGAAGGCGAGCGGCGAGATCTTTGCCTTTACAACACTCCGGTGCGAGTATATGAATTCATGGAGTACTGCAAGTCTCTGACTGAGGAACTCATGGAAAGGGCAAGAGAAGCTGCTGCAGTTAACAAAAAAAAAGAAGAACGAAGAGAAGATGAAGGCAATAGGCTTTTAGATTTTAATTCAATCTAATTTTCCCTTTTTTTAGAATGTTCACTAGGAAATTGTAATTTTTCTTTTATTTTTCTGAAAGAATATTGTACTTTTCTTTTCAAGGCATTGTATTGCACATTTAAGGATATTGTATCTTGTTCCTCTCTTTGAATGATTAAAGTTATGATGCTTGAATGAAGTACGCCTATCTCGCTTGTTGATCCCAGCCGCGTTATGTTCTTGAAAATGTTTGAATATATGCTTATGACAAGAGCAAGTTGCACTGTGATTCCCGACAATAAACAACAAATAACATAAAAAAACATATGCATTACATTGCATTCATTAATTTGTCATTTTGCTTATAAAAATATTTCAACTCAAATAGAAGATACGGCAAGCTGGTGCGACTACATCGGTATTGGACACGTTCACAAGCCAGAGGAATGGCAATCTTAAGTGACCTCGATCAACCTCAACCAGCAGTAGAGAATCAGATTCATCCGCCTTAGGCTCAAAGAATGGAAAGCAGGCGGGCGGGCCTCGAGAGAATCGTAATCGAACCATTTAGCTCCTGGTAGCTCCAGTCATGGTGATCCTGAGATGAGAAATGAAATGAATGCCATGAAGGCACAAATGAGTGAGATGATGAGACTCCTGTTGTCTTTGAAGAATGGGAATGACTTTCAAGCTGCTCAGTGGCCTCCTTATGGCCTTCCCTTGGGTTATACTCCTCTAAATCAAGAAGCTAACCCGGGAGCTGGTCCCGTGGCAATAATTGAGAATGTACACCCGGCGTCAGCCGGATCGGAAGAATATTTAGTGAACCCGGGTTGAGATCTCGCATCAATTGTTATACCTCAGCCTATTCCTCAGAATCTCACTCCACAGCCAGCTGTCATTCCACAGACTCAAGGCTTTGCGTCTGAAAACTCTGTTTACCCTCAGGTTCAGCACTCAATGCTTCCACCTCCTTATGGTGTAAGTAACTCCCCTCAAGTCTATTCCATTGAGCACCGCAGAGACCAAAGAGCGATTCCAAATGTTAGAAGAAAGATTAATAATGATTGAAGGCTTTGGCTCCGGGGCTAGGGGAGGCGGAGACTTGTGCCTTATTCACGATGTGGTGTTGCCTCCAAAATTCAAAGTCCCCGATTTTGACAAGTACAGAGAGTGCGACCTGCCAAAAGAGTCACTTGACGATGTATTGTAGGAAGATGTCTACCTACTCCCATGATGACAAACTATTAATCCATTGCTTCCAAGATAGCCTTGTTGGGGCATCTCTTAATTGGTATATGAAGTTAGAGCCATCCCAAGTCCATTCTTTGGAAGGATTTTATGAGATGCATTCCTCAAGAAATATCAATACAATACGGACATGGCGCGCGGGCCGAAGAACAATGTGCAGAGCATGAGCAAGAAGGACAATGAATCATTCAAGGAGTATGCCGCGCGATGGAGGGCTTTGGCTGCACAAGTTACACCTCCTCTTTTAGACAAAGAATTGGTTTCTATGTTCATGGAAACCTTGCCACCGCTATATTATGACCATCGGATCAGTGATTGCATCATCCAATTTTTGGATGTGGTGATTGTTGAGAGAGATTGGAGAGCGGATTGAGAAGTGGAAACATTGCACGAGGGTCCACAAGTAACACAAGCTCCCAAAGAAACCATTCTCGGCTTTCCCAAAAAGAAAGAAGGAGAAACCAATACCATCACTAGCGACCCACCATACCATACCACCCGACATCCCGGTCCCCCACTCCCACACAAGCGGCCGTCCATCCCAAAACAATAACCAAAGCAACCACCAAAAGACCTATCAAAACATAACCTTTGACCCAATTCCCATGTCATACACAGACCTTTCCAACTACCTCATCACCAATAAGCTCATCAATATAAGACCCATGAAACCTGTTCAACCACCTTACTTCAGAGGATACAACCCCAATAGTACCTGTGCTTTCCACGAAGGGGCAGTTGGCCATGTTGTGGAGGATTGCAAAGCCTTCAAGATAGTGGTGCAAGACTTGATAAACGCAAAGGGCATAACTTTCAAGCAGGAGGATCCAAGTATCACGACCAACCTGTTGCCTGGTCACGGGAAGCATGCCACTAATGCAATCATGGATATGAAAGAGCAGTTCCTAATCAGATCAGTAGAAGATATCCAGACTCCCCTAGAAATCATTCATGCAGTGCGCAAATTGCGGATTATTAGAATGGGTTGTGTTCGAGAAAGGAGTTTGTCTTGGCGTCACTGTGTGGGAGCATGTGAAACATTCAAGGTGGTGTTGCGAGGATCGATGGACCGCCATATCATCCGGATGGGTATACGGGAGAAAGAAGAGGATGTTTCGACCTTCCAATCAGGCGGGAGTAGAGGTGTGCGAGAGACTATCGAGGTACCATACGATCGAATTCGGTGTGGAAAGGCAAAGGACTCTTTGTGATCCCATTTCTAGCTCCTAGCCAGAAGAACAATGATGTCCCATGGAGTTACAGTGTGCCATTTCCGGCTCCGAAATCTCAAGCTGCTCGTGATATCACCAATATTGCAGGGAGTAGTGGAGTAACCAGAAGTGGGCGTGTGTATGTTCCCCAAGCTCAGAAAGAGGGTCCTTCTAAGGCAGCAGAAGAGAGAATCCGAAAAGGAAAGAATGTAGAGCGAGCTTTGTGATAAGTAGGAAGGTGTCGATCCAGGAGTTCTTGAATTCTTGAAGATAATGCGGCAGAGTGACTACAAAGTGGTGGATCAGCTACACCACACCCCAGCCAAAATTTCCATCATGTCCCTAATACTAAACTCAGAAGCCCGCCGTGATGCCTTGGTTAAAGTACTGAATGAGTCCCATGTTGCCCAAGATATTACTGTCAATCAGTTGGATGGCATAGTTGGGAACATCGTTGCATCTAACTACATTACTTTCACCGATGATGAGCTCACCCCAGAGGGGAAGGGGCACCATAAGGCGTTGCATATCTCAGTGAAGTGCGGTGAATATACGCTCTCCAGGGTTCTCATTGACAATGGATCCTCATTGAATGTTATGCCCAGATCAACAATGAACAAGTTAGAGGTATATTGTTCCTACATGAAACCCATCTCAACCATGGTCAGAGCCTTTGATGGGTCTATGAAAGAAATCATGGGGGAAATGGAGTTTCCAATGCAAATAGGGCCTGAGGTGTTCTATATGACCTTTCAGATTATGGACATTGAATCCTCATACAGCTGCCTCTTGGGGAGACATTGGATCCATGCAGCAGGTGCTGTCCCTTCATCACTTCACCAAAAACTCAAGTTTGTAGTCGACGATAAGCTTGTAGTTGTCTTTGGGGAGGAAGAGTTCACAGTCAGCAAGCCTATCCCCTCTCATTATATTGAAGCTGCAGAGGAATCCCTTGAGTCCGCCTTTCAATCCTTAGAAATTGCGAACGCTGGGTTCGTAAGTGAAGAATCCCCACTACCTGCACCGAAGTTGTCCAATGTTGATATTATGGTAGCAAAAGTTATGCTGAAGAATGGCTATCAGATTGGGAAGGGACTAGGAAGATCTGAACAAGGAATTCTGTCACCCGTGCATCTGCAAGAATACAAGGACAGACGTGGGTTAGGCTATTGGCCCACTCTAGTTGATAAGAGAAGAATGGCTGAGGAAAAGCATGAGAAAAGATTGGCTAGGCTGCAGGGGAGAGAACCCAGATTGATGATGACCCCCATAGATGACCTCAGCAGAGATTTTTGAGAGTCTTTGGCATTTGAACCCTAATCAGGTAGCTGTCATCGAGGAAGAGTTAGCTGAAGAAGGCTACAATTACAAAACCATATCTTTTTCCATTGAGGCTAGCAGTTTTGGTAGGACCAAATAAGTCTATGTGAAGCAGTTCTAGTGATCTTTGGGATGTGATCATGTTTTTAGGTTTGAAACTTGATTTGACATGTTTACCATGAACACATGCTTCACACACTCTATCTTTTTCAAAATTGATTTTTGGCGATCCTCGACTAGTTCCTTTTGGAAAGCTTTGAAATGGTTTGCATGCTTATGTGACCGGTTCTTCTATGCCAAATCCATTTGTCATTTTCATAAGACATAAGACAAGTTTCTTGAGAAAGTTCATCAAGACATAGGCTATATAGATTTTTATTTCTAGATGCGATAAACAAGACCTTACGGAGGAGATTTCTTTAATAAAACATTTATCGATTTGAAAGAAACTTTATGACCACTATCACATAGTTGACTAATACTTAACAAGTTATGCTTTAAACCTTCTACATATTGAACATTCTTAATTTTAGGGGATTTAGAATTACCTATAGTACCTATACCTTTGATGCAAGCTTTATCATCATTGCAAAAAGATGACATAGCCTCCATCTATTCTCTCCATTGAGAGAAATTTATCTCTTTCCTGTCATGTGCCTCGAACATCCCTTTGTCTAAGAACCACGACTTTTTCTTGGATGCTAAGAGGCATTCTGTTTCGGATGTTAGTAATGATTTAGGTACCCAATATCTTTTGGGTCCTTCATGGTTAGTTTTCTTCTGTAGAAGCTTCTTTTCATTTTATAACATACGAAATATCATGACCAAAATGTTTACAATATGTGCATTTTGTCTTAGGCTTTCTAGTCCTATGATTCTTCTCAGTTTGTTTTTCTATAGGTAGCTCAAAAGTATTATGTATAGACATAGCTAATTCTTTAGTTAAAGCAGACACTTTTTCTTTGAGAAGGTTATTTTGTTTTTCAAGATCGGTGTGTATAAGGTTTGGTTGCTCTAAGACCTTATCTTTCAAAAGTTTGTGTTGTTGAGAAAGTTTAAAGTGAGAATGTTGAAGAGTTTGAACTGTTCTTATCAAATATTCATTTTGTTTTTGAAGCTCTTCATTCTCCTTTTTGAATTCAAAAGTTGATTTTTGAACATAACACATTTTTGGGCTAAAGTGTTTGAATCGGATAATAGGTTTTCAAAAGCATGTTCGAGTATCTTTGCATGAAGCACAAGTTAGTGATTTAGAAGTGCTTACCTCTTCTAGTCGAGTATCTCCTACGAAGCATGAGTTGATTGATTCCATACTTGATGCAGGAAATATTTGAGAGGTTCCTCGAGTCGACCATGAGACAAAAATTTGCGATCTCTTCATCATGGTGCGAGTTGGTTTCTTTCCGAGTCATCCCATGTTGCAAGTAGAGCCTTTTTCTTAGGTGTGAACTTTCTGTTGCTTCCTTTCAACTTTGGACATTCATTTACGAAGTGTCGAGGTTTGTTACATTCATAGCACACAGGTCAATTTTCTTTGGTTCCTTCACCTTTAGGTTGATCTTTCTTGAAGAAGGGTCTTCTGTTATTTTTCTTTCTAAATGCCCATCTTCTCAACCTTACGGTGATTAGAGCCATTTCATCCTCATCATCAATGTTACTTTCATCATCTTCACTTTCCTCTTGAGTGTCCTCTTGAGCTTTAAGTGCCATAGCTTTAGAAGGTTGTGAAGATTTTTGAGAAGCTTTGAGTGCAATAGTTTTAACCTTCTTGGGTTGAAGTTCATCCATGATTTCTTGTTCATGTACTTTTAGAGATCCAAGTAGATCTTCTATTTTGAGAATAGAGATCTTTAGCTTACATTATAGCGATCACTTTAGGTCTCCATACCTTTGGAAGGCATCTCGGGAGTTTTCTCACTTTGGCTTGATTTGAGTAGGTATTTCCCGGAGAGTTCAAATCATTTGTTATTGTTGTGAATCTGCTAAACATTTTGAAATTGTTTCTTGCTCCTCCATTTTGAATGTTTCAAATTTATGAATAAGAAGGTTGATCTTTGCTTCTTTGACTTAGTCATTCCTTCATGGGCGATTTTCAATGTATCCCGATTTCTTTGGCGGTTTCTTTCCCGGCTACTTTATCATATTCACTTCTACCTAGAGCACATGTTAGATAAAATTTAGCTTTAGAGTTTAGAAGTACCATGCGTTTATCTTCAGTGTGTCCAGTGTTTCTTGGTTTAGTCATAGTGGTCCCATCATCAAGAGTTGTAGTAGGTTCAAAAGGACCATCTTCAACAATGCCCAGAGATGTCGGTGTCTTGAGATTCTAGGAACAATCTCATTTGATCTTTCCAATAATAGTAATGTTCACGGTGAATCTGGTGGTCTATTTCTTTGAAGCTCCTTTAGGAAGGAACATTACTGAGTTGGAATGATGACTCATCACTTCTTCCGGGATCTTTCCTCTCTGCTTGCAAGGTGTGCTCACCCTAGAGGTGAGCTCGATGCCAATTGAAGTGATTAATTTGCACAAGAAAGGGGATTGAATTGTGCACTCTTTTTAATTTTTAATACCCGCAACCTTCTGTATTGTTTCTCAAGATTACTTGGATATCAGAAGGTTGAATGTTAGTAACACAAACAATAGTCAAGTATGAAAGTAGTGAAAGATAATTAACTTTGATGAATTTAGATGTCTTTGATTTCGTAAAGAGTGTTGTTTTCAAAAGATAATCAAAGTAAATCTCATTTAAAATTCTGATCTTGACTATAGAAGGTTGGTGTTTTTAACCTTCTGAAGTAGTTGAAAACTTTGGTGATTGTAAGACAGTTTAAAGCAGTTAATAAGAAAAGCAGATAATGACACAGTAGAGTTATAGAGGTTCACCAAACTGTGGCTACTCCTCTCCCCACGTCCACGTGAGAGTTTCCACTATTCTCCAAATAGATTTACACTTGCTTTAGCTTCAACTGCCAAAGACTTTTCACCTCCACTCTCTTTGTAGGTAGGTAATGATGATTTTTGAGCTTTAGGTAGTAGCCTTCAACCTTCTGAAGCAACATTTTTGCTTTGTCTTGTGCTATCATCATTTCATGTCAGCACTTTACATCATTCCTGTCAATTCAGTCCCTATTCATGTACTACACAACATTTTTCATGCTTTTATTTGAAGCTTCTGAAGCTCCTTAAACATGAACAAACATGCTTTTACAATACAACTAAAAATCAAGGAGTTCCTCTTTACATAGGATAATATTTCTACAACTTTAATTCCTTGAAACTTCATTTGATGCATTTCAATTTAAGATTTCGAATATGAATATGTTTCCCAGAAACAGAAGCTTGAAATCTTTAATTCTCTTTTAACCTTCTTGAACTTTAACCTTACGAACCTCTTTAAGAAGTTAATCAACCTTACGTTGACTTCAATCAAACTTTCGTTGACTATTGGTCAACCTTGTGTTGACTTTTAGTCAACCTTCTGTTTGACTTTCAGTCAACCTTCTGAAGGAAGTTACTTTATCTTTTAAGCTTCTGTAGTCAACCTTCTGATGGTGTAACCTTTTTTATTCAACCTTCTTTAAGGTAACCTTCTGAAGGCAACCTTCTTTTGGCATGCTTGGACTTAAAAGATCACTTAGTTTATTTTGTAATGCCAAGATCTTTGCTATGATTCTATTTCTGTTCTTTCATACACTTGTGAAACTTGTTATAATATAATAAGTGTTTTGGAAAACTTAATTTATTCCTTTAAGTTTGTATCATCAAAACATGGAAAGAGATTTTCATTTCTGAGTTCATCGCAGTTGTTGCGGGAGAAGAAATTGGCAACTGGAAGATCGTCGATTTCCCTGTGGTTTTCATTTCAAAGTAATGATCTTTGTAATGCAAATCCTTTGGCTCTGCCCAAAGCCTTAGGACATTTTCATAGGGGCATGCATGTTTTCTTTTAGATATCATCTATCAATAAAATGTAGTTTTGAATTCTCAAATGAATAAAAATTGCATTTTGCGTCTTCATTTTGTGTCTCTATTTTTGCTTGTTCATTGCTTTTCTATTCCCGCAAATGCAGATCTAAAATGAATGCCTTTGAAAATAATGATGCCAACGGTTCATATGTTAATTTTGATTACCCCGTTAATCAAGTGAGGAGGATGTTGAGGATGATCGGGAAACTCCTCCGGGCCGATGAGAATGGTTGAGCAAGAAGAAAAGGTTATTGACCACATGGGGAAACTGTTGAGATCATCAATTTAGGCATAGAGGGCGAAAAGAAAGAAGTCAAGGTTGGCACTTCAATGAAAAATAGTGAGCATGAGAAGTTGGTTCAACTTCTGCGCAACAATTGAAGATGAAGAAGATGATAAGCCTTGGTATCATGACATCAAGCAGTATATCCTGAACAGAGAGTATCCTCCAGGGGCTTTGGAAAATGATAAAAGAACACTTAGAAGGCTGTCAATGAATTTCTTCTAGAGTGGCGAGGTGCTCTACAAGAGGAATCATGATAAAACTCCTTAGGTGTGTGGCAAAGGATGAAGCAGAAAGGATCATGAGGGAGGTGCATGAGGGCTTGTTCGGGACTCATTCCAACAGACATACTATGGCAAGGAAGATATTAAGGGTGGCTACTATTGGTTGCAGATGGAGTCAGACTGCTACAGTTTTGTAAGAAAGTGCCACAAATGCCAGATTTATGCCGATCACATCCATGTGCCTTCGGCTTCATTAAATGTCTTGAATGCATCTTGGCCA
This sequence comes from Oxytropis ochrocephala, assembly GCA_020916435.1. NCBI lineage: Eukaryota > Viridiplantae > Streptophyta > Magnoliopsida > Fabales > Fabaceae > Oxytropis > Oxytropis ochrocephala. The sequence goes on from CM037092.1 coordinate 74,721,111, forward strand.
TTTTCAATGTGGGGCATGGATGTCATTGGTCCCATAGAGCCTAAGGCGTCAAACGGGCACCGCTTCATCCACGGTTACAATTGATTACTTCACCAAATGGGTTGAAGGCGCTTCATATTCAAAGATAACGATTTAAAGTGGTTGCCAAGTTTGTAAAGAAGGACACGGTGTGTCGCTATGGTCTCGGATAAAATCATCACGGACAATGGTCGCAATCTGAATAGTAAAATGATGAAAGAACTGTGCACAGAGTTTAAGATCAAACATCACAATTCCTCTCACTATCGTCCGAAGATGAATGGGGCAGTCGAAGGAGCCAATAAGAATATCAAGAGAATCGTGCAGAAGATGGTAGTAACCTATAAAGACTGGCACGAGATGCTTCCCTTTGCTTTGCACGGGTATCACACCACAGAACACACTTCAACCGAGGCAACCCCGTTCTCTCTAGTGTATGGGTCAGAAGTTGTTCTTCCCATTGAAGTTGAGATACCCTCTCTTCGAGTGCTCATGGAAACCAAGTTAGAAGAGGCTGAATGGGTTCAAATCGGTTTAGATCAGTTGAATCTCATAGAGGAAAAGAGAATTGCAGCTTTGTGTCATAGTCAGATATACCAACAAAGGATTAAGACAGCTTTTGACAAAAAGGGTTGCCCCAGGGCATTCAATGTAGGAGACCTTGTGCTCAAGAAGATCTTGCCCATTCAAAGTGATCCCCGTGGGAAGTGGACCCCAAGTTATGAAGGGCCATATGTGTTGAAGAAAGCCTTTTCTGGAGGAGCATTTATACTCACCAACATGGATGGCGAAGAACTCAGGAACCCAATCAATTCAAATTTAGTCAAGAAATATTACGCCTGAGAAAAATAAAAGAAAAAAGAGAAAAATGAGCGAAGCAAGAATTAGCTCGCTAGGTTGAAAACCCGAAAGGGCGCCCTAGGCAAAATTGAGTGACCCGGTGGATTGAAAACCCAAAAGGGCGATCCAGGCAAAAATTAGGGTCAGAAAAGTTGGACATAAAAAGGAAAAATGAAAAGGGGCAAGCAGCGCCTCCAAAAGCTTGGATAAAAGGGTGATCAAGGCTGCAAGTATGAGCGGTTGGCATCGAACGCTCTAAGACAAAGAATGTTCATAAGATCTGCTGCGTCCATTCTCTTGTTTTTCTTAGTTTCAGAAAAATCTCCAATGTACTCCTTTCAGTCAGCGTGACATTCTGCACGTCTGACTTCCATATGAATAAAAGTCCAAATTTTTCACTCTATCAGTTTGTTGTCTTATCATTGCTTTCTTTTCATTTCTGCTTTAAAACTACGTTTTATGGTGAAGTGACTAGTTTGCACAAGAAAGGGGGGATTGAATTGTGCTATCTTTTTCTTTTTTAATTCCTGCAACCTTCTGTATGGTTTCTCAAGATAACTTGGATATCAGAAGGTTGAATGTTAGTTGCACAAACAATAAGCAAATGTGATAATAGTAAAAGATAATTAACTTTGATGATTTTAGATGTCTGTTCTTTTAGCAAAGAGTGTAGTTTTCAAAAGATAATCAAAGTTTAGCTTATTTAAAATTAAGATTTTGACTTCAGAAGGTTGGTGTATTTAACCTTCTAAAGTATTTTGAAAACTTTGGTGATTGTTAGGCAGTTAAAGCAAATAGTAAGTAAAGCGAGAAAATATAACACAAGAGAGTTATAGAGGTTCACCAAGCTGTGGCTACTCCTCTCCCCACGTCCTCGTGAGAGTTTCCACTATTTTCCAAATAGATTTTACACTTGCTTTAGCTTCACTTGCTAAAGACTTTCACCTTCACTCTCTTTTGATCACACACAAAAGACAAGTGCTAACTTCCACAGTAGAATCACCAACAACCCTCACTTTTCACTAGGTAGCTTGTTGAGAAACTTTTGGCTGAATCACCAACAACCCTCACCTCTCACTAGGTAGTTTGTTGTGAAACCTTCAAACCGAATCACCAACAACACTCACCTCTTACTAGGTAGTTTGTTGAGATACCTACAACTTAGACTCACCAACAACACTCACCTTTCACTAGGTAGTTTGTTGTGAGAATTACAACTTAGAATCACCAACACCACTCACCTTTAATCTAGGTAGTCTGTTGAGAAACAAGCACAATATTCCTTACAATAAGGGGTTTGGGTTATGGGATGATTTAGGAGCTTGTTTATAGATGAATACAATGTATTTCTAAGAATGTAACAAGCTTGCACACACTCAAGAAAGTATTCCCAATTCTGAATTTTGTAGTAGCTTGAAGTGTGGATGAGAAGGTTGGATTTCGTTTAGAAGCTTGACTTGAAGGTTCCAATATCAACTCATGATTTGTATTTGAATTGAGCTGAGCATTTATATAGACTCCCAATCTGAAAAATATAGCTGTTGGAATGGAGAAAGAGCTGTTGGAATTGTTTGTAGACTTGTAGGTAGGCAATGATGTTATGTATGCTTTAGTTGTAGCCTTTTCAACCTTCTAAAGCAACCTTGGTGCTTTATCTTTCCATAAGGTCACTTCATGTCAGCATTCTACTTGCTTTTCTTCCTTTCTATCACATTTCTGTTCATGTACTTTATCTGATTTACATACTTTAATTTTGAAGCTTCAAGCTCCTTTAACATGAACAAACATGCTTTTAATTTACAAACAAAAATCAAGGAGTTCTTTATCATTTAAGATAATATTTACGAAACTTAAATTCCTTGAACTTCATTTGATCCATTTCAGATTGGGATTTCGAGAATGAATGCTTTTTCGAAAGCGAAGCTTGAAATCTTCAATCCACTTTTAACCTTCTTGAACTTTAACCTTACGAACTTCTTTAAGAAGTAAATCAACCTTACGTTGACTTCAATCAAACTTTCGTTGACTATTGGTCAACCTTGTGTTGACTTTTAGTCAACCTTTACGTTTGACTTTCAGTCAACCTTACGAAGGAAGTTACTTTAACTTTTAAGCTTGCGATCAACCTTCCGATGGTTTTTAACATACGTATTCAACCATACGTAAGGTACCCTTTTGTAGGTAACCTTCTTTTGGCATGTTTGGACTTAAAATATCACTTAGTTTATTTTGTAATGCCAAGATCTTTGCTATGATTCTATTTCTGTTCTTTCATACACTTGATGAAACTTGTTATAATATAATAAGTGTTTTGGAAAACTCAATTTATTCCTTTAAGTTTGTATCATCAAAACATGGAAAGAGATTTTCATTTCTACAATCTCCCCCTTTTGGTGATGACAAACTTGAGAATATATTTTAAGTTTTCTGTTTCTCAGGAATAGACATTTCAATCCAAAATAAATGTATTTAACACATTCATAGCAAAGGGATAATTATCATGTATAAGTGCAAAGAATAACAGATGCAAAGAAACAAACACACATACCACACATACATAGTTTTGATAATTATCAATTACAAACCATAACATACACAAATTAAATATGTCCAAAAGATAATTAAACGATCAACGAAACCCCAAAATATATCACTTAAAAACTAAGTAGCTAATAATCTCCATTCTCCCCTTTGTCAACAAAAGAAAAAAGGAGGAAGAAAGGGAAATTAGCTTGCTACTTGGTTGGAGAGGAATCATCTGAAGAATTTGATGATGAAGCGGTGAGGAATGTCTGGAAGGGTTGAGGAGGAGGAAGTCGGGAGGCGCAACATTAGGAACCATAGTAGGCACTTATGTTTTCCATTACCCATTGTTGATAGGCATAGTTTACGTGAGCTTCGATGCTTTTTCCTTTGAAGTATTCCAATGCTCATCAGAAGCTTGTTGTTCTATACCCTCATCTTCTTCATTTGTTTCTCATGGTGTGCTCTCATCTTCTTCATTGCCTCCAGTACTTCCTTCTTGTCTGCATAGGTGAATGAATCTTCCTTGTTCTCTGAAGGTTTGCTGCTACCAGGTGCCTTGTCTGATGATGATAGAGGTGCATTCATAGTTTGACAAAAGGATCCTAGAGATCCAAATTGTTTTGGCGCATCGGAAGGTAGTTTAGAAGGTCCACGAACCTTGGTACCTTTAGTGCAGAGGAGTCATACATAGGAGAGAACATGAATCTGTGAATATTTTCAGAAGCAAGAGTATTGCCAGGTGAAGTTCTAGGATTTTCACGCCATTGGGAAAATAAATTTGCTACTTGTTCAGTAGATCCCTGAATGTCATGATGAAGAGGAGCAGGAGTTGATTGTGTATTTGGACCAATTGAGGGATCAGGAGTGTGGAGTAATTCAGTGAGAGCAATAGAAGCCATTATTTCAGGGCTAGTGGCTTGATTCTGAGGGTTTTCAGGTGTAACTTGGTCCTCAATATCCCTAATTACCTCATGAACAGCTTGAGTGATAGGAGATAGTGGTTGTGTTTGTTCATTTTTCTGTTCCTCATTCTCATGGGATTGATTTTCTTGTAGCTCCCCCTGAGCTAGACCCTCATGAGAAGTGGTATATGGCAAGTAAATGATTCCTTGAGAGAATGGGTAATAGATGGCTCTATCAGAAGGTAGAGATTCTATAGCAGAAGGGAAAGTTTCAGAAGCTTGATTCTTAGGTTTCTCAAGGTCTGTGCTAAGGTTCTCATCAGAAGCTTCTTTTTCCATTTGTTCGAGTTGTTCTTTTTTTGGTTGGAGTGTCATTCAAGTCTAAAGGATTTTCAAAAATTTCTCTCCATTCTTGAGAGGGTTCTGTCTCAACTAAATTCTCAATTGTAGGATTTGGTGGGGCTAAATTTATAGGCTCAATTCCAATAACAGTTTACGGTTCTAGTGACTCCCCACGAGGAGTTGACATAGGTGCATTTTCAAGTAGGACTTGATTCTAGGATTGGTTTATCTTGAAGCGGTTTTGTTTTGGAAAGACTTCTAGTTTCTTGCTAAAAGGTTTGATCCCATCTGTTTAGCACTCTTGGACCGAAGGTTGTTTTTCATGTATTGATTCTTCCCTAGCCACAGAGATTTTCTTAAATCTAAATAATTTGGTCAAGAACATACCATAGGGTAGGGATGAAATCGCCTAATGGTTTTGCACATGTCTATCATATAATGAAAGATAATGTATGGAAGGTTAATCTTATTTCTAGTGATCATGTGATAGACTAAGAGTAGATCAATAGGTTTTACACCTTTCAAAACTTCTGCTCTAGGAATCGAGAGAGTGGACTACCATATTGTGCATGATACGTGCTTCATCCTTTAGTGCTGATGATTTGAGCTTTTCACTAGGTTTCTTCATCAGAAGCTTCAGAACTTCCTCCTGTGTAACTTCAGTTTGATCATACCAATCTTTTCCATACAAACACACTTCATTCTCAGGAATTTTCAGGGCATTGGCTATTATGGTTGGTGTTACCACAATGGTGGTTCCTTTTACTTGAGTAGTAAAAGAGGATTTGTTTTCACTCACATTCATGTATCCATAGAATTCTTTTATGAGGTTGGGATAAATAGTTTCTCCTTGGGACAGAATGTTTTGCCAACCTTGATACTCAATGTGTTCTTGTAGATTCCAACCAGAAGCTTTAAGTTCTTCCAACAGATAAATTCTACCAATAAGAACATTCCTCTTTCCCCATTTTTCCTTATCAAACATTTGTACAGGAAGGGCTTGTTTTTCAACTTCAGAAGCTTGATCAAGTTTCTGTTATTCATCCATCTTTTCCTTTCCTTTACTTCCTCCAAACTTTATCTTAAATTTTGGTCTTTTGGAAGAAGATTGGGGTTGAAGAGAGGCTTTTCTTTCGGGTTCGATTTTGATTCTGCCATCATTTCAGACAGAGTAGAATCATCATCATCAAGAGTGATTGGTTGACTCCTTCTTGTTCCAGGACCCTGTATTTCCTTGAGAGAACTTGTTTTGATTCTTGTAGACCTTCGTGAGGGAGTGGGTGATGATTTGGAAGGTTTTTGTTCTGATGGAGGATCAATCTGGGTAGGTGTAGGTTTAGAAGCATTCAATAATGCAGGTGGAAGGTCATGGGTTGTGGGAGTGCTGGCTTTCTTCACACATGGGATTTTTGTTCTCACCATTTTTGGAGAAGAGAGAAAATTTTTTTTCGCGAAGAGGGAAAGGAGAGAAGAAGAGAATCGGTTTGAGAGAGAATGAGTTCAGTTTGTTTTGGGCGTGCGTGGAAGAAAGTGAAAGAGAGAGAGAGAGAGAGAGAGAGACTAGCCGTTGTGACTTGATGGTTGCAGTTATGACAGGACATAACTGTCATAGAAGTCAGTTTTTAGTTGCTTTAATAACCGTCCCCAATTGACTTTAATTTATCCTTCTCAAATTCAACCTTCTGAATTTGATTCTCTCCAAGCGAACCTTCTGAAGACTTCAAAAGGTTGGGGTTTTTGACATATTTTTCTCCTAAGGACATTTTAAAATGTGCAAAGCCTTTTTAATAAAATTAAAACTTTCTTCTAACAAAGGCTTGGTAAATATATCAGCTAATTGATGCTTGGTGTCAATAAAAATAAGTTCCACATCCTTCTTTTGAACATGATCTCTGATAAAATGATGTTTAATATCAATGTGTTTAGACCTAGAGTGTTGGATGGGATTCTTTGATAAATTGATAGCACTAGTATTGTCACAATAAATGGGAGTGCATGTGTACCTTATAGAGTAGTCCTCCAATTGATTCTTGATCCATAGAATTTGAGAACAACAACTAGCAGCAGCAGATACATATTCGCGCTCAAAGTAGTTGATAATGCAATTGAATTCTGCTTTCTACAAGACCAAGAGATTAAGGATTCCCCAAAATTTGACATGATCCACTAGTACTTTTACTGTCAATTCTATCACCAAAGATAGTCGACATCACACAAGAGCTAATTAGGTCAAAATGAGTATTCTTTTTATACCATAGACCAAGATTAGTTGTTCCCACTAAGTATCCGAATATTCTTTTGATCTGCAGATGAGATGAGATTCTTTTGGAGAAACTTGAAATCTAGCACATAGGCCAACTGAAAACACAATGTCAGTCTACTAGCGATTAAATATAATGATGAACCTATCATACCCTGTATTCTTTTTGTAAATTGGTTTTCCTTCTTCATCCTTCTCAATTTGTACAGAAGGATGCATAGGAGTTACCATGGCTTTAGCTTCACTCATCTTATATTTCTTGAGAAGATCTTTGATGTATTTTTCTTGACTAATAAAGATACCTTCATCAAGTTGTTTAATTTGAAGCCCTAGAAAGAAACTTAATTCTCCCATCATACTCATTTCAAATTCACTTTTCATAAGTTTCCCAAAATCTTTGCATAATTTTTCATTTGTTGATCCAAAATGATATCATCAACATAAATTTGAACAATCAACAAATCTTTATCAAGAGTTTTCTTAAATAATGTAGTATCAATTTTTCCTCTTGTAAATTTGTTTTTGATCAAAAAGTTACTTAACCTTTCATACCAAGCTCTAGGAGCTTGCTTAAGCCCATATAGGGCTTTGGTGAGTTTAAAAACATGGTTTGGTTTCTTTTGATCAACAAAACCAGGAGGTTGATTGACATAAACTTCCTCATTTAAAAAGCCATTTAGAAAAGCACTTTTAACATCCATTTGAAATAATTTGAAATTTTTGTGTGCAGCAAATGCAAGTAGGATTCTAATAGCTTCTAACCTTGCTACAGGAGCAAAAGTTTCATCATAGTCAATACCTTCCTGTTGGTTATACCCTTGAGCAACAAGTCTTGCCTTGTTTCTCACCACCTTACCATTTTCATCTAGCTTGTTTCTGAACACCCATTTGGTTCCTATAATAGACTGATTTTTTGGAGGTATCACTAAGTTCCATACCTCATTCTTTTCAAATTGAGAGAGTTCTTCAGTCATAGCTCCTATCCATGATTGATCTTGTATGGCCTCATTTATTGACTTAGGTTCTATTTCAGAGATTAAGACCATTCCAGCAGCATTGTCTCTAAATGAAGTTCTAGTTCTAACAGGATCAGAAGTGCTACCAATAATTTGATCTTGTGGATGATGTACCACCATTCTCCAACTTCTTGGTAATTGAGAAGGTTCATCAGAAGCTTGAGTAGCTTCATTTGATTGTTTAGAAGGTTGAGCGAAGCTTCACGGTTCATCCTTCTCCAACTGCTTTCATGTTCTGTACCTTCTTGATTGGTCTCATCAACATCAATTACTTCACTTGAACTGTTAGTTTCATTAAATACAATATGCATGCTTTCTTCTACAGTTTGAGTCCTAAGGTTATATACCCTATAAGCCTTTGAAGATGTTGAATATCGAGAAAAATTCCTTTATCGATTTAGAATCAAATTTTCCTAGATTGTCTTTGTTATTCAAAATGAAACAAGTGCAACCAAATACACGAAAGTATGCAATGGTTGGTTTTCTATTTTTCCAAATTTCATAGGGGTTTTCTCAACAATTTTTCTAATAGACACTCTATTCAAAATATAGCAGTGTGTTTACGACACGCCCAAAAGTATTTTTCAATTTTTGAATCTTCTAAGAGTGTTCTTGCCATTTCTTGCAAAGTTCTATTTTTCTTTCTACAACTCCATTTTGTTGTGGAGTTCTAGGACATGAGAAATTGTGAGTAATTCCATTTTCATCAAAAAGTTTTGAAAAGAGAAGTTTTCAAATTCTCCCCATGATCACTTCTTACGAAATAACATTTGTTCCTTTTTCATTTTGAACTTTCTTTAGAAACACTTTGAAGGCTTCAAAAGCCTCATCTTTGTTTTTCAAAAATAACACCAGGTGAATCTAGAGAAATCATCAACAATTACAAAACCATATCTTTTCCATTAAGACTAGCGGTTTTGGTAGGACCAAATAAGTCTATGTGAAGTAGTTCTAGTGACCTTTGGGATGTGATCATGTTCTTAGGTTTGAAACTAGATTTCAAATGTTTACCATGAACACATGCTTCACACACTCTATCTTTTTCAAAATTGATTTTTGGTAACCCTCCGACTAGTTCCTTTTTGGAAAGTTTTGAAATAGTTTGCATGCTTATGTGGTCATTCTTCTATGCCAAATCCATTTGTCATTTTCATAAGACATAAGACAAGTTTCTTGAGATAGTTCATCAAGACATAGGCTATATAGATTTTTATTTCTAGATGCGATAAACAAGACCTTACCAGAGGAGATTTCTTTAATAAAACACTTATCGATTTAAAAGAGACTTTATGACCACTATCACACAGTTGGTGATACTTAACAAATTATGCTTTAAACCTTCTACATATTGAACATTCTTAATTTTAGGGGAGTTAGAATTACCTATAGTACCTATACCTTTGATGCAAGCTTTATCATCATTGCCAAAGATGACATAGCCTCCATCTATTCTCTCCATTGAGAGAAATTTATCTCTTTCCCTGTCATGTGCCTCGAACATCCACCTGCCTAAGAACCACGACTTTTTCTTGGATGCTAAGAGGCATTCTGTTCAGAGATGTTAGTAATGATTTAGGTACCCAATATCTTTTGGGTCCTTCATGGTTAGTCCTCTTCCTATAGAAGCTTCTTTTCAGGTTTATAGCATACGAAATATCATGACCAAAATGTTTGCAATATGTGCACTTTGTCTTAGACTTTCTAGTCCTAGATTTCTTCTCATTTTGTTTTTCTACAGGTAGTTCAAAAGTTTTCTGTATGGACATAGCTAGTTCTTTAGTTAAAACAGAAACTTTATCTTTGAGAAGGTTGTTTTGATTTTCAAGGTCAGAGAGTATAAGATTTGGTTGTTCTGAGACCTTATCTTTCAAAAGTTTGTGTTGTTCAGAAAGTTTAAAGTGAGAATGTTGAAGAGTTTGAACTGTTTTTATCAAATATTCATTTTGTTTTTGAAGCTCTTCATTCTCCCTTTTTGCATTCAAAAGTTGATTTTTGAACAGCACACATTTTTGAGCCAAAGTGTTTGAATCATGTAATAGGTTTTCAAAAGCATATTTTGTATCTTTGCATGAAGCACAAGTTTGTGATTTAGAAGTGCTTACCTCTTCTAGATCAGTATCTCCTACAAAGCATGAATTGATTGATTCTGTACTTGAAGTAGGAAGTATTTGAGAAGGTTCCTCAGAGTTAGCCATGAAACAAAAGTTTGCAGTTTCTTCATCATGGTCTGAGTTGGTATCTTCTGAGTCATCCCATGTTGCAAGTAGAGCCTTTTTCTTAGGTGTGAACTTTCTGTTGCTTCCTTTCAACTTTGGACATTCACTTCACGAAATGTCGGGTTTGTTACATTCATAGCACACAGGATCAATTTTGCTAGTTCCTTCACCTTTAGGTTGATCTTTCTTGAAGAAGGGTTTTCTGTTATTTTTCTTTCTAAATGCCCATCTTCTCAACCTTACGGTGATTAGAGCCATTTCATCCTCATCATCAATGTCATTTTCATCATCTTCACTTTCTTCTTGAGTATCCTCTTGAGCTTTATGTGCCATAGCTTTAGAAGGTTGTGAAGTTTTTTGAGAGGCTTTGAGTGCAATGGTTTTAACCTTCTTGGGTTGAAGTTCATCCATGATTTCTTGTTCATGCACTTTTAGAGATCCAAGTAGATCTTCTATTTTGAGAATAGAGAGATCTTTAGCTTCTGTTATATAGCAATCACTTTAGGTCTCCATACCTTTGGAAGGCATCTTAGGAGTTTTCTTACTTTATCTTGATTTGAGTAGGTATTTCCCAGGAGTTCAAATCATTTGTTATTGTTGTGAATCGCTAAACATTTTGAAATTGTTTCTTGCTCCTCCATTTTGAATGTTTCAAATTTATGAATAAGAAGGTTGATCTTTGCTTCTTTGACTTGGTCTGCTCCTTCATGGGCGATCTTCAATGTATCCGATTTCTTTGGCGGTTTCTTTTCCCAAAGAACTTTATCATATTCACTTCTACCTAAAGCACATGTTAGATAAAATTTAGCTTTAGAGTTTAGAAGTACCATGCGTTTATCTTCGTGTGTCCAGTGTTTCGGGTTTGCTCATAGTGGTCCCATCATCAAGAGTTGTAGTAGGTTCAAAAGGACCATCTTCAACAATTCCCCAAATGTCGTTGTCTTGAGATTCTAGGAACAATCTCATTTGATCTTTCCAATAATAGTAATGTTCACCGGTGAATCACGGTGGTCTATTTGCACAAGCTCCTTCGGGGAAGGAACATTACTGAGTTGGAATGATGACTCATCACTTCTTCCATGATCTTTCCTCTCTGCTTTGCAAAGTGTGCTCACCCCTAGAGGTGAGCTCGATGCCAATTGAAGTGACTAGTTTGCACAAGAAAGGGGGATTGAATTGTGCTATCTTTTTCTTTTTTAATTCCCGCAACCTTCTCAGTATGGTTTCTCAAGATAACTTGGATATCGAGAAGGTTGAATGTTAGTTGCACAAACAATAAGCAAATGTGATAATAGTAAAAGATAATTAACTTTGATGATTTTAGATGTCTGTTTTCTTTTAGCAAAGAGTGTAGTTTTCAAAAGATAATCAAAGTTTAGCTTATTTAAAATTAAGATTTTGACTTGAAGGTTGGTGTATTTAACCTTCTAAAGTATTTTGAAAACTTTGGTGATTGTTAGACGCTTAAAGCAAATGGTAAGTAAAGCGTAAAATAAAACAAAGAGAGTTATAGAGGTTCACCAAACCTGTGGCTACTCCTCTCCCACGTCCTCGTGAGAGTTTCCACTATTTTCCAAATAGATTTTACACTTGCTTTAGCTTCACTTGCTAAAGACTTTCACCTTCACTCTCTTTTGATCACACACAAAAGACAAGTGCTAACTTCCATGAGAGAATCACCAACAACCTCACTTTTCACTAGGTAGCTTGTTGAGAAACTTTTGAATCGAATCACCAACAACCTCACCTCTCACTAGGTAGTTTGTTGTGAAACCTTCAAACCGAATCACCAACAACACTCACCTCTTACTAGGTAGTTTGTTGAGATACCTACAACTTAGACTCACCAACAACACTCACCTTTCACTAGGTAGTTTGTTGTGAGAATTACAACTTAGAATCACCAACACCACTCACCTTTAATCTAGGTAGTCTGTTGAGAAACAAGCACAATATTCCTTACAAAAAGGGGTTTGGGTTATGGGATGATTTAGGAGCTTGTTTATAGATGAATACAATGTATTTCTAAGAATGTAACAAGCTTGCACACACTCAAGAAAGTATTCCCAATTCTGAATTTTGTAGTAGCTTGAAGTGTGGATGAGAAGGTTGGATTTCGTTTAGAAGCTTGACTTGAAGGTTCCAATATCAACTCATGATTTGTATTTGAATTGAGCAGCATTTATATAGACTCCCAATCTGAAAATATAGCTGTTGGAATGGAGAAAGAGCTGTTGGAATTGTTTGTAGACTTGTAGGTAGGCAATGATGTTATGTATGCTTTAGTTGTAGCCTTTTCAACCTTCTAAAGCAACCTTGGTGCTTTATCTTTCCATAAGGTCACTTCATGTCAAGATTCTACTTGCTTTTCTTCCTTTCTATCACTGCACATCTCTGTTCATGTACTTTATCTGATTTACATACTTTAATTTTGAAGCTTCAAGCTCCTTTAACATGAACAAACATGCTTTTAATTTACAAACAAAAATCAAGGAGTTCTTTATCATTTAAGATAATATTTTCAAACTTAAATTCCTTGAACTTCATTTGATCCATTTTCATTGGGATTTCGAGAATGAATGTTTTTCCGTAAATGAAGCTTGAAATCTTCAATCCACTTTTAACCTTCTTGAACTTTAACCTTCCGAACTTCTTTAAGAAGTAAATCAACCTTCGTTGACTTCAATCAAACTTTTCGTTGACTATTGGTCAACCTTGTGTTGACTTTTAGTCAACCTTCCGCTTGACTTTCGGTCAACCTTCACAAGGAAGTTACTTTAACTTTTAAGCTTCGCGATCCAACCTTCCGATGGTTTTTAACCTTTTGTATTCAACCTTCCGTAAGGTACCCTTTGTAGGTAACCTTCTTTTGGCATGTTTGGACTTAAAATATCACTTAGTTTATTTTGTAATGCCAAGATCTTTGCTATGATTCTATTTCCTGTTCTTTCATACACTTGACAGAAACTTGTTATAATATAATAAGTGTTTTGGAAAACTCAATTTATTCCTTTAAGTTTGTATCATCAAAACATGGAAAGAGATTTTCATTTCTACATATGGTAGATGATAAATAAATCATGGAAATGTGCGTAAGTCATAGCATTAAGATCATTGCGAAATTTTTGAAAATAACAACAAAAAGAGACGATCTTTCAGTCAAGTAAGCTCACAAAATCAAATAAAAGTTACTGATTGCATTAGAATAAGAGGACAGAGCTCGGCTCTCGAATTCTTATCATAGATGATCGTTGTGTCTCATAACGCAAGTCCTGCGAGTTGGTCGGACCAGCAAAAGAAAAGCCAAAAGAGCAAAAGAACAACAAAAAAAAGAGAAAAAAGAAAAGAACAGAAATAAAAGAAAAGAGTTGAAAAAGCAAAAGAGCAATAAAACAAATAAAGTCATGCATTACATAAAATCATGCACTCATCAGTCATAGAAAATAATAATAATAATAACGTAAAGAAAAGAGAGATTCAGACATTTGTATTACATTCATCATAAGAAAAACAAAAAGAAAACAACAATCATGGCATTTGCATTGCATGCATTGGTTCATTTTTCAGCTGCAGACAAGTAAGAGAGGATAAACACTTCGGTGTTAATGCTCGCCTACAGATTCCAGAAAGCGCTCCCCCAGTTGGGAGTTCAGAGGAGAGAAAAGAAAAATAAAGAAAGAGAAAAGAGAAAAAGAAAAGAGAAAGAGAAGAGAAAATAAAAAGAAAAAGAAAAGAAAAAGAAAAGAAAAAGAAAAGAGAGAAACAGAAAAGAAAAGAAAGAAAAAGAGACGAAAGAAAAGAAAAGAGAGCGCTCAAGTGCGCATTATAGTTTGAAGCCCAGAGAGATCATCGCTCCTTTCTGCCCAAGTCTTACGTCGTGTACGAGCAATGTCATACCCCAATTTTGTCCGGCTTAGGTCAAAACCCTAATTTTTCCAAAAAATAAATAAATAGGGGAGAAGAGAGCATCATGCATTGCATTTAGGTTTCCAAAAGTCATTTCAAAGTTTCTAGAGTCATTTTTGGGGTTGGAATGCACTTTTTGAGCAAATTAGGTTTTTCAAAGTGCAAAGGGTATTTTGGTCTTTTCACAAATAAGGAACAATTCTTCAAGACAAGTCATCCAACATGCATTTCAAGGTATTAGAGATTATTCCTAGGGTGAAAAGTCATTTTTGAAGTAAAAATGTCTTCAGGGCAAAGAACTAGGGTTTTTAGGGTGAAAGGGCATTTTGGTCATTTCACAATAAAAACACTCTTTCGTCCCAAATCCCTGAACAAGCATCAATGATTTAATTGAGGAGTATTTGTGCCTAGTTGTGATTGTTTTTGCGCACAAATATTAAACCTTTTGGCATAAAAATCAAATTTTTGGATAGAAGGGTAAAATGGTCATTTCCTTTGAGGTGGGGTAAATAAATAAATTTTGGGATTGGTGAGATCATAAAATTCAGAGCCCAATCATTGAATCATGGGACATGGCCCAAAATGGCATGAATTTAGAAGAATTATCTAGAAAGGGATATTCCATTTCTTTTGAATTTTGAAAGGTCAAGTATAGTACAATAGTACAATTTGCAAATTGTGTTTAAATCTTGGCCTTCCATTCAAGTTTTGTGTGCAATCCTCACCCTTCATTTGAATCAAAATGGCACTTGTGTAATAAGCTTCATGGAAAAATACAATTTTGTAAATAAACTTATCCTTCACCACCTCATTAGTTCGCTGTGCATTCAATTTCTCTCTCTCCTCATTTTGTGCTTTTTAATTACCCTCAATCCATGTGACATTGCATCTTGACCATTGATTCAAATTTTATCTCAAATCCTATTGGTTTGCAAGAAGCACATTGTCATAAATACCCTTGAGTTTGCACCCCATATAAAAACCCAAAAGCAAGAGACCAAAAGGAACACTCTCATTTTTTACCCTAGCAACCAACCTCTCCTCTCCTCTTCCTCTCTTGGCCGTAGCCTTTCCCCCCTCCTCCTCCATTATTTTCTTTGATTTCCTTCTTCTTTTTTTCATCTCAAAATCTACTACTACTCCATACATTTCCATATTCTCCTACTCTAGTTCATATTTACATCATCAAAAGCTTGTGGTTTGAAGATTTGCTTGGAGGTTTCCTTCAAGTTGTTCTTGCCTCTATTTTGCATTCTCTTTCCTTTTTCTAGTTGTTTCTTGAGGTAAGCCTATTATCTCTTGCATTTTTAATTATTAGCATGTGAATCTTTCTTCTACTCCTCTTTCCTCCTCAAAGAGGCTTAGAGGTTCATTTCAAACACTATGTCAAGGACATTGGGAGCCTTGGGTGTTTGAAGTGAACCCTTGGCCTTGATGAGAGTGTTCTTGTGTTTTAACCATATGTTTTTGCATTTTCACACTCATTTTTTCACTTTTCCATGAATAAAGAATTTTTCACATATTATATGCATCTTCTTGTTCATATCATAACTTGCAAGTTGAACTTTGGTTTGATTTAGGGGTGTAGGGGTTTCGGTTTTGAACCTTAGGAGTTAGGGTTTATGTTTGATTTCTTTTCACTCCTTGATTTATGTAAATAAAATGCATGAAGTGCTTGATTTGCATGATTTGTTCTATGTGTTGATTATGAGTTTTGGCATGAAAAATGTGGGTGTTCATGTTCATATAGGGTTCGACCATAGGGCTTATTTTTGTGCATATTTTAGTGCTCAAATTGTGTTGTTTGATCTTGTGTAGAAAAATGCAATTGCTAGTGTGTTTTTGACCACTCAAATATTTTTTTACCTTACCACTCATTAACCTTTTACCAAAAGTAAAAAAAACATTTTAACTTTTTACTATCTCATTAAATAATTACCATTCACCTCATGCATGTTTACTTTACCGTTCATTAACTTTTTACTAAAAGTTTTACTACTTGTCTATTTGCAAAAATACCCAAAACATTTTTACACTTTGGATTTCATCACTTGTTCATGCATCCATTAATATCATGTCTTGCATTCATTATTATATGATCATGCATTCATTAACACTATATCTTGCATTCATTTTCACATGTTCATGCACTCATTAACACTATGTCTTGCACTCTTTTTAAATTGTTCTTGCATCCAATAATACTATGCCTTGCATTCCATAATTGCATACTCATGCACTCACATGCGTGCTTAATCATGTACTCAATTGTCCATAGCAACTTGTGAATACTCTTTATGATTGCTATGCTTGTGTTCTTCTATCGTTGTCTCGGTTTTGACTTGAAAAAGGATTTGTAATGTTCTACTTCTTTTCAAACTCAAAATTAAATGTTTTTTTCCCAAATAAAAACCCTAAGGCATTTTCTTAAACAAATCATTAGCCATCACTCAAGTCGTTGCTTGTTTGATCGCTAATGAGGAGTTATTAGTGATAGTCACCAAGCCTCCGCTTGTTTGACTATTATGAAAGCTCCCATACCTTAATTAAACAACAAAAACTAATTCAAATTTCCAAAATAACATGAGCTATTAGTGATAGTTATCACGGATGCTCACCACTTTTTCAAAACAATTTCAAAAAGAAGAATAATTCAACGTTGTCACTGTAATCACCAAGCCTTTGCTTGTTTGGTTACCGGTTCCAACTCTCTTCCGTTCAAGTTAACGAACGCCACTCAAGCCTCTCGCTTGTTTGGTGTTTGCGAACGCATGAGTCTTATTTCAAAAGCTCCAATATTAAAACCCAAAAGCCGTTTTGGACGCAAAACCAAGAACTACGTAGCTTTGATCCTCACCCGGTGAGGGTACGTAGGACGGGTTCACGCCACGTCAAGCATCCTTTTCAAAAAATCTTTGTTTTGTTCCGCTTTTCAAATATACCAAAAACATTCATTTTTCCCCCGTTTTTTTAAGCAATCTCTCAAAAGAAAGAAAAGAAGTAGAATGATTTATTTCAAATCAAACATTTCAAAACCACATCAAGTTAATGGTTCCCTTTCGGTGAGAAAGAGGCGTGTGGGTGCTAAAACCTTCCCCATGCGCAACCGACCCCCGAACCTACATCTCTGCGTTTTCAAAAGACCACCCTCTTTTTTTTCCAAAAAAAGTTTTTTCAATGTTTTCCTAAATAATTATTGGTGGCGGCTCTACTATTTTCACGTTGTTAAACGAAAAGTCCAAACCGGATTTTTCGGGGCGCAACAGCTAGCGACTCCTTTGGGGAAAACTTTTATTTTTTAAAAAAAAAAAGAGATGAGGGTCAAGCCTAGTTAACTTGATGTGTTGTTAAATTGTTTGATCTGAAAACGACTTTTACTTCTTCCTTTTCTTAATTTTCCTTTTCTTTCTTTATATGCTTAAAATCATGCATGCATTCCCCTTTCCTCATCGTGTTTCCCCCTTCTTCGCTCCTTTTCTTGAGGTAAGCTCATGTAGGCTTCCCCCCATTTCTGCTATGATCCTCCTTCTCTGCTCCCTTTCTTGAGAAAAGGCACGCTGGTTCTCCGTCACCGATATTTCACCAGACTACAAGCCAAGCTAATGGCTAATCTGCAAGAGCATCCAGAGATTGAAACTGAAAGTAATCTAGAACATGAGGATTTGGGTGTGCAAATTCTGAACCCTGAGCAGCTAGCTTAGGAAAACCAGGCTTTGAAAGATAAGATGGGTGCTATGGAGGCCCAGATGCATGAGATGATGGTTATGTTGCAAAGTTTGAAGAGTGGGGCAGCTGCTGAAGGTATTGCCGTAGTGGGTCAAGATGGCGTCACTTCTTTCGTTCCTCCTCCAAGATGTCGAACGCAGCGCTCTGACTACAGATTCCTCCGGATCCGGGTCACCACTGCTCTTTTTTGCTTCAGAAATGAATATGTCGAATCAGTACACTCCAAAAAGATATCCTTGGGGTATGCCTGCTGGGTACATGCCGAGAACTGTTGGGCCCATTCCTGCTGGTGTGGCTGCGCCTAATCCAATCACTGTCACCGTGTCTGGGGAAGCTGCCGGAGGACCGCAGATCCAAGCTCCTAGTTCCCATGCTGTGCTCGGATCTACTCGGGGCTCGCAAAGACATCCTCACGGTGTTTCTCAGCCTGGAGGATACTATTACAGTATGGGGAGTCACCCCCAAGGACACATGTTTGAGGGATCTCGGCCAAATGATATGATTCGTGCACTTGAAGAAAGAGTAAGGGCAATGGAGGGTACTGGTGTTAGAGCAAAGGAAGCCCGTGAACTCTGTTTAGTCCCAGATTCGGTTTTACCACCGAAGTTCAAAGCTCCTGAGGTGGACAAATACAGAGGAATCGGTTGTCCAGAGAGCCATGTTAGAATGTTTGTCCGGAAAATGGGTCCTTATGCCAATGACGATAAGTGAGCGACGCATCGCTTCCAAAACAGTTTGGCTGGAGGTCCTCTAGATTGGTACATGAAATTGCAATCCTCTGAAATTCATTGTTGGAAGGACTTGTCTGAAGCATTCATGAGGCAATATAAGTACAATATGGACATGGCTCCAGATAGGTCGCAATTGCAACACATGAGTAAGGGCGAGAAAGAGACTTTCAAAGAGTATGCTCAGAAATGGCGAAGCATAGCTGCCCAGGTCCAACCTCCTCTGACTTAGAAAGAAATGGTGTACATGTTCTTGGAAACCCTGCCAGCGATTTATTATGACAGGCTGATTACAAGTGTTTTAACCAGCTTCTCCGATATGATAGTCTTCGGGGAAAGACTTGAGCATGGTCTCTGAAGCGGGAAGATTTCAAATCATCTCAGTAGTGCAGGAAGCTCTGGTGGTTCAACTAATCAGAAGAAATACCAGCCCCAGTTCCCGAAGAAGAAAGAAGGAGAAACTAATGTCATCTCAGGAGGAAATTCATCTTTTGGTACCCCTCCTCCACAAACTGTTCCATTCTCTGCTCCCGTGTCATCCCAGCAAGGCAGTGACAGTCACAAGCCTCAAGGTTATCGGTACAAGAAACAGACCAGTTTTGATCCAATCCCAATGACATACACTGAGTTGTTTAATCACTTGACTTCCAACAACCTGATCAACACTCGGCCAATGAAAGTTGTTCAGCCGCCATTTCCCAGAGGTTACAACGCTAATGCTACCTGCAGTTTCCATGAAAACGGGGTCGGTCATACTGTGGAGGAGTGTAAAGCCTTTAAGCATGTGGTGCAAGACCTGATAGATGCTGGTTGGATCTCATTTCAGCAGAACAGTCCGAATACAACGAACAATTCGTTGCCCGGTCATCAAAGGCCATCCACCAATGCTATAGAAAGTGCTGTTGGCAAGTTGGTGAAGAAAGTGCAAGAGATCAAGACTCCTCTAAGTGTCATTTCTATTTGAGTTATGCTAGAAAGTGAGGTTGTTAAAGAGAGGTGTTGCATGAATGAAGAAGGGTGTCTTTGACTCTTTATGCGTGGGAAGTTGTGAAAGCTTCAAGATGATCCTGCAGGACCTGATTGATCAGTGTGTGGTTCAGATAGGAACCCATGGTACGGAAGATGAAGTGTTGACTCTACATTCGGACAGTGGCAGGGAGACCAAAAAGCCAATTGAAATTCTGCGCAATCCTGATCCGAGATTGGTTCAAGTCAAGGCTCGACCAATAGTCACTGAAGACCCAGTTCCCTTCTCATGCGAGGAAGAAATCAATGAAGACGTAACGGCGGTACCTACAAAAGAGGGATGTTGGGATACCCTAGGGGAGCCCAGTGGAAAGTTTGATTACTTGGTCAGATATGATGCTCCCGAGAGTGCTCAAATCCGAATGGAAGACATCCAGCCCACAGGATGGGAAGAGGAAGATGAGCAACACAACCAGGTTGCTGTCATCGGGGATGGTCTTGAAGCTGAAGAGGGTGGTGTTAGTCTGATCCGCCATTGCCTTGCTGGAGAATAGTTGAAGAATTGGGAAGCTGCTGCCTTTCCTGTGGCTTTTGATTCAAAGTAATTATTTGTAATGCAACCCTGTGGCTCTGCCCAAGGCCATAGGACAAGTTGTTAGGGGCACGCATGTTTTTATTTTCAGAATCATCATCATCAATAAAAACGTTTGTTTTGAATTTCTCAATCAATAAAAATCATTTTCTCTTCATTGCGTGAGTCTTTTTTCTGCTTTATTATCGTTTGCTTGTTTGTTCGCTTTTCATTCTGCTTTTTCGCTTCGGCAAAAGGCAGATCCACAACAATTGTCTCTCAAAATGACAGTGCCGACAGTCCATATTTTGACTTTGATCACCCTATCAATCAAGTTGAGGGGGATGTTGAGGAAGACTGGGAAACTCCTCCAGAACTCATGAGGTTAATAAAACAAAAGGAAGATTTATTGACCTCACGGAATATCTCGAGGTGATCAACTTGGATACAGCTGAGAACAAGAAAGAGGTCAAAGTGGGTACCGCCAAGAATGACGAAGATCGCATGAAGTTGGTTCAGCTGTTGCACGATTATGTGGATGTGTTTGCATGGTCCTATCAAGATATGCCTGGGTTGGACACTGACATTGTGGTACACAAGCTGCCAGTCAAGCCTGAATGCCCGCCTGTCAAACAAAAGTTGAGAAGGATGAAGCCAGAGATGTCCCTCAAAATCAGAGATGAAGTGAAGAAGCAATTTGATGCAGGGTTCCTAGCGGTGGCCAAGTACCACAGTGGGTTGCCAATATTGTCCCGGTCCCGAAGAAGGACGGGCAGGTCAGAATGTGCGTTGACTACAGATCATGAGTTAATTTTTGATAAGTTAAAGTATAGAACAATAGTACAATTTGAAAATTGTGTTAAAATCTTGGCCTTCCATTCAAGTTTTGTGTGCAATCCTCACCCTTCATTTGAATCAATATGGCACTTGTGTAATAAGCTTCATGGAAAAATACAATTTTGTAAATAAACTTATCCTTCACCACCCTCATTAAGCTGCGCATTCAGCCCCTCTCTCTCCTCATTTTGTGCTTTTTAATTACCCTCAATCCATGTGACATTGCATCTTGACCATTGATTCAAGAAGCACATTGTCATAAATACCCTTGAGTTTGCACCCCATATAAAAACCCAAAAGCAAGAGACCAAAAGGAACACTCTCATTTTTTACCCTAGCAACCAACCTCTCCTCTCCTCTTCCTCTCTTGGCCGTAGCCTTTCCCCCCTCCTCCTCCATTATTTTCTTTGATTTCCTTCTTCTTTTTTTCATCTCAAAATCTACTACTACTCCATACATTTCCATATTCTCCTACTCTAGTTCATATTTACATCATCAAAAGCTTGTGGTTTGAAGATTTGCTTGGAGGTTTCCTTCAAGTTGTTCTTGCCTCTATTTTGCATTCTCTTTCCTTTTTCTAGTTGTTTCTTGAGGTAAGCCTATTATCTCTTGCATTTTTAATTATTAGCATGTGAATCTTTCTTCTACTCCTCTTTCCTCCCTCAAAGAGGCTTAGAGGGTTCATTTCAAACACTATGTCAAGGACATTGGGAGCCTTGGGTGTTTGAAGTGAACCCTTGGCCTTGATGAGAGTGTTCTTGTGTTTTAACCATATGTTTTTGCATTTTCACACTCATTTTTTCACTTTTCCATGAATAAAGAATTTTTCACATATTATATGCATCTTCTTGTTCATATCATAACTTGCAAGTTGAACTTTGGTTTGATTTAGGGGTGTAGGGGTTTCGGTTTTGAACCTTAGGAGTTAGGGTTTATGTTTGATTTCTTTTCACTCCTTGATTTATGTAAATAAAATGCATGAAGTGCTTGATTTGCATGATTTGTTCTATGTGTTGATTATGAGTTTTGGCATGAAAAATGTGGGTGTTCATGTTCATATAGGGTTCGACCATAGGGCTTATTTTTGTGCATATTTTAGTGCTCAAATTGTGTTGTTTGATCTTGTGTAGACAAATGCAATTGTGCTAGTGTGTTTTTGACCACTCAAATATTTTTTTACCTTACCACTCATTAACCTTTTACCAAAAGTAAAAAAACATTTTAACTTTTACTATCTCATTAAATAATTACCATTAACCTCATGCATGTTTACTTTACCATTCATTAACTTTTTACTAAAAGTTTTACTACTTGTCTATTTGCAAAAATACCCAAAACATTTTTACACTTTGCATTTCATCACTTGTGCTTACATGTTCATGCATCTATATGTGCCTATGCCTCTTGTATTCTCATACTCTCTTACATGTTCATGCATCCATTAATATCATGTCTTGCATTCATTATTATATGATCATGCATTCATTAACACTATATCTTGCATTCATTTTCACATGTTCATGCACTCATTAACACTATGTCTTGCACTCTTTTTAAATTGTTCTTGCATCCAATAATACTATGCCTTGCATTCCATAATTGCATACTCATGCACTCACATGCTTGCTTAATCATGTACTCAATTGTCCATAGCAACTTGTGAATACTCTTTATGATTGCTATGCTTGTGTTCTTTCTTGTTGTCTCGGTTTTGACTTGAAAAAGGATTTGTAATGTTCTACTTCTTTTCAAACTCGAAATTAAATGTTTTTTTTCCCAAATAAAAACCCTAAGGCATTTTCTTAAACAAATCATTAGTCATCACTCGAAGTCGTTGCTTGTTTGATCGCTAATGAGGAGTTATTAGTGATAGTCACTCAAGCCTCCGCTTGTTTGACTATTATGAAAGCTCCCATACCTTAATTAAACAACAAAAACTAATTCAAATTTCCAAAATAACATGAGCTATTAGTGATAGTTATCACGGATGCTCACCACTTTTTTCAAAACAATTTCAAAAAGAAGAATAATGCAACGTTGTCACCTGTAATCACTCGAAGCCTTTGCTTGTTTGGTTACCGGTTCCAACTCTCTTTCCGTTCAAGTTAGTAACTAACGCCACTCAAGCCTCTCGCTTGTTTGGTGTTTGCGAACGCATGAGTCTTATTTCAAAAGCTCCAATATTAAAACCCAAAAGCGTTTTGAGACGCAAAACCAAGAACTACGTAGCTTTGATCGCTCGGCCCGGTGAAGTGCGTAATGTGAGGGTTCACGTCCCGTCAAGCATCCTTTTCAAAAAATCTTTGTTTTGTTCCGCTTTTCAAATATACCAAAAACATTCATTTTCCCCCCGTTTTTTTAAGCAGTCTCTCAAAAGAAAGAAAAGAAAAGAAAAGAAGTAGAATGATTTATTTCAAATCAAACATTTCAAAACCACATCAAGTTAATGGTTCCCTTTCGGTAGAAAGGGCGTGTGGGGTGCTAAAACCTTCCCCATGCGCAACCGACCCCCGAACCTACATCTCTGCGTTTTCAAAAGACCACCCGCTTTTTTTTCCAAAAAAGGTTTTTTCAATGTTTTCCTAAATAAATATTGGTGGCGGCTCTACTATTTTAACGTTGTCAAACGAAAAGGCCAAACCGTATTTTTCGGGGCGCAACAAGCAACGCGAAGGATGCAACCCCATGTGAGGCGCAACAGAATAGTTGTATCAAGCCTAAGATACAATGGACGCCGTGTATTGATCTGTATATCAGTTCCAGAGCTGATAACAATCCCTTCGGTCGCTCGAAAAGGCCAACAGGAAGCGTGCTCCTCAAACCCACGTGCAAACTCGGATTCGTCAAGAGTTCGTTTAAGGATTACAAGTTTTAGGCAGCCTGGGCATTTTACCGCTTTCTGAACGCAAATGCCCATTTTACCGCTTTCTGCACGCAAGTGCCCATTTTACTTTTTCTGTCTGCACGTAAGTGTCCATTTTACCTTTTCTGCCCACACGTCAGTGTTCATTTACAGTTTTCGCATCGACGCGAAAGTGTCTATCTTTCCGAAAAAAGAAAAAAAGAGAAGAGAAAAATAGAAAAAATGGGAAAAAGGAAAAAATTCGGGTTTTTCCAAGAATATAAAATCGGTATAATTTCTGAATTCTTTATTTCTATTTTGCCTCGAAATATGTCTTGGCCAATTCATATTTCTTGCCAAAATCTAAATTAAGAGGGGCAGCTGTCATACCCTAATTTTGTCTAGCTTGGGTCAAAACTCCAATTTTCCACAAAAAATAATAATTTGTGAAGTGTGGCATTCTTTTGAAGAGTGTGAGGAGCATTTTGCATGCATTCTTGGGTTTCAAAATTCATTCTAGGGTTTTTAGAATCATTTTTAGAGTGGAAATGCATTTTTTTTGGGCAAGAAGCAAGTTTTTATGTCAAAGGGTATTTTGGTCATTTTGCAAACTAGGATAATTTCTCATCAAGAATCATTGTGCTCTTTTAAGGGAATTTATTTGGGGCAAATGTTTTGAGTTATATGTGTGTTGCGCATGCATTGTTGATTTTTGTACAAAAAGTCAAATTTAATATGTCAACAAAAAAGGGAATATTCTTCAAAAATGCAAGGAGAGGTTTTATATCATTTTTGGGCATAGTGATCTCATGAAAATGGCCCATTCATTTATATTCCTAGTATTTGGCCCAATATGGTTAGATTTTATG
Organism: Oxytropis ochrocephala; assembly: GCA_020916435.1. Classification (NCBI taxonomy): domain Eukaryota; kingdom Viridiplantae; phylum Streptophyta; class Magnoliopsida; order Fabales; family Fabaceae; genus Oxytropis; species Oxytropis ochrocephala. The sequence continues at coordinate 74,745,676 of CM037092.1, forward strand.
GAATTATCTTGTGAAGAAAAATAAAGAAAAAAGGATATTTGGAAGGGTCTCACAATAGTACAATAGTACAAGATGACAACTTGCAAAACTTGGACACCACTCTCCCTCTCGTTTTCGTGCCCCACAGCCCATTATCCCTCCATTTTTGATTTATTTTCATTACTTGCAAAGTGTATCTCAATCATGACCCTCCATTCAAATTAAGATGCAAATCTCCACCATTCATTCATAGTTAATGGCAATCTTGTAATATGAAATTGTGGAGAAACATTTTTGGAAATTCACACCCTCTCCACTCCTCTCATGAGCTGCCAATTCACTCCCTCATTTGTGCTTTCTCAATGCCCTAAATCCATGTGATCATCAATCCTAGCCTTTGATTCAAAATTAAGTTCCAATCTGAAAGCACAACTAGAATGCAAGGACCAAAACACCCTCAACCCTAATTGCATTCTATAAATACCTTGTTAATCCCATCTCTCACAATCTTTGGCCTCTCATTTCTCACTCACATAAACCCTAACACACTCCCTTTCCTCTCCCACTCTCTTGGCCGAATACAACCCACCACTACTACTCCTCCATTCTTCAATTTTTCACCATCAAATCCTCCATTTCTTTGATTCCTACACTAGATCATCTTCTACCATTTTATTCTCTTCAAGGTTTCATCATCAAATCTCCAAGATCTAGCTATTTTTGAAGTACAAGAGTAGATCCAAGTTTGTTCTTGAATTCATTTCATATCTTTCTTCATTTCTTTGTTAGATTTTGAGGTAAGCCTTGAATCTTTGCATCTTGTCTTTAATTTCTTGCATAATCTCTCTTCTCCTCATCTCAACTCCTTCATATTGTTGTTCTTGCTTTGAGGAGCCATGTAACGCCCCAAAAATTATTGGCTATTTATTTAATAAATTATTGGGGATTAGATTGTGGAAAAATATTAGAAATAAAAATATGGTGTTTTATTTAATCAAGGGGGGTGGTGTTAACAATTAATTAAGTGATAAAGAGGGGGCCCACGACCCAAAGGCCCATTAGGCGCATGAGGTGATGGGGTTTACCTAGTGTTGGCTCATTTTGGAGAAAATGAAGAAAAAGAAAGAAAGAAAAAGAAACTAGGGAAGAGAGAGGAGATGGGCGGCGCTATGGAGAGAGAAGAGGAGGGGAGATCGGCGCACAAGGGAGGAAAGAAACAAAAGCAAGAAAAGAACGAAAGAAAAGAGATAAAGAGGTGTGAACCGCAGGAGAAGGGAAGAAGCGAAGGAGAGAAGAAAAAGAAGGAAGAGCTGCACGACGTGAGGAAGGAGAAGGGAGGGAGAGCTGTTGTTGTGGTTCTGCTGGTGACTCCGTAGAGAGAGCTCCGTCTTCGGTTTAATCAAGGTAAGGTTGGGTCTTACCTTATAATAGGGTTTATAATGGGAAGTATGTGGGTTGTAGGGTTTATATTGATCTCATTGTGATTTTATTGATGTTTTGATGTATGATTGAAATATATGATGAATTGACGTTTTCTATGTGGTTGTACGTGATTGATTGAGTGTATCTGGATGATTCTGAACAGTGGTGTTTGTAATTGTGAAATTTAAACCAATAGAAGAATCGATTGTTTTTCCTCCAAGGTGAAGATTGAAATCGATTCTGGGCTCTATACAGAAGCAAGAAATCGATTTCCTCCTTTAAACATGAGCTAGGAATCGATTTCCCACTTCAAATTGGAAGCAAGGAATCGATTTCCCCCTTCAAATTGAAGCTAGAAATCGATTTTCCCCTTTAGAACAGAAGCTAGGAATCGATTCCCTCTTTGAAAATGAAGCCATGAATCGATTCCCTCCCTTAGAAATGAAAGCAAGAATCGATTCCCCTCTTTAAAAATGAAAGCTATGAATCGATTCCCTCTTTGAAAATAAAAGCCATGAATCGATTCCCCTTTTTAAAAACAAGAAATCATGAATCGATTTCGTATTTGTCAATGTTTTCCTAACTCATTTAGCATGTGTTTTATAAAATGTTAGGCTAATGCTGTTGGCTGTTTTGGTACCTAGTGCTGCCTGTTTGTGTCTGGTGTGTTGTTTTAGCCCTTAGGTGCTGTTTTAGTTCTGATGGAACTACTTTAGTCCTTTAGTGCTGTTTTGGTCCTTTATGTGTTGTTTTGGTCCTTTATGTGCTGTTTTGGTCCTTGAGTGCTGGTTTGGTCCCTTATGTGTTGTTCGGTTCTTTAGTGCTGTTTTGGTCCTCTAGTGTTGTTTTAGTCCTTGTGGTAAATTTCCTAGGACAAAGATGATGATGTGTAATTAAATGACGAAGTTGATGATGTATGATTAGATGATGATGTTAATGACGATGGGTCTAATGACCAAAATTAGATGATGATGTGAATGACGATGGGTCTATTGGCCAAAATTAAAAATGACGATGATGTGAGAGATGATGTTGATGATGCAAGAATTGTGATTGTTGTTTGCTCATGGAGTCTCATGCATTACATGTGCATTTTATTGACGATGGATAAGGCTCAATTATTGACGATGATGCCCATAGTGGCTAAAATTATTGACGATGAATGGTACCACATGCATGATTTGCATTTCATTACATTCATTCTCATTAGTGATAAATGCTCACGATTGATATCGATGTGATCGCATCTCTTTGTATAAATATATGTGTGATCTTTGTGATTGATTAAATTCTATGATCGATATCGCTTATTATAAGCCTTATTATGTGGTTTGAGACTCACCCCTTATGTTGTTTATTACCACAGTAACCATGAGTGAAGGCTTACTTCCTTCACATCCGAGTCGATGCGCTCACGATACGTAGCACCTGGGGATGGGTTTAGATTTCTATTGTTTAGTCTTGTATTTGGTTGTTGAACAATATATTTGATATTATTATGTATTGTTGAGACTGTAGTTGTTTTCTGGATTGAGTTGATATGTTTTTGAGGATCCGATTCCACGTGATTGGTGTTACGTATTATTTTGATTTAATAGATGTTTTGTTCTATTTGATCGTTGTTTTAAATGAAGTAAGTGTAGCATCCCGTTTGGATGAATTAAAAGAAATAATTTTTGGAACTCTGATTTTTATTATAAATTGCCGAGTAGAAACGGGGTGTTACAAGCCACTTCAAACTCTATTGACAAGCACCTAGGAGGCTTGGGGTTTGAGGTGGCTCCTTGGCTTTGGAGGAGTTGTTCTTGTGTTTTCTTGCATTTCCTTGCATATTCATCTTGTTTGCATAATATTTGGTCAAATAAAACTCATTTTTCATGCTTATTAGCTTCGGCCAAGAAGGGAAAAATAGGGTTCTTATGTGTTCTTGCTTATTTCATGAGTTGTAGTTGAATAATTGCTTGATTGTGGGTATGTGTGGCCTCGGGTTCAAGCTCAAGAATTAGGGTTTGTGTTTTCTTTTGATTCCTTTGATTTTTGTGTGAATAAAATGCATGATTTGCTTAATGTTTTTTCATAGAACCTTGCATGGTAGATTAGGGTTATATCTTGTGATGTTTTGTGTTTTAATTTGTCAATTTTTGCATGAAATAAGTTGATGAATCAATGCACAATTGCATTCGACCATGACTAGGGTTTTTGCCCCTTTTGATTGCTTGAAAATTGTCATTTTGATTGTGTTTGAGTAAATGCAAGTTGTGCACTTGTGTTTGAGTAAATGCCAGTTGTGCAATTGTGTTTGTTCACTTTTTACCATTTTACTTTACCACTTCATTAACTTTTTACCAAAAAACATAAAACATTTTACCACTTTGGTTTTTACCATTTCACTTCACCTCATAAGACATTTTTACCCTCTTGCATTCATAAACTTTTACCAAAACTTTGCCACAACTTTTTACTTTAACTTGCTTGTTTAGTTAAGTTATTTAGTGATATAATAAGAAGGTCTTCACCCCTTCATGTGCTTCGCACACCTCAAAAGAATTAGGGTTTGGGGTTTGTTCCTAAATGCTTGCTTTAATAAACTTGTCTTTGTTGATAATTGGCAAGAGGATTCACACTTGTGCACTCTAATTTAAGTGTTGAGGATTGACCAAAGTGATTCAACATACTTTGATGCTTTGATTGCTAAGATGACTTGTTTGTTTATGGTTTGCCAAGGATCATACTTGAGGCTACTCTTTTGAATTCATTTGTGCCTACAACTTCCTTGTCTACTCTCATGTGGTATCATCAATACTTAGATAGGTCCATTCCTTACATTGCATCTTCCACTAGATGTGCATTTATATTCCCTTGCGTTTTGTAGAAATGTTTGAGTATGGTCCTCGCCTAGCATCTTCCATTAGATGTGCATTTAGGTTCAATCTTGCCTACTCTTGCATTTTTACTTAATGCCCAATTCAAGTTCATTCTTTGCCTATTTATGTGTTGTGGTCTAATATGTGTAGTCTAGGCTAATATTTGCTCAAGAATTCAAATGAGATTAGTTGCAAGTTATGTCCATGTTGTTGCTTGCCTAAGGATTCGATTTCAATGATTGTGCCATGCTTGAATCTCCAAATCTTCTTGCATTCATTGTTTTCTTTTCTAAATAGCTTAGCATGAAAATGGTGACTAGTGACAATCACCCATAACCTTTGTTAGTTTGGTTGTCATGAGAGCCTAAATTTCAAAAAAGATGTTTTCATATGCATAAGCTACTAGCGATTATCTATAACCTTTGTTAGTTTGATTATCATGAACGCTATCAATTTCAAAAGATATTTTCCTAAGCTTCAAAAGTTATGGCAAGTTGTTAGTGATGACCATCTATAATCTTTGTTAGCTTGGTCATCATGAAGGCTTTCATTTTTCAAAAGAGATTTTTACATGCAATTAAGTGAGTTTTTAGTAATGATCACCCATAACCTTTGTTAGTTTGATCATTATGAACGCATCTTCACTTTTCAAAACCAAAGCAAAAAGACTTTCACTTTCAAGGCTCGTTAGAACTACGTCGCTTTGATTCCCATTTGGGATACGTAGGAGCAAGCCACATTCTCGTCAAGCGCAACCATAAAAATTAGCATTTGCATAACAAAAAAGAAAAGAGTATTTTATAACAAAAAGAATCACTTTCGCAAACCAAGATCATTTTGAACAAAACATTCTCCTTTCAAGAATCATTTTCAAACCCATTGTTGCTAGTGGCTAATCGTAACCTTTGTTCGTCTAGCCATTGGTAGCAATGTCTTTTTCCCAAAAGAACAATAAGCGATGATTACTCATAACCTTTGTTAGTTTGATCATTCATGCCAATCAAACTAATATTCAATCAGAACCTTTGTTCGTCTGACTAGTGGTAGTGACTCTCATTTTCAAGAGTACTTAGCGGTGATTACTCATAACCTTTGTTAGTTTAATCATTCACTAAATGCTCGTCTTATTTCGAAAACTCACTAAAAAGATAAAAGACAAAAACCTTTTCAAAGAAAATACAAAGAAGAACTACATAGCTTTGAGTTCTCCATCCGCCAGGAGATACATAGAAGCGGGTCGCATCCCATCAAACACTCTTTCTAAAAAACCTTTTTCCTCCTTTTTTCATAATAAATGATTTTCATTAAGACTTTTTCAATAAGAAGTAGAGAGGCAAAAATAAGTATTTTTAAATCAACACACTAAAACCACCCATTTAATTAAAGGTTCTCTCTCAGTAGAGAGGGCATGTGGGGTGCTAATACCTTCCCTGCGCGTAACTGACCCCCGAACCCAAATCTCTCAGTTTTCAAAAGCCATACGCTTTTCCAAAAAGGTTTTTCTAATACTTTCCTTCAATAAGTATTGGTGGCGGATTCATTGTCTTAGAAAAGTTGTAAACGAGGAAGGTTCTCCCTCGGGGACTTTTTCGGGCGCGACAAGTAGTATCACCACCAACACTCACCTCTCTCTAGGTAGTTTGATGAGATATTTACACAATAGTGTTTACAATTGGAATTTTGTTTTGGGATGTTTATGAGCTTGCAATAAAGATAGATACACTATAAACAATGATATAAACAAGCTAGCACACACTCAAGAAAGAGATCCCAGATCTAAACTTGTAAAAGCTTTGAGTGTGGGATGAGAAGGTTGATTGATTTGAGAAACTTGACTTTGTGTAGGTTGCAATAAACACTCATACTTTGAATCTTCAGAATGAGCTTCTTAAATAGCCATGGAGTGAAAATATAGCCGTTAGAAATTTGAAGAGAGCCGTTTGGAGTATCGATTGGTCCATAAGAGTGATGTGAAGTAAGGTACAAAAGTTGACAGGTTTTGAACCTTCTTAGGCTTTGCTTTATACTTTAACTGCACCTCTAAACCTTCTTGAGCTGGATATGTACTCTCTTAGTGTTCTACTAAGCAGCTTAGACTTGATATTACATTGTAGGCCAAGCTGTACTAGCTTGCATTGAAGCTTCTCAAGCTTCCTAGTATGAAACAAACACCCAAAATGTGCCAAAGGAATAATCATGCATTACCTTCTTTTATGATTCAAACTTCCAACACATTTATGATTTGGAATCTTCATTTAGTGCAACTCAAGATCATTCAAGAGGAGTTCATGAGTTTGGGATAAATTTGATATGGTGTCAAGCAACCTTTTAAACATTGTATCTTCCAATACATTAACCTTCTCAACCTTCTTTTGGTAAACCTTCTTTTGCTTCCAAGGTGTTTTGTTGAGTAAACCTTCTTTTGACTTCAATCAAACTTTTCGTTGACTTTTGGTCAACCTTTTGTTTGACTTTTTCACCAACCTTCTTCATTGCTTGGTCAAACCTTGGTTGAGTTATTTTAAGCTTCTCATTAAGTAACATTCTCAAGGATTTTGTACCTTTATATTATCCCAATATTTTAGACCATGGTAGAGCATTGGTTTGCTATGTTTGGTAACCTGTTCTTAGCACTTGGCAAACATGTTAGATCACACTTCATTAGAAAACCTAAATCTTATTTAGTTTTTATCATCAAAACTTAGAATGAGATTCTTATTACAACATAAATTATTGAAGAAGATGAAATGGCTCTAATCTCAGGAAGGTTAAGAATTAGGAATTCAAAAAGAATAACAAAAATCCCTTCTTCAAAAGAGATTCACCCAAAGGAGAAAGCACAAGCAAGTCTCCTCCTACATGCCTTGAATGCAACAAACCTGGACAGTTCAGAGATGAATGTCCAAAACTAAAAGGGGGCAACAAGCAATTTCCATCAAAGAAGAAGGCCCAACTAGCCACATAGGATGACTCGAGGAATCTTACTCAGTCAAGAAGAAGATGTTCCCTATCTCTGCCTCATGGCATATATTGAAGAACCTTCTCAACCATGTCCAACAAAAGGCTCTGTATCAAGTAATAAATCACCCAAATCATGTTTCGTGGAAAATTCTAATCTCGAAGAGGTAATCGCTTTTAAACTACTCTCTTGTGCATCATGTAAAGAAACTGAATATGTTTTTGAAAATGACTCAAACACTTTAGCTAAAAAGTGCCTGATGTTTAAAGCTCGACTATGTGATGCAAAAGGAGAAAATGAGGAACTTCAAAAACAAAATGAGTATTTGATCAAAACTATTCATACTCTTTAGCATTCACATTTGAAGCTGTTTGAACAACATAAACTATTGAATGAGAAAATCAGTGAAAAACCAAACCATGCATATTCAGAACTTGAAAAGCAAAACAACCTTCTCAAAATCAAAGTCTTGATTTTAATAGAAGAACAAGCCATGTCTATTCAAAATCAATAATCTTTTGAAAAACCTTTAGAAAGACATGTTGAACAATATGTTGAAATTCATTCAAGAGCTAGGAAATCACGATTGAAATGCACATAATGTAAGATGTTTGGTCATGATAATTCAATGTGTATCTGATAGGAGAGAAACTTCCATTAGAAGAATACTAACCATGAAGGAGCCAAGAAATTCTGGGTACCATGGGAAAGTTGTGAACAGGAATGCCTATTTGCATCCAAGGGAAAGTTGTGGTTCTTAGACAATGGATGTTCGAGGCTCATGACAGATGAACATGATAAATTTATCTCCATGTGGAGAGAATGGATGGAGGCCACGTCATCTTTGGCAATGTTGACAAAGCTTGCATTAAAGGTATATGTATGGTAGGTAGTTCTAATTCTCCTAATATAAAAAAGTTCACTATGTAGAAGGTTTGATGCATAATTTGATAAGCATTTGTCAATATGTGATAATGGTCATATTTTTTTTTAAGTATGATAAATGTTCTATAAAAGAAATTTTTTTACGGAAAAGTTTTGTTCACTCCATCTAGGAATAAAAATCTATATAGCACGTGTGTCTTGATTTATTGTCTCAAAAAACTTGTTTTATTTCTGTTCGGTCATGGAATTCGGATTTACCTTGTTTGAGGAGCTTTGAGGATCTTGCTTCTTGAACCTTGAAGATTGTCGTCGGTGGTGACGACTGAGCTCGGCTGGTCAGAGTTAGTCTTCGTCCCACGTCGGGTGGGGTGTACCTGCAGACACTTCGATGCCTAATTCAGTAGTTGAATAAGGCGGAATTTGCAAGAATGAGAGCGTCCCTGGAACTGGTGGCCAACATCGAAGTAGCGGGACTTGCTGAGATTTGCGCTAAAGCGTATTTGGGCCGTGCTATTGAAGCAAAATTGGGCTCGCTATTGAAGCGAAAGTGGGCGGGCACAATACCTTAAGGGCTTTTGGCCCAGTCGGAATAGTGGCCCCAAGTCGAGGTCAAAAGAGATGAGGGAAAGCCGGGTAGTGTACTTCACCTCTTTCCTGTTGGCCTTTTTTACCAAGACGGCGTTTGAAAGCCAGGTAGTGTACTTCACCTCTTTGGCGAAACCTGCCGAGATTAGATCGTCAACTGCCTTGGAGGCTGCTTCCACCTTCTCTTCGCTTTGGACTATTCGTCGTTGAGCTACATATTTAGCATTGGGGTTCACGGCAAGGTGGTGACACACAACTTCAAGGGAATGCCCGAAATTTCTGAAGCGGACAACGAAAAGAGGTCCGCGTTGCGTCGTAGATAGGCAGTTAAAACTTCTCTTACCGCGTCGCTGAGATCGGCGCCTATCTTGACGGTTTTGTTGGGGTCCTCGCCTAATGGGACGTCGACAAAAGTGCCTTGAGGCTCGGGGCGCTTGTTCCTCTTTTTGAGCTCTTTGGCTAGTTCGTCATCGAGACTCCTTTTAAATTTTGTGTCGGGATCATAATGAGCATCTACCTCGAAGAGGTTCACCTCGAGGGCTTTCAAAGCTGTCAGCGGGGGCCCTTGAATTTCTTGGGGTTGAGATCGGGTCTCGAGAAGAGTGAGGAAATTATATTGCGTCACAGCCTCCAAGTCGGCTGGTATGGTCACCACTTCGCCGTCAAGCGCGCGTGGAATCTCAAACGGATGAGCGACCAAGGTGACGACCTCGAGTTTCGCCAAGGTCGGTCTCCCGACGATGCAGTGATAAGGGGAAATCATGGGTATCACCAAGAACATGGTTTTGATAGCTTGGGTGAGCTTCTTTTCCCCGTAAGTGACGAAAGTTTCGAAATAACCCAAGGGTCGTGCGATCTTCTCTCCAAAGACCTTGAGGCTTGGCCCGGAGTAGTGGTTTAGACTGTCAGGGGACAAACCAAAATCTGGGAGAAGGTCTTGAAACGTGAGGTCGGCGGAGATCCCCTGGTCAACGAGGACTCGCCCTACTTTGATGCCAGATATGGTTGTCGAGATGTTCAGAGGGATATGCTCGTTGGGCCCCCTAAGGAGATAGTCTTCATCGGAGAAGAAGAGTGGTTGTCTCGGAGGAAGTGTTCTGCGATTGGGAGTGGAAGTTAGATAGGCGATCTCTTGCCATTTCTGTTTCACCGCCTGCCTTGACATGCCAGACGAGATGGAGTATCCTCCAGCTAGCTCCATGGTTGATATTGCGTTGGTAGAATCTACATCAGGGTGGAAGCAAGTGACTTTACTCCCACTGTGGTCGCCAATCTTCGATCCTTGAAGATTGTCGTTGGTGTTAAAGATTGACCTCGGTTGGTCCGAATTAGTCTTCGTCCCACGTCAGTGGGGTGTACCTGGAGAAACTCTGATGCCTAAGTTAGTAGACGAATAAGGCAGTGCAAGAATGAGAGCGTCCCTGGAACTGGTGGCCTGCACCTCTATTTATAGACGAAGTACCTTGGACTTGTCCTTTGGATCTGGGCGTGTAATTCTGGTTGTCGGTTCTGACTGTCCGAGTGGGACGTGCTGAGCTTTGCGCTGAAGCGTATTTGGGCCATGCTATTGAAGCGGATTTGGGCCAGGCCCAATTCCTCAAGGGGCTTCTGGCCCTGGTCGAAACAATTTATTTTAAAAGTGACAAATGAATTTGGCTTAGAAGATATGGTCACACAAGCATATGATCACATCTCAAAGCTTTCCAAAAGGAGGCTACCTAAAATAAATTTTGAAAAGGATAAAGTGCATGAAGCATGTGATCTTGGAAAACATTTCAAATCAAGTTTTAAACCCAAAAATATGATCACATCTCAAAAACCACTTGAGCTATTAAACATTGACTTATTTGGTCCTACTAAAATTGCTAACCTTAGTGGGATGAGACATAGTTTTGTGATTGTTGAGGAGTACTCTAAATTTACTTGAGTTTTGTTTTTGAAAAACAAAGATAAATCATTTGAAGCTTTTAAAGTCTTTCTCAAGAAAGTTCAAAATGAAAAAGGAACAAATGTTGTTACTATAAAAAATGATCATGAGGAATTTGAAAGAAAAACGGAACCTTGCAAGAACTCCTCAACAAATTCTCGTGGGGAACAAATGTTGTTTCTATAAAAAGCGATCACAAATTCTCATGCCCAAAAACTCTTCAACAAAATGGTGTTGTGGAAAGAAAAAACGGAATCTTGCAAGAAATGGCAAAGACTACTTTGAATGATTCAAAAATTAAAAAGTGTTTTTGGGCTGAAACTATAAGCACATAATTTCGCACTTTTAATAGAGTTTCCATTAAAAAAATGTTGAGAAAACCAACATTACATACTTTCGTGTGTTTGGTTGCACTCCCTTCTTTTTGATTCCACAATGACAACTTGGGAAAGTGGGTTTCAAAATATGATAAGTATTTTTCTTGGATATTGAACAACATCTAAGGCTTATAGAGTACATAATCATAGGATGCAAACTATAGAGGAAAGCATGCATGTTATTTATCGTGAAACTAACTGTTCAAATGAAGTAATTAAAGTGGATGAAGTAAATAATAGCAAACTATAGAGGAAAGCATGCATGTTATTTATCGTGAAAATTGACTTGAGAAGATGAACATGGGATGCCCTCAGAACCTTCTCAAAATACAGAAAAAGCTACTGACTAAACTTCTCAAATGCATCGAATGTGGGGAATGGTGGTTCACCATCAAGAAGCTCAAATGATTGGCAATACTTCATATCCTGTTTAGAACAAAAAGATATTTCTGAGACAATGTTGCCTAAATGACACTCATATCTGAAATTGAGCCAAAGGCTATAAATGAGGCCATTCAATATCAACCATGGATAGAAGCTATGACTGAGAAACTTTCTCAGTTTGAAATGAATGAAGTGTGGAATCTAGTTTCACCTCCAAAGAATCAATCAGTCATAGGAACAAAATGAGTTTTCAGAACAAGCTAGATGAAGATGGTAAGAAACAAGGAAGTACTTGTTGCTCAAGAGGTATAATCAAAAGGAAGGTATTGATTATTATGAAACCCTTGCTCCATCATTAAGGTTAGAAGCAATTAGAATTTTACTTGCATTTAGTGCTCATAAAAACTTCAAATTATTTCAAATGGATGTTAAAAATGTTTTTCTAAGTGAAGAAGTTTATGTTAATCAACCTTCTGGTTTTCTTGATCAAAAGAAGCCCAACCATGTTTTAAAACTTACTAAAACTCTATATGGGCTCAAGCAAGCTCCAAGAACTTGGTATGAAAGGTTGATTAGCTTCTTGATCAAAAACAATCTAACAAGAGGAGAAATTGATACTACATTATTAAGAAAAAACTTTTGCAAAGGATTTGTTGATCGTACAAACTTATGTGAATGATATCATTTTTAGATCAAGAAATGAAAAAAAAATGTACAAAGATTTTTGGAAATCTTATGAAAAGAATTTGAAATGAGTATGATAGGTGAGTTAAGATTCTTTCTTGGTTTGCAAATTAAACAGCCTGATGAAGGTATTTTTATTCGTCAAGAAAAATATAGCAAAGATGTTCTCAAGAAATATAAAATGAATGAGGCAAAAGCCATGTCAACTCCTATGCATCCTTCCATGGAAATTGAGAAGGATGAAGAAGGAAAGTTGTTCCAGACTGGGCCGAAGCCCACTCCGTTGAAGAATCAGCCTCTACCGCGCCAGACCTAATCACTGTTGTTCTGGATTGGGCCTGGCCGAATCCTGTCTGGAGCTAGGCGGCCGTGTAATACCCTAATTTTGTCCGTCTTCTTTTTGTCACTTGCTTTATTCAATTTGTTTTTCGAGATCACGCGATTACAAGTAGTTAGAGTAGTGTCATTTTTTAATTTAAGCCAATTTCAATTATCCGTTCAATTAAACCGAAATACCGTTACTTAAGCTAGGCATGCGCGCGAATGATCGATCTTTTCGCGCATTCTACATTTAATCTCGATATTTGGGCCTAATCGAACCTAAGTGGGCTTATTTAAGTCACTTTTCTCAGTATTGGGCTTATTCTAACAATTTGGGCCTATGAGCGTGGATTGGGCCTAATTCTGGCATTTGTTGCTTATTGGATTTGTCTTTTTAACCGGGCCTTATCCTAGTGTGTTGTTTAGTCGGGCCCGATTTTGCTTTTGGTTTTAGCCGAACTTCTTTTTCTGCTTTGTTTATTTAATTCAGTAAAGCAAGATATAATCACAAAAAAATCAGAATTTAATTAATAATAATTTTACAATGTTTGAAAAATGTCCCAATCTCTAAAATACAAAAAAATAATAATCAGAAAAATACAAAAATATAAAAAACGAAAACTAAATAAAGGGAGCAGCATCAACAATCTCTGGGGCTGTTCTTGCTCTCCAAGACTGCTCAGCAAGCCCACATTATCAGACCTGCAAAAGCCCAGTCAAACCAGTCAAAACCAATTAAAGGCTAACCCTAGTTTTTTAATATAAATAAGCAGTCCACCCAGAGTCAAAGAAAAAAAGTAGGACGGACACACATCATTCGAAAATCACTTGAAAATAAGATTAGGGTTTCACATGGAAACCCTAATCAATCACAAGAAACACTGAGTTCAGAATTTCGCGGATCAGCAGGAACTTAAAGACGGCAGAAGTAACAATAAACAACGGTGAAAAGAATCAGAAGCTGGAAATTTGGTTGGTCAAGTCTCTTTAGTATTTTCGTTTTTTAACCTACTGTATCTAAAATGTAATCAGAATATGAGTTTGTAGTATTTTCGTTTCCAACAAAGATTAGCAGAATTAGTTTAAAAGATTGAATCAGGATGACAAACAATCATGAATGAAGTTTAAGGAGAGTGACAGGAATAAAAAATCGAATCTGGACTGACCTTCGCCGGTGGAAACCACCTCCGGCCGTCGCTTCCTCTTCCCTTCACCTTCGCAGCGCACCAACGCCGTTGACTGTCATGAAGCGTCGTCGTTTTCGTTCCTCCACCGGAGATGTCGCTGGTCACCGGCGTTCACTCTCTCCCTTCCTCCATTTCTTTCTTTTTCCTTCCTTTCCCTCAATCTGCGAAAGCCTTCTCTCTCTCACTAAAACATATTCTCTCCCTCACCAATCGTCCTTCTCACAGCAACTGTAACACCCCCTTGTACATAAGCTACTATTTAATTAATTTAAAATCAGAGTATACGAAAAATTTTAGTGCGACCACACGAGGGTGCCACATTTAAACAAAACTATATTTAATAACTCCAAATTAATTAATAAAAACTCCAAGTACGAGATACATAGTACCATAATTATCATAAATTTAAAACCATCGCAGCGGAAATATAACAAAACTTAAAGGATGGAAATACAAAACCAAATAGAAGTTCAAAACATAAAATGAAACGACAAGTACTAAAACGACCCCCCCGGTGCTACGTATCAGAGCTAACTCAACCATACTAGAAGAAGGTACTGAATCACCTTCAATCACTATCACCTGCACGTTGCCGACATGAGAAGCAACATAAAGCAGTAGGGTGAATCTCTTTACATAAGTAATTACAAATAAAACAAGCAAGACAATAGAGAAGGCAACTAACACACCAAATTACAGTCTTATTCAAGTACACCTTTAATTAATGGTCACTGAAGAAATCACCAGATGCATGTTAATGTATGAGATGCAACCTAAAACTCCACTGGCATATGCATGTGGATCCATCACCAAAATAGCCTTGAGGGTATTCACCAAAATATTTAATGAGGCCGAAGCCTATTCACCAAAAATGCATATGATTATGCTACACAATGACTATGCACCATAACACCAAAATCACCAAAATATGCATTAGCATGCTCACCAATAGTTTATTTACTCACCAACACCCAGAAAGGTCATAGACCCCCAATCACCAATATTCATTCACCATTTATTATACATCACCGTAAAGAACAGCCCCACAAGGACTAAAAACACACCAGAAGGACTAAAAGAACACCAAGGACTAAATCCACACCAAGGACTAAAACCACACCAAGGACCAAAACCACACCAAGGACCAAAACCACACCTAGGGACTAAAACAGTACCTAGGGACTAAAACAGCACCTAGACCCAGGCGCACAATGTTGCGCCTTGGGCTGCCAAAATGGCGCCCATCACCTAGACACAGCGTGCGTGATGTTGCGCCCACACGCAAAATGGCGCCCATCACCTAGACACTAGCACAAACAGCAACACAGGGCAACCAAATTGGCGCCCTGCACCTAAACACCAACACACACAGTGCACTTGGGCAGCCAAATGGCGCCCTGCACCTGGACACCAGCACACACAGTGCACTTGGGCAGCCAAAATGGCGCCCTTGCACGCAACACTTGCACACAGGCGCACTTGGGCAGCCAAAATGACGCCCTTATGCGCAACAAACACGGCAAGAACACTCACACAAAGACAGCGCATGGGGGCGCCACACTTGGCGCCCGCCGTGCGCAACACCGCACACGCACGCCACACACCAAAGAACACTCACACAAAGACAGCGCATTGGCCGCCACACTTGGCGCCCCCTGCAGGTAACTCGCACACGCACGCCACACACCAGGCGCACTGTGCACGCCGATTCGGCGCCCTTGCCTGCGTCACACACCAACACACACACACACACACACACACACACAGCGCACACAGGCGCCATTAGGCGCACAATTCAGGCCAATTTGCGCCCCGCGCTATGACCTAAACCGATCGCAACACCCAACCCAACACCATCAAAACACCTTCATTCAAGCAGCCTAACAAACACCTAACACTCACCATAATTTCTCCTCTTTGATTGTCATAGAATCAATGGAATAACACCTTGACACCGATTAGAATAAAATGAACAATTCAATTTCATATAATGATCAACCCCAAATCAACATATTCAATCATACAATAGTACCAACCAATCAAACACACCATAATTCATTTTAAGCAATCTCTCCTAACACCTAAACAATCACCATATTCTCTCCTATTTAATTTCATTGAATCATTCTAACAATCATCAATTAAAATAGAACCACAATTCAACTCACATGATATTCACCCCAAACACATATTCATTCAAACAACAATACCAATCAATCAAAAATACTCCAATTTACATTTAAGAAAATCTCTCCTAAAACCTAACTTCTATGGTTACTAGTCATATGAGTTATTAAGAATGAAAGAGACCCCCCTAACCTTTGATAATTGAAGAAAATACCCAAGCTCCTAGCAATCCCTCAAAGTCACCAACGATCCAAGCTTTCTTCTTCCATGACCTTCTCGAGATCGCCCTTCTCTCTTTCTCCTCTCACGCTCCTTTCTTTCTTTTGACACAATGCAAGGACGAGTAACGCGCTCTTGAACATGATCTTAATCCAGCGGCACAGTGTATGGCTCGAACGCGTACAATTATACGACTACAATATTCTAATAGTTATTCACTACTAAAGATACTTAATTGAGCGATTGACAAATTAAAATCATTTAAAAGTAATATAATAAAACATAGTTTGAAATATTAGATTAGATCATTATATCATAATCAGAGGTCAATATGAAGCTCAAAAGAAACTCTTCTATAAGTCTTCTTAATTGTGTAATTACAAAAGAGCTATTAAAGTGTTAGATGCATCTACTTCCATATATCATATACCTATATAAAATAAACTAAGCTAATGCACCTTCTTGTTGGAACTCAGTATACTACGTAAGGATCTCTTTTAAAAATATACCAAACTATTAGTAGAGCTAGTTGCATAAAAATATATAAATCATCTTCTAATAATAAAATAGATTGAGAACACCATCACTTACGGATGAGTAATGTCGTCGTTATGGGCTCGGTTCACACGGCAAGGTTTGTAACGATCAAAAATGGCGGAACACCTTTTGTTTGGGGTAGTGGGGCGTGGCTGCCACTGACAGAATGGAGCACCAAACAACGAAACTAAGGCCAAAAACGGAATCAGCGGCAAAATCCGAGTGGGAAGGTGAAGTTTGGGGTTCGCCCATGGCTTGAAGGTGGAGAACGAAAAAGATGAAGGAAGCCATAAGGGTTTTTTCTGCAGAGGCTGCGTGAGGAAGATGAAGGAAGAAGTGGAATGGGTCGGGTTAAATTTGGACAGCGCATATATGGGCCCTAGTGAGCTAAAGCGGGGTGTGCGCTTAGTAAACAAATGGGGGTGCATGCGTTTAAAAGCTCCAAAGTCCATTTTAAAGCCCAATTTAATTACAACTATTATTTTAACACCTCAATAGACCAAAATAATTTTCTAAAGAAATAATATCTCAAACACAAATATTTTATAAAAGTTAAATAAATATATAATAATAGTTGTATATCACCAATAGCATATAAAAATACATTTTAAAGTGATTTCATCTAATTTTTATACTCAAACACACAATAAATCAAAATAATTTAATCATAATACTTCAAAATAGTCCATAAGGCAAGTACATGCTAAAGAGTTACAACCCAGGAAAATCGGGGTGTTACAGAACCACCGCGCATCGTCACCGGTGTGGTGGTCCTCCTCACCGTTCTCTCTCTCTTTGTCTCTCTCCCCCATCGAACTCGATCTGCGCTTCCTTCTCTCTCTCACGCCGTGGAAACCGGCGGAATCTCCGCCAACCTTCTCTCTCTCTCGCGGCGCCGCATGTAACACCCTAAATGATTTAATTAATTATTTGATTAAATTATTTAAAGTGTTGCATTATTTTTAATTATATTAAATTATAATGTAGTATTTTATTTTAATTGAAGGGAATGGTATCAATAATTCTAGAGTGGCAAGTATTGGCCCAAGAGCCTAAGCCCAATGACTTAGGCTCCTAGGGTTGGTGCATTTCGCACCATTTGGGAAAGAGAGAGAAAGAAAAAAAAAAAAAGAGAAAGGAGAATAGAGAAGGAATTTGGCGCACACTAGGGAGAGAAGGAGAGAGTTTGGATCGCACCAAGAGAGAAGGAAGAGAAGGAGCTCTAGTTCTTTGTGGTTCATTGGTGACTCGATGGAGAGGACTTTTCTATGGTTTATACAAGGTAAGGGTGGGTCTTTCTCTATAATAAGGGGTATAATGTGTAACACCCCAAAGTAATTCAATTAGTTATTTAATTGGGTTACTTAAGGTTTACAACATTATTAATTAAGCTAAGTGATCAATGTAGAGTGTTTATTTTATTAGGAGGCGTTTAAGTAAATAGAGAAAGGTGAGATTAGAG
Source organism: Oxytropis ochrocephala (assembly GCA_020916435.1). Taxonomy (NCBI): domain Eukaryota; kingdom Viridiplantae; phylum Streptophyta; class Magnoliopsida; order Fabales; family Fabaceae; genus Oxytropis; species Oxytropis ochrocephala. Next base: position 74,763,595 of record CM037092.1, read on the forward strand.
GCCCATGAGTGATTAAGAGGCCCAATGTTTCCTTGGAAGCCCATACGCATGGCTTAAAGAGAGTGGAGAAGTAGGATGAGAATTCATTTTCCAACAAAATATCAAGAAAGGTAAAGGGAAAGTAAGAGAGGGAAAAGGGTAGGTGGAATAGTGCTTCTAGAGAGAAGGAGGAGAAGCGGGCGTGGAAGAGCTGGAATTGTGGAAGAAGAAGAGCTGCTTGCGTGAGCTGATCATTGTGTTGAAGTGTCGAGAGTGATCTTCTGCAACTAGTTGAGGTAAGGGGGTTCTCTTTCACTTATAATTTTGAGTATATGATGAGTGTTGTGTGTGAATGGATTTAGAGTTGTTTCCTGAGTTGCGTTTTGTGTTTAATGAATGTTTTAGATGTGTTTACTTCACTTTGGTGAAGATTGTGATGGTTGTTGGTGAGTTGGTTGGGTGAGAAACCAAGGGGAGGAAAATGGGAACTGAGGATACTCTCAGTCCCAGTGAGTATTGTGGGAGTAAGAGCGTTTTTAAGTTTAATCTTAGGGAGAAGTACCCAAAGGAAGGAAGAGGAAGGTTAGGCGCATGAGAGCGTAGGGAAACCGAGGTGTAGTTGCCTGAGTAGGCTAATCTGTCAAGAATGTATGTGTCGAGAGATGTGTGTGTGTTGAAGTATGTATATGTCGAGAGAGAGGTAAGTGTCGAAGAATGTAAGTGTCGAGAGATGTGTGTGTGTTGAAGTATGTAAGTGTCGAGAGATGTGTGTGTGTTGAAGTATGTATATGTCGAGAGAGAGGTGAGTGTCGAAGTATGTAAGTGTCGAGAGAGAGGTGTGTGTCGACATTTACATGAGTCGAAGGAGCGTAAGTAGGGGTATAAGGGTGTAGTTGTGTGGTTAGGTGTGAATGAGCCGAGGTAGTGTAAACCAGCTGAGTCATGATTGAGGTGGAATAAGTATGGTAGTTGTGGTATATGTGTAGATACCGAGATGATTTATGGTGCAGAGTAAGTAAGTCGAGGTGTATATGCCGAGTTGGGTGGTGTACGTGACTTAGGTGGAGTCGCTATAAACTAGTACCGTCGAAATTAGGCTTATCTGAGATCAACATAGTCGAAGTCAGTATAGGCGAGACTAGTGTGGTCGAACTTAGGCGCAATTCCAAGCGAGTGTAGTCGAACTGGTGTAGCCGAAGTCTTGCGCATTCGAATCTAGCGTAGTTGGAGTCGGTAAATAGGCGAAGTAATGCATGGGTTTCACGTTAGGAAATGTCGACCATAGCGTAATCGTAGTTTGAGTGTGACGAAGGCAGAGGTATCGAAATAGTAGTGGAGCCGAGGTACGGTCGGTCTGCGCCGAGGTGTGTGTCTTTGCCGAGGTGCCAAATGGGGTACCGAGGGTTTGCGTGTGAGCTACGTGTAGTGTATTTCACTGTGAGAGGCGACGGCGAGTGCGACCTAGGTATTGTTAGTGAAAAAGAAGGATGAGAGTATGAGACTCTGTGTGGATTATAGGCAGCTGAATAAAGTAACCATCAAGAATAAGTACCCTCTTCCGAGAATTGATGATCTGATGGACCAGCTGGTAGGTGCTAAGGTGTTTAGCAAAATTGATTTGAGGTCAGGTTATCATCAAATCAGAGTGAAAGATGAAGATATCCAGAAGACATCATGCAGAACTAGGTATGGGCATTATGAATACTCTGTAATGTCGTTTGGTGTCACCAATGCACCAGGGGTGTTTATGGAGTATATGAACAAAAGTATCTTCCATAGCTACTTGGATCGGTTTGTGGTGGTTTTCATAGATGACATTCTGGTGTACTCTAAGTCTGAAGAAGAGCACACAGAGCACTTGAGGTTGGTGCTTGAGGTGTTGAAAGAGAAGAAATTATATGCTAAGCTGTCAAAGTGTGAGTTCTGGCTGAATGAGTTAAGCTTCTTGGGTCATATTATTTCTGGTGATGGTATAGCTGTGGACCCAGCCAAGGTTGATGCAGTGTTACAGTGGGAGAGCCCAAAGTCAGTGACTGAGATCAGAAGCTTCTTGGGGTTGGCTGGTTACTACAGGAGGTTCATCGAGGGTTTCTCTAAGCTAGCCCTTCCGTTGATTCCCTATCACGTTCGACGATCTCCTTAGAAGGACTTAACGTGGTCAACTCCACATTCCGAGTTAGAACAAAGATGAAACACTTGATAAACTGGAATTAAAGAGTCAACTATTGTAACACCCCCTTCTATTAATTACTATTTTACTAAATAAAAATCAGAGTTTTCAAAAACATAATATTTTTCCACGCACCACAAAAAGAGTGCTACATTTCTTCAAAACACCTTACAAAACCCCAGTATATGATACATAGCACCAACAAGTCTGAGAATAAAGTAGTACAACAGCGGAAGATAATAACTTACATAATAGTTCAAAACGTAATAAAATAATAACTACTAAATATTTTTCCCCCGGTGCTACGTATCAGAGCCGACTCGACCACACTAGAGAAAAGATCTCTAAACACCTTTAGTCACCGTCACTGCGCAGAGTCACGACATACGAGGCAACACGACGATGAGGTGAGTCTCAATACATAGATAATAATAAATAAAACAAGAAACACAATAGATTAGGTACACGGATATATGATCAATTCAAGTACACCATCAACACGATTACACCATTACTGATTACGCCAATATACGATTACGTCAATTATACTGATTTACGCCACATATCTGATTACACGACACACCATTAATTCATGAACACCCAATCAATCACCACAGCATGCATGTAATGCATGGAATGCAATATGCATGTGGATCCATCATCACCTCTATCCACAATATTTGGCCGAGGCCTACTCACCGCTTTGGCGGAAGCCTACACACCTCAATGGCGAAGCCCACACACCGCTTAATCATCACCACAACACAACACACCTCATATTGGACCACATGTCACACCAAGGACTAAACCCACACCTAAGGACCGAATCACCTCTTAAGGACTAATGTGACACCTAGGGACCATTTCAGCACCTAAGGACCAATCTGACACCATAAGGACCATTTTAGCACTTAGGGACCAATTTAACACCTCGGGGACCATTTTGACATCTAGGGACCATTTTGACATCAAGGGACCAAAACATCACTTAGACACCACTGGGCACCAACAGGCGCCAAGGGGCAGCCATTTGGCGCCCCTCTAGCACACCCAAGACAGCGCACAACTAGGCGCCAGGGCAGCCATTTTGGCGCCGTCTGTCGTGCACTCAAAGAACACACACACACAGCGCACACATAGGCGCCAAGTTCCCAGCCGAATCGGCGCCTCAGGTACGTACACACGCACGCAGCAAGGCACTAGCCACTGCACGGCAAACACAGGCGCCAAATTCCAGGGAATTGGCGCCCCGCCACCTCGCTCCTCCTCGCCACCACACAACAAGAATCGGCGCCATTTTTTCCCAAACAAATGGCGCCCCTCTTCCCAAAGACCGCCCACACCGAACCAAGACCCAACATAGGCGCCATTCTCTTGTGCATTTGGCGCCCATCCTCTAACACACCAACCCAAAACAACGGGCATACTTTTACTCAACAATCCAACTCTCAATTAACAACTCTCATTTAGGCATTTAATCATCATCATTAAATTAACATATTCTCATATTTCTTCACATTGAAGCATTTAATCAAACACATAGCATGCAATATTAACAACACATTTATTTCCAACATCAAGCATCATGATATCACCAAATTAAATACAAATACAACAACAACATAGAATCCACACAACACTCAAACAATCACTCAAGTACTCAATTAATTCATGAATTAATATAAACAAATACTCTTAACACCTAATCTCTATGATTTCAAGGTTTATAAATTATTAGCCATGAAAGAGAGCCCCCATACCTCAAAGTTGAAGAACCCAAGTACTCTCTCCTTCAACAACACAAAAACTACCAAAATAGCTTCCCCAATATTTTGAGCTCCAAAACCCCATCCATGGTAAAAGGAAAATGGGAAGGAATTAGTGTAGGAAACTTATACTAAATGATAGAGGAAGAAAAATGGGAAAGATTGGTACCCTATACTACTTACCACAAGCAAAAGAAGAATTTTTCATCCTCCCCCTAAAGCTTCCAGCAGCTGCGCAAGTTTGGAGGTCTCTCCCTCTCCTATTTTTCTTTCCTTCGTTGAAATGGAAAAGGAAACCCTATCCTCAAAGGTTATTATTTAATTTGGGCCTATTTAGTGGGCTTGGGCCCCTTATTTACACCCCCTAGCTACTTCAACCACTCCCTATTTTAATTAATACTCCACTCACTTATTTACTACCCAACACCTCTTAGTCATATTAAATACTCTATTTTAATATAACTAATCACTATAACACCTTATATTTATTTTAATATACACAACTAAAATATTACCTAATTAAATTAGTCAAATAATCACTTAATTAAGTTAGTTAATTAATCACTTAATCAAATTAATTAAATAACCACCTAATTAATTTTGGGGCGTTACAACTATCACATTGACCGATCTCCCTTTAAAGACAAAACGTGGTCAACTCTCCTTTCCGAGTTACAACTAAGTGGAAACACTTTCTAAACCGAACTCAAAGAGTCCACTATAACGTTCACCGATCTTCTTATATACTCACCATTCTGAATTTGAACCAAGTCGAAACATTTGGTAAATCGAACAAAAATAGTTCTTTATCACATTCACTGATCTCTTTTGAATGACTTAATGTATCAACTCTCTAGTCTATGTTAGAACCAAGTAAAAAAACTTGCTAAACCGGAATCAAAGCCTTCACAAACACGTTCACTCATCTACTTTGAAGAACATAATATCATCAACCTCTATTTAGAGTTAGAACCAAGTCGAAAAACATGGTAATCCGGACTTAAATAGTTCAGCATCATGTTCACGATCTTCTTTGAAGGATTTAACACGGGAATAAATCTCTAGTTTGACATAGAGCAAAGACGAAACACTTGGTAAACCGGACACAAAGAATTCCCTATCACGTTCGACGATCACCTTAGAGGGACTTAACGTGGTCAACTCCACATTCCAAGTTAGAACAAAGATGAAACACTTGGTAAACTGGAATTAAAGAGTCAACTATCACATTGACCGATCTCCCTTTAAAGACAAAACGTGGTCAACTCTCCTTTTCGAGTTACAACTAAGTGGAAACACTTTCTAAACCGAACTCAAAGAGTCCACTATAACGTTCACCGATCTTCTTATATACTCACCATTCCGAGTTTGAACCAAGTCGAAACATTTGGTAAATCGAACAAAAATAGTTCTTTATCACGTTCACTGATCTCTTTTGAATGACTTAATTTATCAACTCTCTAGTCTATGTTAGAACCAAGTAAAAAAACTTGTTAAACCGGAATCAAAGCCTTCACAAACACGTTCACTGATCTACTTTGAAGAACATAATATCATCAACTCTCCATTTAGAGTTAGAACCAAGTCGAAAAACATGGTAATCCTGACTTAAATAGTTCAGCATCATGTTCACGATCTTCTTTGAAGGAGTTAACACGGGATCAAATCTCTAGTTTGACATAGAGCAAAGACGAAAGACTTGGTAAACCGGACACAAAGAATTCCCTATCACGTTCGACGATCTCCTTTAAAGTGGTCAACTCCACATTCCGAGTTAGAACAAAGATGAAACACTTGGTAAACTGGAATTAAAGAGTCAACTAAAAGTGACGATGATGTGAGAGATGATGTTGATGATGAACTGTAGACTGCGGTCTTGACGTATAATTGAAATTGATGATGTGTGTGACTTGTGGATGTGAGAAATTGTGTTTGTGGTGTGTTCATGGGGTCACATGCATACATTCGGCTGCGGTCGCGACGATATATTTTGTAGGCTGCGGTCTTGACGTTTTATTTTTTGGCTGCGGTCGCGACGTGCCCAAGTGGCTATGAGAAGTGATGATGGTACCACATGCATGCTTATTATCATAAATGGTACAGTTTTGCTGGTTGATAATTGATATGACTAATACTGTTGTATGGTATGCACGTGTGTGATCTTTGTGATTAATATACTGCTTATTATAGTCTTTATTATGTGGTTTGAGACTCACCCCCTTTCGTTGTTATTTACCACAGGTAACAATGAGTGAAGGCTTATTCCCTTCATTCCCGAGTCGATGCCGCGCTCGATCACGTAGCACCTAGGGGATGGGCTTAGGATTCTAGCTGTTTAGTTTTTTTAACTGTTGAACTATTTTATTTGATATTTCTATGTTTTTTCGAGATTGTTGTTATTTCTCCGAGATCGTATTCTCTTTCCATTGCGTGATGTATGAATCTCCGGTCGTGGACTAAAGTAATAAATTTTCGAGAATCCCCTTTTCACTTAAATTGGTGTTACGTATTATTTTGATGACAGAGATGTTCGCTTATTCTGTTGTTGTTTTTAATGCAAGATGTGTAGCATCCTGTTTGGATGTATTAAAGAAATAATTTTTAAAACTCTGATTTTTATTATAAATTGCCGGGTAGAATTGGGGTGTTACAGAGGGGATGTCACTTTATGGAGGATCATTATTGATGGACCACTCACGCCTATGAGAATCAAGATTACTAAACATGGTGTCTTTCTTTACTTGAGGAGATACAACCAAATCTCAAGCCTTTAGTACAATTTGAGGAAGTACCTATAGAAGATATTTATTCCATTAATTTGAGTGAGCTGAGAAAGTCTGAGCTAGAAAAAACATCTCTCAATGCCAAAGCAATGAATATTCTTCACCTATCTCTATGTGAAGAAGAATATGGAATGGTGAAAGGATGTCAAACAACAAAGGAAATTTGGGACTGTGTGGAAGCAACACATGTTGGTACGAGTCTAGTGAAGCATACAAAGAGTAGAGTTCTCACTTCTGAGTATGAAGCTTTCAAGATGAAGGAAGGTGAATTTGTTGCAGCTATGCACCAGAGATTGAACCTGATAGTGAATAACTTGAGAGCACTTGGGAAGAAGTATTCAACGAAGGATTTGAATGGAAATATTCTTGCATCCTTGACTAGTGAGTTCTTTCCCAAGACTTGTGCTATCACTGAAGCCAAAGATATTGGCACTTTACCTCAAGAAGACTTGGTTGGGTCACTTCTTGCATTTGAGGTGGTGTTGCCGCTAAGAAGACTCAAGAAAAATAAGCGGTCAAAGAAAGGAAGTCTCTTGCTCTTGCTGTCAAGACTCCTAAGATGGTAAGGAAAGAGGTTGTGATGAAGAATCTGATGATGAAGACATGGCTATGTTTGCCAAGAAATTCAAAAAATTCATGAAACTCAACAAGCTTAGGAAGGGTGGTTATTCAAAGAAATCCGGGTACAACAAAGGAGATAGATATGAGGGTGAATTGTCTACCGGGTCATCTCAAGGTGAATTGTCAAAAGCTAAAGTCCAAGTACCCACTGAATAAAGCCATGAAGGCTACATGGGACGATAATGACACTGAGGGTGAAACAGATGAAGAAGAGGAGGTTGCAAATGTTGTTTGTCTTATGGCAACTGACACCCCTAAGGCCACATGGACAATTTTGACACTGAAAGTGAAACGGATGAAGAAGTGAAGGCTGCCAATGGTGTTTGTCTTATGACAAATGACACCCCTAAGGTAACCCTTGCTAACCATAGTTTTTATGATTCACTTGAGCATGATGACTTACTTGATGATGATTGCCCCATTTCGAGTGTGGTCTTGAAAGGGTGCAAACTTAGAATAATGGTTTGGAGAGTTGTCTGGTATGGCTATATAGATATGGGTGTAGTATATGAACTGGATGAAAGATGAGGGAAATCTGGGGATGTTTAAAAATTGCCTGAGATTGAGTGGAATGAAGGGCGGGGGTACTGCCCCACTTTGAGATGGTAAGTCAAGTAACTGTCTTAGTAGGGATTTGTGGTTTTCTTTTGGGAAGATTCCACAAGCTATGACAGTCAAAAGTCTTTTATTTGATAAGCCTTCACTTTGATGATCACTAAATTTCTCCTTAATATCATTGTCTCTTGTGCGACATCTGAGCGTGCAAGCCCTTTTGATTTTTTCTCTCTTTTTTTTTTGTAATAACAATTTTTTTGAGCAAATAAATTATTTTGATTATTTTGTCCTAAGTTAAAACTTTGAGAAATATTAAAGCAACCAGTCATTGATCAGAATGTATCTTGGGATTGTAATGAGACTAACGGTTAATGATTTATGAAGGAAATGAGGATTTGGCCCATAGAAGTGTTTGACGGGTCGGTTGAGACAAATGAACTTTTATGAGCTTCGGGGTGTGATGTATCAACTCCAACTCCATACTATTTTTTTTCAAGCCTGTTTGTTTTTACTCCTCTGTTGTCTTGGATTCTTGCTTCTTCTTCTTTTTTCTTTTTCTATGTTTTTGTTCAATCATTTTTGATTTCTCTTTCATTGGAGCTGAGTAAACTGGTGAACATAACAACACATTCTCTAAATGTGGAATTGATCATTGTCTATGGTGATTGAAAGGGAATTTTTGATTTTCGACTCAAAGTGGGTAGATAGAAAGATGGACAAACGTCATTTCAAAACATGGTTGCTTACTTTCTCAAAAGCTTGACTTAGAAGGCAAAACTTCAGGTTTAATATATTTGCTCTTTTTCTTTATTTTCTTTTCGTGCCCTAATTTTTGCTTAGGTTGCTCTTACGAGTTTTCAACCTAACGGACTTTTATTTTTTGAATTTTTTTTTTACTAAAAAGACTTGCACAATTGTTTAGGATGCCAACAAGAAATCTTAGTGATCACAACTCTGCCCCGGTATGGAGCATTTAAAGTGAAATTTCATCACTGGGGGATAGTGAATGAAATGCTTTTGCGGGGACATGGACATTTTATGGATGGTTGGGATTGGTTTTGAAAATGGGTGAAGGATAGTGATAAGTGGCGAAGGTAGGGATAGTGCAACTGACTCAAACAAGGATAAACACACGTGTCATATTAGTTTATTTTAAAATAGACATTTCACGAAATAGACATTTCACGCTCTTATCATGGGAGGGTTGAGATATGTTGCTTAGGTAGCCAGCTAGAATGAATAAGTAGAAGTGGTATTGGGTTAATGCCTTTGGTGAGGCATGCAGAGGCTAGAAAAAAGGAAAGATGAATACTTTGAATTGATCACTCTTTGGAGGAAATTTTGATGTCTCGAACCCGAACTCCGGTAAGGTTGTCATGTTTCGAGACTATGATTTGTAACGACATATTTGTGATGTGCATTTGTAGATTTGATCATATGGGTTTTCATTTGGCTGTGATGACCCATGATGGTTAAGCTTTCAAGTCTAAAATGTTAACTTGGAAGAACCATTGTTTAATAAACATGAATAACAGTGCGAATACAAATGAATGCGTCAGTTGGCTCAGGGTTCAAGAAATGTAGGGTATGGACAAATGTGGCACTTGAGAGTGTGAAAGACGGGGTTATTTGCACAAGCCTATGAGAGATAATCTTGCTCCAGGGTGGAAAATGTTTGACTGCCCCAATTTTGACTTCAAATAGTGGGGAGCAAAATAGCTTGCCATTGTGTAGGGAAGACAATGAGAGCAAGGGTATAAATTGACTGAAGGATTGGGAAATGTGTCGGTATTGGAGTAACAGGTGGCTGAGGATGAGTGGAATGGGAGGCGAAAGAATTATTTTGGCACAAAAGATATGATGCCCCAATCTATAAAAGGACAAGGTTGGCCCAATCCATGAAAGATAATGATTGCCCCATGTCGACTGTGGTCTTGAAAGGGTGCAAACTTAGAATAATGGTTTGGAGACTTGTCTAGTATGGCTATATTGATATGGGTGTAGTACATGAACTGGATGAAAGGTGAAGGTAATCTGGGGATGTTGAAAAATTTGCCTGAGTTTGAGTGGAATGAAGGGCGGGGGTACTGCCCCACTTTGAGATGGTAAGTCAAGTAATTGTCTTAGTAGGGATTTGTGGTTTTCTTTTGGGAAGATTCCACAAGCTATGACAGTCAAAAGTCTTTTATTTGATAAGCCTTCACTTTGATGATCACTAAATTTCTCCTTAATATCATTGTCTCTTGTGCGACATCTGAGCGTGCAAGCCCTTTTGATTTTTTCTCTTTTTTTTTTTTGTAATAACAATTTTTTTGAGCAAATAAATTATTTTGTCCTAAAGTTTAAACTTTGAGAAATATTAAAGCAACCAGTCATTGATCAGAATGTATCTTGGGATTGTAATGAGACTAACGGTTAATGATTTATGAAGGAAATGAGGATTTGGCCCATAGAAGTGTTTGAGGGGTCGGTTGAGACAAACGAACTTTTATGATCTTCGTGGTGTGATGTATCAACTCCAACTCCATACTATTTTTTTTCAAGGCTGTTTGTTCTACTCCTCTGTTGTCTTGGATTCTTGCTTCTTCTTCTTTTTTCTTTTTCTATGTTTTTTTTTCATACATCACGCAGCGGAAAGAGAATACAGTCTCAGAGAAATAACAACAATCTCGAAAATAACATAGAAATATCAAATAAAATAGTTCAACAGTCAAAAGGACTAAACAGCTCGAATCCTAAGCCCATCCCCTAGGTGCTACGTATCAGAGCAGACCGACTCAGGGAATGAAGGGAATAAGCCTTCACTTATGGTTACCTGTGGTAAATAACAACAGAAAGGGGTGAGTCTCAAACCACATAATAAAGACATCAACTCTGCATTTAGAGTTAGAACCAAGTCGAAAAACATGGTAATCCGGACTTAAATAGTTCAGCATCATGTTCACGATCTTCTTTGAAGGATTTAACACGGGATCAAATCTCTAGTTTGACATAGAGCAAAGACGAAACACTTGTTAAACCGGACACAAAGAATTCCCTATCACGTTCGACGATCTCCTTAGAAGGACTTAACGTGGTCAACTCCACATTCCGAGTTAGAACAAAGATGAAACACACTTGGTAAACTGGAATTAAAGAGTCAACTATCACATTGACCGATCTCCCTTTAAAGACAAAACTTGGTCAACTCTCCTTTCCTAGTTACAACTAAGTGGAAACACTTTCTAAACCGAACTCAAAGAGTCCACTATAACGTTCATCGATCTTCTTATATACTCACTATTCTGAATTTGAACCAAATCGAAACATTTGGTAAATCAAACAAAAATAGTTCTTTATCACATTCAATGATCTCTTTTGAATGACTTAATGTATCAACTCTCTAGTCTATGTTAGAACCAAGTAAAAAAATTTGTTAAACTGGAATCAAAGCCTTCACAAACACGTTCACTGATCTACTTTGAAGAACATAATATCATCAACCTCTATTTAGAGTTAGAACCAAGTCGAAAAACATGGTAATGCGGACTTAAATAGTTCAACATCATGTTCACGATCTTCTTTGAAGGATTTAACACGGGAATAAATCTCTAGTTTGACATAGAGCAAAGATGTAACACCCCGATTCTCGCTCGTGGTGATTCTGTTTAGTATGTACTTATTTTATGAATTATTTTATATTGATAGGATTAAATTATTTTAATTAATTGTGGGTTTGAGTATGAAAATTAGTTGAAATCACTTTAAAATGTATTTTTATATGCTATTTGTAATATATGATTATTATTATTATATATTTAGTTTGTTTTTATAAAATATTAGTGTTTGAGATATTATTTCTTTAGAAAATTATTTTGGTCTATTGAGGTGGTGTTAAAATAATAGTTATAGTGAGATTGACCTTAAAAAGTATTTAAAATGGATTTTTAGATTGTTTTACTCGCGTACACCCCCTTCCTTCCACTAGGCGCACCACTGTCACTTAATCACTTCAAGAAATTGACAACCGCCCCACACAGCCCAAACATATGTGCCCATGGACCTGACCCGACCCACTCCTACCCTCTTCTTCCTCAGCAAAACGCTGTTACGCAGAAAACAACAACCAAACCCTAACCTTTCCTTCCTCCATTTCGTCCTCCTTCCCCAAGCCACTACCAAGTTTCAAAATAAACATTCCAACTCGAAATCATCCCCTGAACTCGATTCCAGCGTTGATTTAACCATTAGAAGCCCTCACACCGTGTTGTAGCCTTCGCCCTCCTTGCGTGAAGACCCATGGCCGAACCACCACAACACTGCACCTGACCCCTCCTTTTCTCCCTCATTTTACTCGCACCTCCCAGACACGAATTCCGTTCAGAATCGCACCACCACTGCCCAGCTCCGAGTTGCTTCTGTCGCACCAATCCCCACCAGTTTATTGTCGTTCACATTGAGTTTACGCTTAAGCGACATTCCCCAAGTTCTCACTGTGTTGCCTCTGATTTCGGATCCCTTCGTTTTCTTAACTGTTGACGACATTATGCATTTTGAATAGCCAACGGGCACACCTCCAGACTTATAACCCGGTTTAGAGCTCGTGATTGATCTTCGACGACCCCTATATTGGAATTTGATTGGTTATTAGATGTTCGGAGTTCTTCGATTTGTGATTTCGAAATAAGCCATCGTATAGTTTGTCTTGTCTCTTTGGAATTAAATCACACTTTGGAACTCGTGACTTGTCTTCATCGATTCGTGATTGGAATACTTCGATATCGGAGGCATCTAATTAATTAAGGGAGGAAGCTTGGATCGTTGGTGACTTGGAGAAATTGCTAGTAGCTTTGTTCTCTTCAAATATCAAAGGTAAAGGGCTCTCTTCCATGGCTAATAGCTTATAGAACTTGAAACCATAGGATTAAGTGTTAGGAGAGTTTATTTGAATTAATCTATGTTATGTTTGATGATTTGGTGATAATGGAATGAATATATGTTTGAGTTGAACTTTATGTGAATATTGAATTGACAAATCTATTATGAGTGGTGTTGACATGTTAATAGTATGGCTTTGAATGATAAATAATAGGAAGAAATTAGGATGATGGCTAGATGTTGGGTGAGATGCTTGAATGAATTTTTGGTGGTGTTGTTGTTACTTGTGGTGTGTTCTTGATTGGGTGTTGAAAGTATTGGTAATTGTTAATTACATCAAGGTGATTTGTAGTCAATTTAATATAGTAAAATAGGGAATTGATGGTGGGTGATAGGTGTGGATTGGTTGCTTGAGCGAAAAAGTAAATTCATGGCGTTTAGGGACAGTTTTGGGATCGGGTTGGGTGTGAAGCAGTGTTAGGGCGCCAAGTTTGCGAGAAGCGCGCGCTGTGTGTGCAAGTGGGGCTGGGAAAGAATTCTGGGTGGAGGTGTTGCGCATGGGCGCCATTTGGCTGCCCCAAGTGCGCCTGGTGTTGGCTTGTGGTGCGTGGTGTGCTGCGCAGGGGCGCCATTCTGGCTGCCCCAAATGCGCTGGTGGATGCGCTAAGTTGCGCAATGTAACGCCCCAAATTTTACAAAAAAAATTATTTGGAGTTAATTTGATAAGATTACATTATTTTGACTTAGCGTGTGGTTGAGCCATTAAATTAGTTGAGTAAATATACTTTTATATTTAAACGTATTTTTATAAGTTATTTGTGATATATGATTGTTATTCATATTTATACTTATTTATCTTGTTTGTAATAAAATATTAGTGTTTGAAATATTATTTCTTTAGAGAATTATTTTGGTCTATTGAGGTTTTAAAATAATAGTTGTAGTTAAATTGAATTTAAAAAGTGATTTAAAATAGACCTTGGGAGCTTTTTACTCGCGCACACCCCCATTTCATTGCTAAGCGCACCCCATCACTCAAGCCCATGCGCGTTTTCCCAGCCCAGAACCCGACCCAGCTTTCTCTTCTTCTTCCTCGTGGAATCGCTGCAGCATCAACAGAAAAAAAAACCTCACGCCATCTCTCTTCCCCCACTCACGTTCTCACTCACCTCTCCACGGCTAACCGGGAAACTTCACCTTCCCACTCGGTTTTAGCCTCGATTACATTTTCGGCCTCGGTTCCATCGTTTGGTGCCGTTTTGTCGATGCACGCAATGCCCGGCCGCCGTTAAGTCGCGTTTCCGACCACCTTGGCGTTCTTGCGTGAATCAAGCATGAACTCGAGTCTTTCTCACCAGAATCGACCCACCATTCGGTTAATTCTATCAGATCTCACAGTTTCGACCCTCTTGCTCATCCAAGGTCGTGTTTCACGTTCGTTTACTTCGAACCATCGTCTCGGTTGGGTACTTTTCGATAGGTACTCCTTTTCGAAACACAATTGATTAATTAAATGAGTGATTAATTATATTTGATATATTTAATGTATGACTTTTGGTACTGTCCCCTCGTTGTTATTCTGCATAATTGTTCGTGTTGGAGTATTGGAGTAGCTGGGTTTTCGGTTTTGAAGCGGTTGGACGAGTTAAGGGCGAGTTCGTGAAGTTCGAGTCGGGAGTTTCGGAACGTCTCGGTAGCTCGTAAGGTTAGGGGATTCTCCATACATCTTTTATAGCTTGTAGGATGTGTATTATAGTGAGAAATAGCTCTAGGAATGATGTGTGGTGTGAATTTGTGTTGACTGTATGTTGATTGTATGTTGATTGATGTTGGAAATGCTTAAATTTGGTCATAGCATGTTGTTTGTGGTTGTAGGAGCATGAGTTGTGATTTATGTATGGTGTATGTTTGATGAAATGGTGATATGAGAATGAGAATGTAAATATGATGAATTGGTAATAATAATTTAATGGCTATGTTGGTGTTGTTATGTGAGGAATGAGTTGTTGGGAAGGAATTAAGTTTTGGGGTGTGTTGGGTGAGGTTTAGGAGGGGGCGCCAAATGCCTAGGCAAATGGCGCCAGGCTGTGTGGTTTTAGCGTGCATGTGTGTGTTGTGCAGGGAAGGGCGCCAGTTGCTGGGCAACTTGGCGCCTGGTGACTGAAAACTGGCTGTGTGTGTGCGTGTTGCAGGGGAGGGCGCCAGATTGCTAGTATTTTGGCGCCCTGTGCTAGTGTGTGAGTGTGAGCTGAAGTTGTTGAGTTATGGGGCGCCATTTTGGCTGCCCCTTGGCGCCTAGGTACCCAAATGTGTCTAGGTGACGGTTTAGTCCTTAAGAATTAATTTAATCCTTGGCGTGACAATTTAGTCCCTAAGAATTAAATTAATCCTTGGCGCGACAAAATAGTCACCTAGTGTCTAATTAGTCCCAATATGTCAAATATTTTCCTAAGTCCCTAAGTTAATTTTGGCGTGTCAAAAATGGTCCCTAAGTGAAGAAAAGGTCCTTAGGTGTGATTTAAATTAATAAATGATGAGGTGATGATTAATAAATGATGAGGTGATGATTAATAACTGAGGTGGTGGTGATTAATAATTGAGGTGGTGGTGATTAATAATTGAGATGGTGATGGTCAATGACTGACAATGGTGGTGAGTTAATAAATGACGTGGGCTTCGGTCACAAAGGTAATTTAATATATATTTTGATGGTGTGATGATGCATTTGTCATAGTGTCACATAAATCATATGCATTACGCGAAGGTGAGGATGGTGATGTGGCTTCGGCCAAAAATGGTGGTGTGTTGCGACGGGGTTTGGTGGTGAGTATGGATCCACATGCATATTGCATACATGCTTACATTCATACATTCATAGAAATCTTGTTGGTGCTTAAATGACTGAATCTTCTTTGTTTGTGGATATTATAATTGAATGGCAATTAGCATGATTACTATGTACCGTTATTACTAGATGCTTCCTAATTATAATGCTTCTCTTACTTGTTATAAATTATGTAAAGAGACTCACCCTAGCATTTCTTGTTGCTCGCTCTCGTGGCGACAAACAGGTGATTCCGAGTGATGGTCTTTGTGCCTGCAGGGGTTTTATTGAGTCACTCGATAAGTAACAGGGGTTGGGTCTTAGTATTATTTATGGTTATGTATTAAACTTATTTTGAACCTATGTATTGAGTATGTGAACTCAATTTTATTTCCATGTCCGCAAAACTATTGATGGATTAATGTAAAGCGTTAAGCGAGGTTATTTTGAGGTTTGTAACCCACTTGACTATGTTATGCATGATACGCGTTGATGCGTTTGGATTTTAATTATGTTTTGATGATGTTTTATTTGAAATGTACCACCCTCTTCGAGGTGCGTGGAAAGTTTTTGAAAAACTCTGATTTTATTAATTAATTAGCTTTACATATAAGGGGGTGTTACATTAGTGGTATCAGAGCAGTTCGGTCTGTCCGCCAAGTTGTCAAGTCTGTTAACCCTCGAGTCTTGGTACTCGTTTTAAATCATAATTATGTTGCTGTTTATCACTGTTAATTTTGTCGTTTGTGCATTAATTGACGTACCTTGTGACTTAATCGTGTTAGATTACGATTGAAAATTATATTGCATTATTGAAGTATAGGTGGTGAATCGTAAATCGGTAGTTATACCATTGATTTTGTCTGTTCGTGACTGTTGTGTGTATCATTAAGATGTGTGATTAAAAGAGTTCTAACGAAGTCAAAGGAGTGAAAGTCGTGACGATGCCTTCGCACTCCAGACTGCGTTAAAAATCTTTTAATGCGTTAGTTATAAATTGAAAGAAAGTAGTTTTGTGACCTTAATTAGTTGGTTGCATGAGTAGGAGGGTGATCACCCCAATCACTCATCCCCAATGAAAGAGGCGACAATAACTCGTAATTATTATAAATTTTGAGTATATACTAATTTCAACTTGATTGATTGAGTGGTGTGTGCAAGTTGATTGACCATTAATTTTAGAAAAATAGGTGCCTTATGGAAGTTTGAGTTTGAATTGGGGTTTGATAGTAGGGAGATGTCAAAATAAGGATTGACGTAAGATAGGAGCATTGGTATTTAAATGATTGATATGGCGTAGTTCCCTAGTGATAAATTAATGATGTTTGGAATAAATCGAGTGAGACTTTGGTGACCTGAAAATAGAGTTTTGGTACTAAGTAAAGGTGTAGATTAAGTATGCCTAAGGGTGTTGTAACCTTCGTGGAATTCTTAATGAGTATTGGACTAGTTGTGAAGGAAAGTGTTCAGTAGTTGGTTCAAGTATGATCATAGTATGAGGATCAAAGGAAAGAAGGAAGAGGAAGGTTAGGTACATAGGACTCCATATGAACTGAGGTGTAGTTGCTTAACCATAGGTGTGGTGAAGTGTAATGGCCGAGGTTAGGGAGTTCTTAGGTGTAGTGTGCCTAAGTGTAATAGTCAAAGGTGAAGTGACTAAGTGAGTTGTGAATGGGCCTAAGAGTAGTGGGTAGACAATATTTGAAGGATTGCTTGTGAATATTGTTACCTTTGATTGACGTTTTGTTATAGGTTGATGTTTTCTGTAATGCACGTGAGTTTAATTTTGATTTGTGCTAAATTGTTTGAAGTATGTACTGAAATGAAATGCGGTGCTCGGTTATAACAATTAAGGTTAAGATTCGCGTATAGTCTCCTTTTTGGCAAAGATGAAATGATTGACTTTTCTAACTTCTGCGTTTATGTCGAAAAACTAAATTTTGAAAATAATGAGTGGTTGTTTTGTGTGGCAAGCGTGTCAGTGTTATAAAGAGATTTGAGGTTGCGTATAGTTTTTCCTTTTGGACAAAATTGTGAATTCTATAATTTTGAAAAGAAAGCGGTACTTGGAAAATTCTCGTGTTTTTGGGAATGAAGCGTAATGTCAAGAATTGTGTTAAATTCATTCCAAGTTGTTTAGAATTTTATTACGAGATGTGGCGTGATTTTAGCTTTAGGACCGATTAGGTCATGGATTGATGTTGTCCGAAAATGACGAGGTCTTACAATAATTTCATGGTTTGACGAGGTAAAATCTTTTGAAACAAAAAGGTGAGTTTTACTCACGTTTAGGAAATTTTAAAATGTTGTTTATGTTATGTTTGAGCGGTTTTCAAAATTGGAGTTTCGTGAATTTTGAATCAAAAACGCTATTTTGAGAAATTATGTTTGTTTGAAACTTAAGAAACGAAACCATAAAGATTTGATTGTTTAATTGTTATGCTTGAATATGGATTTCGATTATGGAGTGCTGTGATAGTTGAATTTACAAATCCTTTGGAAAACCGTAAATTTTATATATATGTGGGAATTAATGAGTTTTGAACAAGAATTGATGTCCGGATTTGGTTATATTGAGTAAAAATATTTTTTTGGAATGTCCATATTTCGGAGGAAACTCTGCGAATTTTCGTTAGGAATTTTGATACATGTTCAAAGTGGTAATTGAATTGTGTGATTAGAAGGTAAATGAAATTGAGAAAATGTTATGTGTAGTGATTTAAATTGTCTTATTTGTTTTGTTATTTGAAAAATTTCTTTGGTTTGCAACTTAGCGTTCTTGTTTTTGAATTGAATTTTAGCCGTCTTTATAGATAAAAAGGGTGCGGTTCATTCTTTGTCTTTATAAATACAAAGGTGATTGATGAGTGAGTGTCGAAGTGTATAGGTATCGAAGTGTGGTGTTAACTAAGTATGGATGAGTCGAAATGTAAGCGTGGTCGAAGAGCGAGTTGTTGAAATAGGTGTAAATATCTAAGTGAGGGTATGTGCCGTGAAGTATATATGTTGCCGAAAATCTAGTAGTAGGTATGTGCAATTAAGTATATCGAAATCTAATATGGTACGATTATGGAGATATTGAGGTAAAGTGTAAGTCGAAGTTAGTGTTTGTGAAACGTAGGTAAGTTGAAGTATTGAGTTGTCGACATGAGTAATGTCTAAGTATATTTCTCTAAGTTAGAGTGGAAGTGTCGAAATATTGAAGTTGTCGGGAAGTATAGTGGGATGTATATAAACTAAGTGTAAAGGAGTGGGTGTTTAAGTATATTGTATATCTACAGGGATGAAATGTTGCGTTTAAGAGTGTTGTGATCAAGCGTAGTGTAACCAAGGTGAGTAACTGAGGGAGTAAGGAAGGGTAATAGCTGTAGTGTGCATACACCTAAGTACTGAGATGTCGTTTGATGTTAACATGATTCAGATTGTTGCTAAGCAGGAGTGCGGTTGTTAGGGAACTTCGGTGTGGAATTATTAGTAATGAAGGCGAGTAGGTCAATTAGATGAAAGAGATAGGTTGGGTTAGTAGGTTGAGTTCGGAAGTGAGCACGGAGATTGGAAACTTAAATAGGGTAAGCTAATCGCAAATCGTAGTTGAGGGTATAGTGTCCCTGCATCGGAATAGATGGTATTTGAGTAGTCGAGTAGGATCTGGATACCCTACAAGTTAGAATATCGCTAAGGGTAAGAGGGTAGAGAAAGTGTGTGGTTTGTTACCTTAGTGTACGATAGATTATGATGAGTATGGGTAGAGGTGAGAAGAAGTTGGGTATTGCCAGTGAGTATTTTCGAGGACGAAAATATTCTAAGTGGGGGAGAGTTGTAACGCCCCAAATTTTACTAAAAAAAAATTATTTGGAGTTAATTTGATAAGATTACATTATTTTGACTTAGCGTGTGGTTGAGCCATTAAATTAGTTGAGTAAATATACTTTTATATTTAAACGTATTTTTATAAGTTATTTGTGATATATGATTGTTATTCATATTTATACTTATTTATCTTGTTTGTAATAAAATATTAGTGTTTGAAATATTATTTCTTTAGAGAATTATTTTGGTCTATTGAGGTTTTAAAATAATAGTTGTAGTTAAATTGAATTTAAAAAGTGATTTAAAATAGACCTTGGGAGCTTTTTACTCGCGCACACCCCCATTTCATTGCTAAGCGCACCCCATCACTCAAGCCCATGCGCGTTTTCCCAGCCCAGAACCCGACCCAGCTTTCTCTTCTTCTTCCTCGTGGAATCGCAAAGATCAACGAAAAAAAACCTCACGCCATCTCTCTTCCCCCACTCACGTTCTCACTCACCTCTCCACGGCTAACCGGGAAACTTCACCTTCCCACTCGGTTTTAGCCTCTGATTCTGTTTCTGGCCTCAGTTCCATCGTTTGGTGCTTCGTTTTGTCAGATGCAGCAATGCCCAGCCGCCGTTAAGTCGCGTTTCCGACCACCTTAAGCGTTCCTTGCGTGAATCAAGCATGAACTCGAGTCTTTCTCACCAGAATCGACCCACCATTCGGTTAATTCTATCAGATCTCACAGTTTCGACCCTCTTGCTCATCCAAGGTCGTGTTTCACGTTCGTTTACTTCGAACCATCGTCTCGGTTGGGTACTTTTCGATAGGTACTCCTTTTCGAAACACAATTGATTAATTAAACGAGTGATTAATTATATTTGATATATTTAATGTATGACTTTGGACTGTCCCTGTTGTTATTCCTGCATAATTGTTCGTGTTGGAGTATTGGAGTAGCTGGGTTTTCGGTTTTGAAGCGGTTGGACGAGTTAAGGGCGAGTTCGTGAAGTTCGAGTCGGGAGTTTCGGAACGTCTCGGTAGCTCGTAAGGTTAGGGGATTCTCCATACATCTTTTATAGCTTGTAGGATGTGTATTATAGTGAGAAATAGCTCTAGGAATGATGTGTGGTGTGAATTTGTGTTGACTGTATGTTGATTGTATGTTGATTGATGTTGGAAATGCTTAAATTTGGTCATAGCATGTTGTTTGTGGTTGTAGGAGCATGAGTTGTGATTTATGTATGGTGTATGTTTGATGAAATGGTGATATGAGAATGAGAATGTAAATATGATGAATTGGTAATAATAATTTAATGGCTATGTTGGTGTTGTTATGTGAGGAATGAGTTGTTGGGAAGGAATTAAGTTTTGGGGTGTGTTGGGTGAGGTTTAGGAAGGGGGGGGGGGCGCCAAATGCCTAGGCAAATGGCGCCAGGCTGTGTGGTTTTAGCGTGCATGTGTGTGTTGTGCAGGGGGCGCGCGATTCTTTGGGCAACTTGGCGCTGGTGATCAAAAGGCGTGTGTGTGTGCGTGTTGCGGGGAGGCGCCAGTTGCTAGTATTTTGGCGCCTGTGCTGAGTGTGAGTGTGAAGTGGAAGAAGTTGTTGAGTTATGGGCGCCATTTTGGCTGCCCCTTGGCGCCTAGGTACCCAAATGTGTCTAGGTGACGGTTTAGTCCTTAAGAATTAATTTAATCCTTGGCGTGACAATTTAGTCCCTAAGAATTAAATTAATCCTTGGCGCGACAAAATAGTCACCTAGTGTCTAATTAGTCCCAATATGTCAAATATTTTCCTAAGTCCCTAAGTTAATTTTTGGCGTGTCAAAAATGGTCCCTAAGTGAAGAAAAGGTCCTTAGGTGTGATTTAAATTAATAAATGATGAGGTGATGATTAATAAATGATGAGGTGATGATTAATAAGCGAGGTGGTGGTGATTAATAATTGAGGTGGTGGTGATTAATAATTGAGATGGTGATGGTCAATGACCGACAATGGTGGTGAGTTAATAAATGAGCGTGGGCTTGGTCACAAAGGTAATTTAATATATATTTTGATGGTGTGATGATGCATTTGTCATAGTGTCACATAAATCATATGCATTACGCGAAGGTGAGGATGGTGATGTGGCTTCGGCCAAAAATGGTGGTGTGTTGCAGAAGCGGGGTTTGGTGGTGAGTATGGATCCACATGCATATTGCATACATGCTTACATTCATACATTCATAGAAATCTTGTTGGTGCTTAAATGGTGAATCTTCTTTGTTTGTGGATATTATAATTGAATGGCAATTAGCATGATTACTATGTACCGTTATTACTAGATGCTTCCTAATTATAATGCTTCTCTTACTTGTTATAAATTATGTAAAGAGACTCACCCTAGCATTTCTTGTTGCCTGCTCTCGTGGCGACAAACATGGTGCGTTTTTGGTCCCTAGGTGTCAAAATGGTCCCTAGGTGTTAAATTGGTCCCTAGGTGTTAAACTGGTCCCTAGGTGTTAAATTGGTCCTTAGGGGTGTTTTAATTCCTAGGTGTGCAATTAGTCCCTTGATGTGCAATTAGTCTTTTGGTGTGCAAATAATCCTAGGTGTTCTTTTAATCCTTCTGGTGTTGTATGTAGTCCCTCTGGTGTTGTATTTAGTCCTTGTGGGCTGTTGTAATGGTGATGTGTATTAATTTGAACATATAATGGGTGATTGAGGGTCTATGACCTCTCTTGGTGATTGGTGAGTAAATAAATTAATGGTGAGCATTCTATATGCACTTTTTGGTGTTGTTTTGGTGTGGTGGTGCATAGTCATGGAGTCGCATAATCATATGCATTTTTGGTGAATAGGCCTCGGCCTCATAAAATATTTGGTGAATGCCCTCTGGGCCTTTTTGGTGATTGGTGAATGCCCTCTGGACCTTTTTGGTGATTGGTGAATGCCCTCTGGGCCTTTTTGGTGATGGATCCACATGCATATGCCCTTGGCGTTGGGCTGCATATCATACACTTGCATGCATTTTCTGGTGGTTGTTTGGGTGTTTATAAACTATTGGTAAGATTATTTGGATTATCTTGTCTTGGTGTGCTAATGCTTGTCTTATTGCGTTACTTGTTTTATTTGCTATTATATATGAAACGAGACTCACCCTACTGCATTATGTTGCTTCTTATGTCGGCAACTGCAGGTGATAGTGACTGAAGGTGACGTGAGTACATTCTTCTAGTATGGTCGAGTCAGCTCTGATACGTAGCACCGGGGGGATATTTAGACTTTGTCGTTTATTTTATGAAATGACTTTTATTTGGATAATTGTATTTTCCGTACTTCAGTTTGTTATTTCCGCTGCTATGGTGTTTGTCCTCGTACAGATTATGGTGCTATGTATCTCTTATTTGGAGTTATTTTAATTATTATTTTTGGAGTTTTAATGTGGTTGTTTAAATGTGGCACCCTCAAGTGGTTGCACTAAAATTTTTCGTAGACTCTGATTTTCAAATTGATTAAATAATAGACTATGTAGAAGGGGGTGTTACATTAGTGGTATCAGAGTTGTTCGGTCCTAACTGGACCGTGTGTGTTTTCTTTGTGTCTCCGATATGTGGACTCTGATTGAGTTACACGTCATTCGCTGGATCCTTGATAGTCGAGAAGCTAACCAGTTTAGTCGGTCCAAGGGAATGTGATGTGTTATATGTATTCTTTTGATTAGGAAGGGTGAGCGTTTCGATTTAATATAATTGGGTATGTGATAGATTTTGTGGGGTTTCCTTAGGTTGTTTGATGAATTGTTAATGTTATCATGTGTTTAATTATATGAGATGATGGTTTGAAGTTCGAATGGGGTGATTTTATGGGGTTAGGATCGATTTCCTATACATGGTGATGAGAGCATGTGAATTGAGTAAATTGGGATTGAATTGAGTTGTGATGAGATGGTGTGTTAGTGGTTAAATTGAAATAATAGGCTGCTGTCTTCCATCATTGGAGTTGCTGTTTGCTGTTTATGAAGTAATAGACTGCATTGTTTTCCATCATTTAAATTGTTGTTTGTTGTTTATGAAATAATAAATTTCTTTGTTTTCATCAATTAAGGTCTTTGTTTCTTTGTTTTCAATGGATATATGTTTGCTGTTTTCTTTTATAAAAATAAAAATAAAAAATATCTGCTTTGTTTAGCTTGAAAAATACTGCTACCTTGCGCTAAAAATACTCTGCTGTTGTTCCCCTCTGTTTTCTTCTTTGTTTTAGGTGTCGTAGTAATTCTATTTTTTTCTTTGTCTTGCGCTAAAAATACCGCTGTTTTCACCTTTGTTTTTTCTGCTGTTTTTGGTTCATCACGCGCCCAAATAGCTTTTTCGCCGTTTGGCGCTGCTTTTGAACCTGGATTTTTTTGCGGTTTATGTAAATGAAAAAGGCGTGCTAATGAGGTTTGTTTTTGTAAATAAAAAGGATGATTGTTTTATTCTTGTTCTTGAAAATTAAATGATGATGTTTTTTTTTATAAATTTTAAATGTGTTGATACTAAAGATTTACATGTGATATTTTCCTACTTTGAAAATGTGTGTTTCCTCAATTTAGATGTGATGTTCCCTAAGCATGAAAACATGATGCTTGCTAAACTTGAGATGCGTTGTTACAATAAAAATTTAAATGTGTTATTACGTAAATTTTTAAATGTGATGTTTATGATGATGTTGTGATATTACGATTACTATAAGAATAATTTTTCCCCGTAATTGTTATAGTTGTTGATTTCTTTGAGTGAGATTATAGATGAAATGGCGTTTGATGATAACTACATTTTTACAATATTTATTTATTTATTTATTTCGTTTCTCTCAATTGTTCGATTTTTCTAAATGTGGGATGTTGTGAAGCCCCGGCCGATGAAACGACATTTACTTAATTGCATTGTGTTATCCGATTTCTTTCTTTTATAGGGGCCTAGAGATGTTCTAGTACCTTTACTGAAACACAACTTTATGTAAGAAAACTTCTAAAGTTAAGCTGTTGATGTTTGTGCTCGTGTTTAATTATATTTTAACGATGTGCAAAATTGATCGGTGATGTAGTATTGTATGCTCTATTTTCTCTCCTATGAAGCATGTCACTAACTCTTTATGAACCCAAGGAAAATATTTTTGAGTTGCTTTGAAACTGTTTCTTAGTTGTTTTACTATTTCTGTTGACGTTTATATGTTCTTAATTTAATTATTTTACTAATAAGTCTTGTGTTTGTACGACTCATGTACATCGTAGTCTTTGTGCTTGCACGACTTCTAGTTTCTTCTTCTTCTTATTATTATTATTATTATTATTATTATTATTATTATTATTATTATTATTTTACTTCTGTGTTATTTGAGGATAATGAGGTTGTAAGATCTCCATATTAATTGATCCTTATTGTTGTGCCAAGGGCAAACATTCCTTGTTTTGAATGATAACAAATTACAAGTTACTGATAATTTACTTGAGGTAAAGCGCAGGAAAAATACAAGAGCGCAGGGCGATGAACAAGAGAGCTTCGGAAGCTAACTCAAAGTTGTAGAAGCTCGGACGAAAAGCCGCTCAAGCATTGAAGACTTATATCGCTTTGCGTAGGACTCATGTAAGATCGTATTACCCAAGTCTTATAACATTCGTAGTTGAGAGATGATGATTAAAAATAAAATTGTTTTAGAAAAATGTTTTCTTTAAAATGATGTATGCTTTGAAAAAGGAAAGAAAACAATCTATTGATGACTTTGTGTTTTTAAAAGTGCAAAATCGATTAATGGCTTGATTAATATAGCCCAAAATCGATTTCCTCTTCCTGGAGGCAAGAAATCGATTTCCCTTGTTTTTATAAGCCATAAATCGATTTCCCACTTCCTTTGGAAAAGCCATGAATCGATTAGTGGCTTGCTTGTTTTTAAAAGACTTTATTTTGGAAAAACAACTTTCAACGGTCATATTCTCTTAAGTGATATAAATAGAAAACCTAGGGTTTTCACGTAACGGTGTGAGAGAGAACAAAGAACAAAACTCGTGAGCCGCAACATCTCTCAAAAAAAAAAAAAAAAAACGTGAAACTCCTAGAAACCTTTGATCATCTTCTTCGTTCTTCAAATTTCATTCTAGGGTTTTCATCATCATATCATCTCTCTCAACTCTTATGGTTATACACTTGATTGATCGATTATAGTTTCAATTGTATTCATCTTATTTCTTGGCGTTTGGTGTTCTTGTGAAATCCTGGGAAATTGATTCTTGGGTGGTTCGATCGGGGAGATTGGATCGTAGAAATCCTAAGCGGGGAGCTCGGGTTCTCAATTGGGGAAATTGAGAGGTTTTGTTGTTCTTGAAAAGTGGCGTGAGTTGTAAGACTTTGAAGAAGCATCTTCACCATTATAGTGTTATTTTCCCAAAGTCCAAAGGTTGCAAAGCCGAGGCCGAGGAGTAGGACTTCAATCCGAACCTCGAAAAATCGCGGTGTCATTCTTTCCCTTATCTCTTTATTTATTCTTGCGCTTTTCATTCTTGTTTAGTTGTTATTAGCGTTTACTGTTAAATTTATATTGCAACCGTTGAAATCGATATTACTGTTAGTTGCTTTGTTTTGTGCTATTAAGATAATCGTTGTTAACGATTGCATCGCAATTTCTATATTCTTGTTAAGTGAAATATTTATTCTTGTAAAATTCAATTTTGACTTGTTGTTGTTTGGTTTCAATATAATCGTGTTTACTAAATTGATATTACTATATCAAAATTGACATTCTTCGCTACTTGCATTGTTTCGCATTATAAGTATAATCATTGTTAGTGTGTTGCGTTACTATTGATGAGTTCGATATTATCGCATTTGTGTTCATGGCTATATTGTTATGATTATAGAAATTGAATTGCTGTGTATTCTCTACATTATTGTTAACTGTTGCATTTTGCTATTGCTGCTATATAATCAGAGTTGTTTTTCTACACTGTAGTAACTGCATATTAGCTTCTAGTTTAAACCCTTTTCCGCATTGGTTTTTAAACTATCATCAAACTTTTTCTGAAAATTCAAAAAGTATTATTTTTAGCCTATAACCTTATTCACCCCCTCTAAGGTTATCATTTAGTCCAACAGTTACCACCATTTTTTGCACTATTTTCTTGATATTCTTGTTGGCTGCTTCTACCGCTCCATTCATCTTTGGGCGGTAGGGAGAGGAATTGTGATGCTGAATGTTGAATTCTTTGCACAAGTCCTTTGTCATTTTACTGTTCAGGTTGCTGCCGTTGTCAGTGATGATCTTGTTGGGTATACCATATCGGCAAATCAGATCCTTCTTCACAAATTTGGCAACCACTGAGCTGGTTATACTGGAATATGAAGTAGCTTCAACCCATTTGGTAAAGTAGTCAATTGCAACCAGAATGAAGCGATGCCCGTTTGACGCTTTGGGTTCAATAGGACCTATGACGTCCATGCCCCACATTGAAAACGGCCAAGATGCGATGTAACGCTTAGTTTGGCGGTGGCACATGGATATGATCGGCATATATCGGCATTTGTGGCACTTTCTTACAAAGCTATATGATCCGATTCCATCTCGCAACCGGTAATAACCCCGCCTTAGGATTTTTCTAGCCATAGTATGCCTTTGGAATGGGTCCCAAATGAGCCTTCATGCACATCTCTCATGATTCTTTGACTTCTTCCTTGGCAACACACCTCGGGAGAACCATATCGTGATTTCTTTTGTAAAGAACTTCACCACTCAAGAAGAAATTCCTTGATAATCTTCGAGAGTTCTCTTGTCATTTCTCGATGCCCCGGTGGTATTCCCGATTAGCGATGTCTTGCTTGATGTCGTGGTACCAAGGCTTCTCGTCGGGCTCTTCATCTATTGTTGTGCAATAGTGATGCGCAGCAGACTCCGATCTTTGGCGTCGATATTGAGTCGAAGCTCTTGTCACGATTGACATTGAACATAGAGGACAGTGTTGCCAATGCATCGGCTAAGCGGTTTTTCGCCTCGAGGATATGCTTGAAGGCGATCTCGTCAAAGGACTTCATCAACTCTTGCGGTAATCACAATAAGGAATCGATTTGGGATCTCTGGTCTCCCAATCGCCTCTCACTTGATGAATAACTAGGGCTGAATCCCCATACACATCTAGCCTTTTAACATTCCATTCTAGGGCTACTTGAACACCTAGGATACACGCTTCATACTCGCTATGTTATTTGTGACATAGAAGCTCGATCTCATGATGGCGAGGAATGAAAGCGGTTGTCGGGAGATATCAACACATCACACGCCGTGCCCCATACATTTGACGCACCATCGAATATCATTCTCCATCTTTCACTTTCATGGGACTTCCCCTCATCGAGCAGTGCCATGATGTCTTCATCGGGAAAATCATGCCGCATTGGTGGTAGTGCAGGATTGGGTGACATGCCAAATATTCATGAGTGTGCTACCTTTAAGCGCCTTTTGTGTAACATACATGATATCGTATTTCGACAATTGCATCCGCCAACGGGCAATTCGATCTGGAGAGTGGTTTCTCAAACATGTACTTGATCGGGTCCATTTTTGACACCAACCAAGTTGTGTGACTCAAAGATGTCTTGCTTTAAGCGATGAAGCGGCCCAAACTAAAGCACAACGAGTCTTTTCCAAAGATGGAATATCTTGTCTCACAATCGGTGAACTTTTTGCTTAGATAGTATATTGCATGCTCCCTTTTTCCGGATTCATCGTCTTGACCAACACACGGCCCATTGAATTGTCTAGCCTTTGTAAGGTATAAGATGAGTGCTTCGCACGCCACAGTGGCATTAAGGCTGGTGGATTCTGCAAATACACCTTAATTTTCTCAAAGGCGACTTGACCTTTGGTCATTCCATTTCAACTCTTGATTTTTGCATAGCAATTTGAAGATTGGCTCACAAGTAGCGATCATTGGAAGATGAATCGAGAGATGTAATTCAACCTTCCGAGGAAACCACGGACTTCTTTCTCTGTTTCGTGTAGCGGCATTTCGAGGATGGCTTTTACTTTGTGCGGATCCATTTCAATGCCTTTACGGTGACAATGAAGCCTAACAACTTTCCCGATCTCACTCCAAAGCGTGCACTTGGTGGATTCAATTTGAGCTTATATTTTCTCAAGCGTTCAAAGAGTTTCGCAGATTGATAATGTGCTCCTCATCGGTTTTAGATTTTGCGATCATGTCATCAACATAAACCTCAATCTCTTTATGCATCATATCGTGGAATAAGGTAACCATGGCCCCTCTGGTAGGTTGCGCCAAAGACATTCTTCAATCCGAATGGCATGACCTTATAACAGAATGTTCCCCAAAGTGTTATGAAAGTTGTCTTTTCCATGTCCTCAAGGTCCATTTTGATCTGATTATATCCCGAATATCCATCCATGAAGGAGAATAACGAGTGTTGAGCTGTACTATCCACTAAGACATCAATGTGAGGCAAAGGAAAATCGTCTTTAGGGCTAGCACGGTTCAGATCTCGGTAGTCGACGCACATTCTGACCTTCCCATCCTTCTTGGGAACTGGGACAATATTGGCAACCCACTGCGGGTACTTGGCCACCGCTAAGAATCTGCATCAAATTGCTTCCTCACTTCATCTACGATTTTGAGGACATTTACGGTTTCATCCTTCTCAACTTACGCTGACAAAGCGGGCATTCGAGTTTGGCCGGTAGCTTGTGTACCACAATGTCGGTGTCCAACCGGGCATATCTTGGTAGGACCATGAAAACACATCCACATAATCGTGCAATAAGTGAACCAAATTCACATGATCTTTCTCACTCATGGTGATACCCACTTTGACCTCTTTCTTATTTTTGGTTGTACCCAAATTAATCACTTGATAGCTTCCTTGTGGGGCTCGATTACCACTTTCTTCTTGTTTCATTAACCTCATGAGTTACGGAGGAGTTTCCCATTCTTCTTCAACATCCCCTCGGACTGATTGATGGGGTGATCAAAGTCAAAAGGTGGGTATCGACGACACTCATGTTTTGGAGACTATTCTTTGTAGATCCGCATTTTGCCGAAGCGAAAAGCGAGAATGAAAGCGAGACAAACAAACAATAAAGCAGAAAATGATTCACGCAATGAAAAGGAAAAAGCGATTTTTATTGATTGAGAAATTCAAAACAAGCGTTTTTATTGATGAGGATGACTTAGAAAATAAAAACATGTGAGCCCCTAACAAGCTGGTCCTATGGCCTTGGCGAGAGCCATAGGGTTGAATTACAAATGATTACTTTAAATTAAAAGACACGGGAGGATCAAGCGGCCTTCCAATTCTTTAATTCTTCACGATCTGCAATGACGAACCGGACTCGCCTCGCCTTCTTCGGACTCGGAACCTTCTATGACGAGCGGCAACTTGGTTGGGATTCCATAAACCAAAGACTCACAAAGCTTTGGTGATGTCGCAAAATGGGATCTTACGGGGCGAGGATCTTCACCTCGGACTTGGCCAACCATGGCGCTTTTCGTTCATTTGCCATCGTTCTCCTTTCCTCCTCACTTGGGGTATATCCTAGCCCGCATAGCGGTCTTTGTTTTCCTTGATTGGATGGGAGCTAGAATCCCTTGAGCAGACTTTTCCAAACGAGAACCAACCTTGTATCCTTGGGCTAACATAATTTTGGCAACCATCTCCTCCTCTTTGGTTCTTCCAAAATCGCATTAGCGATCTCCAAGGGTGAAAGGTTGTTTCCAAAGACTCTTCTTGGCTTCCACATACTTGAACTCGGATGGCTTATTAACCAAAGTCTCCTCTTCACCAAACACTACCACAACCTTATCATCCACCATGAATTTGACCCGTTGGTGTAGAGAAGAAGGGATTGCCTGACCATGTGGATCCGTGGTCTCCTAATGCAGACTATATGAAGAGGAGATATCCATGATTTGGAAGTTGATCTGAGAAAACTTGGGACCAATCTGGATGGGAAATTCCATCTCTCCCAGCATCTCCTTTTGGACCCATCAAATGCTCGCTTTTGGTGTCGAACTTGGTTTCATGTAGGAGCAATCAACATCTAACTTGTCCATGGTTGACTTGGCATCACATTCGGTGAAGACCCATTGTCAATCGATACTGCAGCGACACATAGTCCCCACATTTCTTGAGATATGAAGAGCTTGATTGTGTTCTTTTCCGCTCGAAGGTAACTCATCATCGGCAAATATTAGGTGATTTGCGGCCACCACATTTCGACAATTCCATCAAATTGATTCACCGAGAGGTCCTGCGCAACATGAGCCTCACCGAGCACTTTCATCGGGGTAGTTCGTGTGCTTACGAAGCGAGCGGCGGTGAAAGCATGGATATCTTTGATGGCGTCTGTTTCTCTTGGTCAACCACCTCAGTAATCACTTTCTTTGAATAATCTTGAGAATTCATCCGCTTCTTTTTCCCTTACTTTTTCTCGGAGCAACCTGCGGCTCTTTTCCTTTCTCTTCACGGCTTCCTGTTCGGCCTCTTTAGGTATTTACGCTCGGAGGTTTTCGGAGCATACACCCTTCCGCTTCTCGTGATCCCACTTGATCCCACTATATTAGTTCTGATAGTGGTGCTAGGAGAGCATTCTGCTTTGTATATTTCAGGGGTTGCCTTATTTGACTCATAACGAAATGGGTGGTACTTCAATCACTATTGGTGAGCATTTGCTCGCACCAATCTAGGATTGAAATTGTAAGGAATTTCAATGGGCTTTACGATTGCTCTCTCATTGTCATGGTATAGCGCCCACACCTCTCCGATTCGGAGAACTATCCATGATGGCGACCACTTGGTGGTGTTGCTCATCTTCCTCATCCCATCACGTAAATTTGGATATCTTCTATTCGGATTCGAGCACTCTCGGGAGCATCATATCGACCAAGTAATCAAATTTTCCACTAGGCTCTCTAGGGTATCCCAACATTCTTCTTTTGTCATGGGGACAACCACTTGGTTGTCTTTGTTCATCTTCTTCACCCCACCCCGTAAATTTGGATGTCTTATTCGGATTTGGCGCTTTCGGGAGCATCATATCGACCAAGTAATCAAATTTTCCACTAGGCTCTCCTAGGGTATCCCAACATCCCTTTTTGTAGGCACCACCGTTACACCTTCACCGATTTCTTCCTTGCATGAGAAGGGGATTGGGTCCTTAGTGGTGTTGGTCGAGCCTCGGCTTGAACCAATCTTGGATCGAGTTGCGCAGAATTTCGATTGAATTTTTGGCCTCTCTGCATTGTCGAATATAGAGTTAGCACTTCATCTTCCATACCATGAGTTCCTACGGACCACATACCGATCCATCAAGTCTTGTAGGATCATCTTGAAGGTTTCACAACTTCCCACACATAAAAGAGTCAAGACACCCTTCTTCATGGCAACACCCTCTTTGACAACCTTGGCCCAAAGATAGCTCGGTGTATACAACACTCAATGGAGTTTTGATCTCTTGCACCTTCTTTACCAATCGCCCACCATAACTTTCTATAGCGTTGGTAGTTGGCCTCTGATGACTCGGCAATGGATTGGTTGTTGTATTCGGAACAGCTCGCTTGAATGAGATCAACCGGCGTCATCGGATCTTGCACCACATGCTTAAAGGCTTTACACTCCTCCACGGCATGGCCGACCCGTTTTCATGGAAGCTGCGAGTTGCACTAGCATTGTATCCTACGGGAAATGGTGGGTGAGCGACTTTCATCGCCGAGTGTTGATCGGGTTGTTGGAGGTCAAGTGATTAAATGACTCGTATGCGTCATCGGAATTGGGTCAAAGTGGTTCGCTTCTTGAACCTGGTATCCACCGAGCCTTGGGACCATCATTGCCTTCTTTGGGGTGGCACGGGAGCGAGAGAATGGAATAGTTTGTCTTTGGAGGAGTACCAAAGATGAATTTCCCCTGTAATGACATTAGTTTCTCCTTCTTTCTTTTAGGGAAATGTGGTGGTATTTCTTACAGTTCTTTGGACCCACGAGCTCCCTGCATGACCGAGGTGATTGAAATCTTCCGCTTGAAAGGCGTGTTCAAGTCTTTCTCCGAAGACTATCATGTCGGAGAAACGGTTGAGACACTTGTGATCGACTGTCATAATAGATTTAAACGAGTTTCGAGGAACATGTATACCATCTCTTTCTCGATCAAAGGAGGTTGAACTGGGCGGTGTGTAGCCGCCATTTCGAGCATACTCCTTGAAAGTCTCTTTCTCACTCTTACTCATGTCTTTGCAAGCTGCGACCTATCCAGGAGCCATGTCCATGTTGTACTTATCTTGCTTCATGAAAGCTTCAAACAAATCTTTCCAACAACGGATTTTAGAGGATTGTAACTTCATATACCAATCTAGAGGAGCTCATGGCTTGTTTTGGAAGCGATAAATCGATAGTTTGTCATCATTGGCATATTGACCCATTTTTGGACGAACATGGTAACATGGCTCTCGGGATGACCAACCCCTCTGTACTTGTCTAACTCGGGAGCTTTGAACTTTGGTGGTAAAACCAAATGCGGGACTAGACACGACTCACGGGCTTCTTTGGCTCTAACACCAGGTGCCTTCCATTGCCCTTACTCTTTCTTCAAGTCTTGCGGATCGGATCATTGGTGAGATCCTCGAACATGTGCTTACAGGGTGACTCCCCATACTATAGTAATATCCTCTCTCTGGTGAAGAACATTTTGAGGTTGTCTTTGTAAGCCACAGAGTGGGAATTGAGCACGGCATGAGGATAGGAATCGATTACAGGATCCTCTCGGCGATTCCCCGGGCATGGCGGCGGTGACTTGATTAGGTGCGGCTATACCAGCGGGAGTAGTTCTAACAGTTGCGGCGGTACCAGCGAGCATACCCGAGGATATCTTTGTGCGGTGTATTGGTTCGACATGTTCATTTCTGAAGCAAACACGGGATGACTGACCCCGGATCCCGGAGGAACTGTGGCTGTTGCAGCATGACCATCATCTCATGGACTTGGGCCTCCATAGTACCCATCTTATCCTTGAGCTCTGGTTTTCTGAGCGGTGCTCAGATTCGTAATTTGTACGCCCATGTCTTCTGCTGCGGATTACTCTCAATTTCAACCTCCGGATGATCTTGCGGATGAGCCATTAGCAGCTTTGCGATCGGGTGAAGTATCGGTGACGGAGAACCAGCGTGCCTTTTCTGTTTATTTAGACACTTATTGTATAAGAAACAAAATAAATTCATGAATGAATGTATGAATGCATGCACAATGTTTGCTTGATGCCGGGAACCGCGGGATGCCTTGCCTTGTCATAAGCGCACAAACTTTTTGATTTATGAATTGAAGTAAACAAGGAATCGAAATAGCACACTTCATTCATCAAGATTTCAAAGCTTCACCAATTTTCATTAAAGGGAAAAAGACGGTACAATGTTCATAAAGAGAGCAGTACAATATTCTTGAATACAAAGCTCAAAATAAACTTTTAAGTTGAAAAATACAAGTAGACAACTTAAATGCAAATAGCTCCAAGCTCCCCAACTCTCTTCCTCTTCTTGCTTACACTTGCACCTTGAGATTGCTCCTTGAATTTGCGTGATCAACGCTCTGCGATATTTCACAAAACCGATACACCAGGTGGGGTGTTGAAGAAGTGCATCTCGGCCTCGGCTAACCTCAGATTCTTAGGGATCCCCAACATAGCTCGACGGGCCGGCTCTATGACTTTGAGAACTTGCTCTTCCACATTGGATCTCATCCTTAAGCTCCTTAATGATCTTTTGATCTTCGATCTTCCGATCGGATCTAGGAGCGTTTTTCCCAATATTGGCTCTCAACTCGGACTTGTGCAGTAGGCATCTTCTAGACAATGAAGGTCTCTCTTCAATTCCCCAAATATTTCTCTTTCAAAGCTCGAGAGCTTTTGGTATTCCTTGAGAGTTTCATTAATGGCGACTTTTTCTTGCTCGAGGTTTCTCGGTTGACCTCTCAACTCTACCACGGATGAGATTCTTGCCCCGATTCCATGGCTAGTGCTTTCCATTCTTGAGCTTCTTCAAGTGCTCTTCTTGTTTTTCTGTTTGTACCTTTGGAGTTCCTCTCAGCTCCCTTGAGATATTTACGAGCTTCTATCTTGCTTTGCTCTTCTTTTTGAACCGCTTTGACACTTTCTTCCACGGCAATCATTTTGACATTGTTTTCTTCCTCTAGCTTTTCTTTCTCTACGGCCATCTCCTCTAGCTTAGCTGCAATGCTTTCTTTTCCTCTTCTACCTTTGCTAAAGCGGACTTGACTTCATTGACTCTTCATAGGTAGGGACATAAGGCTCTGGTATTCCTTCATCAAGGAAAGCGTCCTTCGACTCGGTGACTTTGTTTCTGAAGCTTCTCCTTGAGCCAGCGATTGAAAGTGATGTCACTGGTTCTCTTTGTGACTCTTCATTTCCCTTTCGCATCACGGATTCCCATGATTGTTGAACTCTTGAAGCAAGTCACCGCATTTAGGCATTCCTTTGTAAAGGTAAATACGGGAATGACATGCTTTCGGAGGGTGAGTTCTTCATCGAATGTAAAGAGTTGCCTTAAAGTCGATGAAGGA
Source organism: Oxytropis ochrocephala (assembly GCA_020916435.1). Lineage (NCBI taxonomy): Eukaryota > Viridiplantae > Streptophyta > Magnoliopsida > Fabales > Fabaceae > Oxytropis > Oxytropis ochrocephala. The sequence goes on from CM037092.1 coordinate 74,798,529, forward strand.
TTGTAGTTGATGCACCCTTGAGTCCCCATGAGAGGCACGCGTTTTGAAAACTTCCACGGTGAACACTACCATCGGTCTATCATCCCAACAAGCAGCTGTATACCACCGGATTTGAAGTTCATTGATATCCTTCAAAAACTCAACCCATTCTATAGCGGTTCTGGACTCCACATCACAGCTAAGGGCATAAGAAATTAGTTCCCTAACATCACCTCGATTGTGGATCACATGGGTAAGGAGCCGGGCATAGAGAACGTGAGAAGAAAGGCCTGACTTCTTTTATGGAACCGATCATGTAGCGGGTAAGGGCATGGTATGTGTTAGCAAGAACGACAGGCACAGGATTAACAGGGTTTTTGGCGTCCTTGAAGGCTAGGAACGCACCAATTGCATCTTCATCAACATATCTCTCTATTTGAGGAAAGAGGATAACCCCAAATATGGTGAGCGAGCACCAACTTGAATGGACCCCACTTTTTAGTCGCGACATTAGATTGCATCAAACCCTCGAAGTACTCTTGCGGATACCCGACCACTCCATTTCTTTTTAATTTATGCAACCTCGGTTCATCCACACCGATTCTAGCGAAGACTGCGATCCTCTCATCGGTATAGTATTGCCCTTGGTATTGATAGGGTCTAGCATGAGATCCGGAGAACCCCAAAGGCTGTTCGTACTACTCTACAATGTGGGGATAGTGGAAAGAAGAAACACCTCACATCGAGTCATAGAAGCGGCTCAAAGCCATAAGAGCATCCTCTTGAACATTTAAGCGCAAAAGTCTACGGATATTCCCATCGCTTTGATCGAAGGAATCTCTCTCAATAGGGCCCATAAGAAGTGCTGCACACTTGCCTTAGACTACCAACCTCAACCTTCTTCAAAATTGGGAGGCGAGAAACAAGTGAAGTCTTGCTATTTGATTCCATTCAGCGTATCTATGACAAGGCGGTACATTATTCGGTGGTTCCGGCAAGCAAATGCGGATGAAATGCGGTGTGAATGCAAATATTTACAACATCTAGTTTTAATGAATGCGATGCGATGTGATTATGATATGAATGATGCATGCAGAGATGATAAAAGCAATGTGTATGGACGGAAGTTCAAAAATTTAGGTGATACCTTTGCATGCCGCCTCGCGCGCGGTGGTTTATTTGGAAAAGGAAAAAATATTTTTGTATTTTCTTGGAAAAACTTTGAAAAATCTCCTTTTGAGGAAGACATGTCCTAGATTACCATGCAAGACACAATTCGTATGCCCTCGTGTCCTACAAAGGTGGGAATTCACTGAATTCTAGGGCAACTTCAAAGGTTCCTCCCATGTAGCTCTAATTCACACCCTCACAATGGCTACAGGAGCTATAGAATCCTCATGCCGACACCCACAAATGTAGAATGCTACCAAGTGTGAGCGCGTGAGAAAGCGTACTCTCGGTTGAGACTTTCGTGAGTATCAGATGACAAAGGTCTTGAATGCGATCACTAATCGCCTCCACTCTCCTAAGTGTTTGTTGGATCAGGGAATAGGAGCCCACTCATAGAACATAAACCATAAGGTGTGCAAGTGTGTGATCGAGGACATACTTCCTAAAATCTACCCATCCCCACCTGCAAGGAAACCAGCAGATCGAGAAAAAGGAAGAAAAGTCGTCTACCCTAGGGTTTAATATGCATACACCATTTCAATATACAAACCATCCTAGGAAGTCAGCGGTAATTGCACGCATTACTTACCACAAGAAAGGGAGCTAAGAAGAGGATCATGGCGAGAAATGGGGAAATGCATGCTTTACCTTAAGAAAAGGAGCGAAGAAGAGGGGACATGGGAATTGAGTAATGCATGCATAAATGCAAACACAAGCATACAAAGGAAAAGAAAAAGAAAAGGAAGAGATAGAACATAATTTTTCAAATCAAACAATTTAAACCACATCAAATTAATTAGGCTTGACCTCATCTCTCTTTAGATAAATAAATAAAGAAAGAAAGTCCCGAGTGGAGTCGCGCGGTTTATTGCGCCAGAAAAATCCGGTTTGGGACTTTTCGGTTTGACAACGTGAAATTAGTAGAGCCGCCACCAATATTTATTTTTAGGAAAAACATTGAAAAAAAAACCTTTTTGAAAAGAGGGTGGTCTTTCGAAAACTTAGAGATGTAGGTTCGAGAATTCGGTTGCGCATGGGGAAGGTATTAGCACCACGCGCCCTTTCTACCGAAAGGAACCATTAATTTGATGTGGTTTTGAAATGTTTGATTTGAAATATATTGTTCTACTTTTTCTTTTCTTTTCTTTTGTGAAATGGTTTTATTGAAAAGCTGGAAAGAGGCATGTTTTGGTATCTTTGAATATCGAGGACAAAACAAAGATTTACGAAAATGGTGCTTGACGGGACATGAACCGGTCCTACGTACCCTCATTTGGATGAGGATCAAAGCTACGTAGTTCTTGTTTTGCGTGTGAAAGCGGCTTAGGAGTTTAGGTTTTGGAGTTTTTGAAATAAGACTCGAGTGTTCGCGAACACCAAACAAGCAAAGGCTTGAGTGGCATTCGTTATTAACTCGAAAGAAGAAAAAAAAGAGTTGGGCCGGCAATCAAACAAGCAATGGCCGAGTGATTACTGAGCGACAACATTGTATTATTCCTTTTGAAAATTGTTTTGAAAAAGGTGATGAGCCTATAGTGATAATTACCACTAAATAACTCATGTTATTTTGGAAATTTTAATTGGTTTTTTTGTTGTTTAATTAATGTGTGGGAGCTTTCATAATAGTCAAACAAGCAAAGGCTTGAGTGACTATCACTAATAACTCCTCATTAACGATCAAACAAGCAATGGCTTGAGTGATGGTTAATGATTTGCTTAAGAAAATGCCTTAGGTTTTTTTTATTTGAAAACAATTGAATTTGAGTTTGAAGAAAAGAAAGTAGAACATAACAAATCTTTTTCAAGTCAAAACCGAGACAACAATGAAGGCATAAGCAAAGCACATATGAGGAATATTTACAAGTTGCCATGAACAATTGAATACATGATTAATTAAATACACGATTGAGCAAGTATATGAGTGTATGAGCATGCAATTGTAGAATACAAGGTATGGCATTATTGAATGCATGATTAGGCTAATGCATGAATGCATGAACATACATGTGTGGAATACAAGACATGAGATTAATATATGCATGGGCATTTAGGAGAGTATGAATGCAAAAGATGTAAACTTATATGAATACATGAATGATAAGATGCAAAGTGTAAAAATCTTTTGGGTGTTTTTGCAAATAGACAAGTGGTAAAAACTTGTGGTAAAAAGTTAGTAAAGAGTAGACAAGCATGCATGAAGTGTAAGGTAATTACTTAATGAAATAGTAAAGTAAAAAGTAAAAAGGTTTTCTCTTTTTTTTTACTTATGGTAAAATGCTAGTGAATGGTAAGGTAAAAAGTGAAAAAACACATTAACACTATTACACATTTCCACACAAGATCAAACACACATTTTAAGCATTGAAATGAAACCTAAAAAAGAACCCTAAGGCCGAAACCTCATATGGTCAAAATATCAAGTTATTTCATGCCTAAATTGATGATCAACACATGAAACAAGTCACACAAATCAAGCTTTTCATTTACATAAATCAAAAAGAGGAAAGAAAACAACAAACCCTAGTTTTTAAGGCCTAAGGCGAGAAACCTTATATGACACAAACAACACATTATTTCATGCACAAATTCATAATCAAACACATGGGACAAATTATGCAAGTTTAAGCACATCAAGCATTTATTTACACAAAAATCAAAGAGTAAAAGGAAGGCAAATAAAACCCTAATTTGTAAGGCCTAAAACCGAACCTCACACTCAATGAATCAAACCAAAATCTCAACTTGCAAGTTATGACATGAACAAGGGATGCATATATCACATGGAAATTATTTATTCATGCAAATATGACAAAATAAGTATGAAAAAAAATGCAAGAACATGGTTGAAAAACACAAGAAACCTCTCCTCAAGGCCAGGGTTCCTTCAAACACCCAAGGCTCCCAAAGTCCTTGACATAGTGTTTGAAATGAACCTCTAAGCCTCTTAGAGAGGATAGAGGAGTAGAAGGAGATTCACATGCTAATAGTGAAAAATGCAAAAGATAAGATTTTTACCTCAAGATCAAAGCTACACAAGAATAGGAGAATGAAGATCAAAACCAAAACAAACCAAAACCTTCACAAATCACCAACAATGCCACGCAAATTTGAAGAAAGCAAGCTCCTTTATGGAGTAAAAATGGAATCAAGGATGAAAAGAAGAGGATATGTGAATGTGGAGTAGATTTGAGGTGATTTGGTGGATGAAAATTGAAAAGAGAATGGAAGGGAATGAAGGAGGGGGTTCGGCCAAGAGGAGGAGAGGAGAGGAGAGAATGCTAGCTAGGGTAAAAATGAGAGTGTGTGTGGTCTCCTATTTTTGGGTTTTATATGAAGTGAAAATTTAAAGGGTAATTAGGACAATGTGCTTCTTGCAAACCAATAGGATTTGAGATAAATTTTGAATCAATGGTCAAGATGCAAGATCACATGGATTGAGGGTAATTAAAAACACAAAATGGGGGAGAGAGAGGGCTGGAATGCGCAGCTTAGGAGTGGTGGTGAAGGATAATCTCAATTACAAAATGGTATTTTTCTATAAAGCTTATTACACAAGTGCCATTTTGATTCAAATGAAGGGTGGGGATTGTTTTTCACACTTGAATGGATGGCCATGATTTAATATAATTTGCAAGCAATAAAAATAAATGAAAATGGGAGGTATATGGCTGAAGTGCGCAGCAAGGGAGTGTGGGAGAGTGAGTGGCATTGCAAATTGTACTATTGTACTATCCTTATCCTTTCACAATTCAAAAGAATGTAGAATATTCCCTTCTAGATCTTTCTTCCTAATTCATGCCATTTTGGGACCTATCCTATGATTCAATGATTGGGCTCTGAATTTTATGATCTCACCAATCCCAAAATTGATTTATTTGCCCCACCTCAAAGGAAAAGACCATTTTACCCCTCTATCCAAAAACTAGGTTTTTAGACCAAAAGGTTTAATATTTATGCACAAAAATAATCACAATGGAGCACAAATATCCTTTAAATAAATCATTGATGATTATCCAAGGATTTGGGGCAAAAAACCGTTTTTATTGTGAAATGACCAAAATGCCCTCTTACTCTAAAAACCCTAGTTTTTGCTTGAAACACATTTCCACTTCAAAAAAGTTTTTTTCAACCTAGGAGTGACCTCTAGTACCTTGAAATGCATGTTGGATGAATTGTTTTGAGGAATTTCCCTTTATTTGCAAAATGACCAAAATACCCTTTTGCCTTTGAAAAACCCTAATTTGTCTAAAAAGTGCATTCCAACTCCAAAAATGATTTTAGACACTTTGAAAGGACTTTAAAAACTTAAATGCAATGCATGATGCTTTTTTTACTTTTTAATTTAATTATATTTTTTTTTTGGGGAAAATTAGGGTTTTGACCTAAGTTTAGGACAAAATTGGGGTATGTGGTGATTGTCACTAGTCACCATTTTCACGCTAAGCTATTTAGAAAAGAAAACAATGAATGCTCAAGCATGGAACAATCATTCAAATCGAATCCTTAGGCAAGCAACAACATGGACATAACTTGTAACTAATCTCATTTGAATTCTTGAGCAAATATTAGCCTAGACTACACATATTAGACCACAACACATAAATAGGCAAAGAAGGAACTTGAATTGGGCATTAAGTAAAAATGCAAGAGTAGGCAAGATTGAACCTAAATGCACATCTAATGGAAGATGCTAGGCGAGGACCATACTCAAACATTTCTACAAAACGCAAGGGAATCTAAATGCACTTCTAGTGGAAGATGCAATGTAAGGAATGGACCTATCTAAGTATTGATGATACCACATGAGAGTAGACAAGGAAGTTGAAGCGCAAATGAATTCAAAAGAGTAGCCTCAAGTATGATCCTTGGCAAACCATAAACAAGCAAGTCATCTTAGCAATCAAAGCATCAAAGTATGTTGAATCACTTTGGTCAATCCTCAACACTTAAATTAGAGTGCACAAGTGTGAATCCTCTTGCCAATTATCAACAAAGACAAGTTTATTAAAGCAAACATTTAGGAACAAACCCAAACCCTAATTCTTTTGAAGTGTGCGAAGCACATGAAGGGGTGAAGACCTTCTTATTATTTCACTAAATAACTTAACTAAACAAGCAAGTTAAAGTAAAAAGTTGGGGAAAAGTTTTGGTAAAAGTTTATGAATGCAAGAGGGTAAAAATGTCTTATGAGGTGAAGTGAAAATGTTTTGGTAAAAACTAAGTGAAATGGTAAAAACCAAAGTGGTAAAATGTTTTTATGTTTTTTGGTAAAAAGTTAATGAAGTGGAAAAGTAAAATGGTAAAAAGTGAACAAAAACAATTGCACAACTTGCATTTACTCAAACACAATCAAAATGACAATTGTTTTAGTCATGGCCGAATGCAATTGTGCATTGAATCCGCATTGGTTTTTAAACTATCATCAAACTTTTTCTGAAAATTCAAAAAGTATTATTTTTAGCCTATAACCTTATTCACCCCCCCCCCCTCTAAGGTTATCGTTTAGTCCAACACTTATGTTCTCAGATATGTCAGTTGTGTGACTGTTGTTGTGTCTAAACTTGTACTATAGTGTTGTCTGTGTTGTGGTGATAACATAACTATATTGTGTTGTCCTATTTTGTTTTAGTGAGCTTTATTTAATATCACTGGGATTTATTTCTATGCTTGTTGGTGAAATGAGTAGTTTCTATAATACTTTGCATTGCGATGTGAGTTCATTAGTTACTCTAATAGCGACTAATGATTCATGATTTTTGTGGATGTGAGAACCTAAAGCCTCAGACTCTACTCTCAATTCTTCTTCTAAGCCTTTTCACTAGAATTTGTCAAGATTCAACCATGTAGCTCTCTGTGCCGAAATCTCTAAGTTATTTTTGTTGATATTCTAGCTTTCATGTCCTTGCAACTTAAATGTTTCTCTCTTTGACTCTAGTCCAATTTTATGCTCTTTTGTTGATACCTTTATTTCCTTCCCTCAGATGTCATTGACAAATCCTCTTTTAACTTTGACGTGGTTTCAATTCCTCTTCCATGTTTTAAAATCTGGAAGTACTCAATCTTTTGGTTTTGGTGCTCAAGTCTTATGTAAATTTCGAGGACGAAATTTTTTTTTTGGGGGTTGAGTTGTAACACCCCGATTCTCGCTCGTGGTGATTCTGTTTAGTATGTACTTATTTTATGAATTATTTTATATTGATAGGATTAAATTATTTTAATTAATTGTGGGTTTGAGTATGAAAATTAGTTGAAATCACTTTAAAATGTATTTTTATATGCTATTTGTAATATATGATTATTATTATTATATATTTAGTTTGTTTTTATAAAATATTAGTGTTTGAGATATTATTTCTTTAGAAAATTATTTTGGTCTATTGAGGTGGTGTTAAAATAATAGTTATAGTGAGATTGAGCTTTAAAAGTATTTAAAATGGATTTTTAGATTGTTTTACTCGCGTACACCCCCTTCCTTCCACTAGGCGCACCCCTGTCACTTAATCACTTCAAAGAAATTTCAACCAGCGCCCCACACGACCCAAACATATGTGCCCATGGACTGACCAGACCCACTCCTACCCTCTTCTTCCTCAAAGAAAACGACATTGCATGCGAGAAAACAACAACCAAACCCTAACCTTTCCTTCCTCCATTTCGTCCTCCTTCCCCAAGCCACTACCAAGTTTCAAAATAAACATTCCAACTCGAAATCATCCCCTGAACTCGATTCCAGCGTTGATTTAACCATTAGAAGCCCTCACACCGTGTTGTAGCCTTCGCCCTCCTTGCGTGAAGACCCATGGCCGAACCACCACAACACTGCACCTGACCCCTCCTTTTCTCCCTCATTTTACTCGCACCTCCCAGACACGAATTCCGTTCAGAATCGCACCACCATTGCCGACCCGAAGTTATACGCCGCACCAATCCCCACCGATTTATTGTCGTTCACATTGAGTTTACGCTTAAGCGACATTCCCCAAGTTCTCACTGTGTTGCCTCTGATTTCGGATCCCTTCGTTTTCTTAACTGTTGACGACATTATGCATTTTGAATAGCCAACGGGCACACCTCCAGACTTATAACCCGGTTTAGAGCTCGTGATTGATCTTCGACGACCCCTATATTGGAATTTGATTGGTTATTAGATGTTCGGAGTTCTTCGATTTGTGATTTCAAAATAAGCCATCGTATAGTTTGTCTTGTCTTTGGAATTATATCACACTTTGGAACTCGTGACTTGTCTTCATCGATTCGTGATTGGAATACTTCGATATCAGGAGGCATCTAATTAATTAAGGGAGGAAGCTTGGATCGTTGGTGACTTGGAGAAATTGCTAGTAGCTTTGTTCTCTTCAAATATCATAGGATTAAGTGTTAGGAGAGTTTATTTGAATTAATCTATGTTATGTTTGATGATTTGGTGATAATGGAATGAATATATGTTTGAGTTGAACTTTATGTGAATATTGAATTGACAAATCTATTATGAGTGGTGTTGACATGTTAATAGTATGGCTTTGAATGAAAAATAATAGGAAGAAATTAGGATGATGGCTAGATGTTGGGTGAGATGCTTGAATGAATTTTTGGTGGTGTTGTTGTTACTTGTGGTGTGTTCTTGATTGGGTGTTGAAAGTATTGGTAATTGTTAATTACATCAAGGTGATTTGTAGTCAATTTAATATAGTAAAATAGGGAATTGATGGTGGGTGATAGGTGTGGATTGGTTGCTTGAGCGAAAAGTAAATTCATGGCGTTTAGGGCGTTTTGGGATCGGGTTGGGTGTGAAGCAGTGTTGTTAGGGCGCCAAGTTTGCGGAAACTGGCGCTGTGTGTGTGCAAGTGGGGTGGGAAAGAAGTGCAGGTGGAGGTGTTGCGAGGGCGCCATTTGGCTGCCCAGCGCGCTGGTCAGTGTTGGCTTGTGGTGCGTGGTGTTTGCGCAGGCAGGGCGCCATTCGTCTGGCTGCCCCAAATGCGCTGGTGGATGCGCTAAGTTAACATGGTGCGTTTTTGGTCCCTAGGTGTCAAAATGGTCCCTAGGTGTTAAATTGGTCCCTAGGTGTTAAACTGGTCCCTAGGTGTTAAATTGGTCCTTAGGGGTGTTTTAATTCCTAGGTGTGCAATTAGTCCCTTGATGTGCAATTAGTCTTTTGGTGTGCAAATAATCCTAGGTGTTCGTTTAATCCTTACGGTGTTGTATGTAGTCCTCGGTGTTGTATTTAGTCCTTGTGTGGGTCGTTGTAATGGTGATGTGTATTAATGCTGAACATATAATGGGTGATTGAGGGTCTATGACCTCTCTTGGTAATTGGTGAGTAAATAAATTAATGGTGAGAATTCTATGCCTGATTTTTGGTGTTGTTTTGGTGTGGTGGTGCATAGTCATGGAGTCGCATAATCATATGCATTTTTGGTGAATAGGCCTCGGCCTCATAAAATATTTGGTGAATGCCCTCTGGGCCTTTTTGGTGATTGGTGAATGCCCTCTGGGCCTTTTTGGTGATTGGTGAATGCCCTCTGGGCCTTTTTGGTGATGGATCCACATGCATATGCCCTTGGCGTTGGGCTGCATATCATACACTTGCATGCTCGGTGGTTGTTTGGGTGTTTATAAACTATTGGTAAGATTGATTTGGATTATCTTGTCTTGGTGTGCTAATGCTTGTCTTATTGCGTTACTTGTTTTATTTGCTATTATCTATGAAACGAGACTCACCCTACTGCATTATGTTGCTTCTTATGTCGGCAACTGCAGGTGATAGTGACTGAAGGTGACGTGAGTACCTTCTTCTAGTATGGTCGAGTCACTACGATCACGTAGCACCGGGGATATTTAGACTTTGTCGTTTATTTTATGAAATGACTTTTATTTGGATAATTGTATTTTCCGTACTTGATTTGTTATTTCATTGCTATGGTGTTTGTCCTCGCATGCATTATGGTGCTATGTATCTCTTATTTGGAGTTATTTTAATTATTATTTTTGGAGTTTTAATGTGGTTGTTTAAATGTGGCACCCTCAAGTGGTTGCACTAAAATTTTTCGTAGACTCTGATTTTCAAATTGATTAAATAATAGACTATGTAGAAGGGGGTGTTACAAAAGACGAAACACTTGGTAAACTGGAATTAAAGAGTCAACTATCACATTGACCAATCTCCCTTTAAAGACAAAACGTGGTCAACTCTCCTTTCCGAGTTACAACTAAGTGGAAACACTTTCTAAACCGAACTCAAAGAGTCCACTATAACGTTCACCGATCTTCTTATATACTCACCATTCCGAGTTAGAACCAAGTCGAAACATTTGGTAAATCGAACAAAAATAGTTCTTTATCACGTTCATGTAGAAATGAAAATCTCTTTCCATGTTTTGATGATACAAACTTAAAGGAATAAATTAAGTTTTCCAAAACACTTATTATATTATAACAAGTTTCTGTCAAGTGTATGAAAGAACAGGAAATAGAATCATAGCAAAGATCTTGGCATTACAAAATAAACTAAGTGATCTTTTAAGTCCAAGCATGCCTTCAGAAGGTTACCTTAAAGAAGGTTGAATAAAAAAGGTTACACCATCAGAAGGTTGACTACAGAAGCTTAAAAGATAAAGTAACTTCCTTCAGAAGGTTGACTGAAAGTCAAACAGAAGGTTGACTAAAAGTCAACACAAGGTTGACCAATAGTCAACAGAAAGTTTGATTGAAGTCAACAGAAGGTTGATTAACTTCTTAAAGAGGTTCAGAAGGTTAAAGTTCAAGAAGGTTAAAAGAGAATTGAAGATTTCAAGCTTCTGTTTCTGAGAAACATATTCATATTCGAAATCTTAAATTGAAATGCATCAAATGAAGTTTCAAGGAATTAAAGTTGTAGAAATATTATCCTATGTAAAGAGGAACTCCTTGATTTTTAGTTGTATTGTAAAAGCATGTTTGTTCATGTTTAAGGAGCTTGAAGCTTCAAATAAAAGCATGAAAAATGTTGTGTAGTACATGAATAGGGATTTGAATTGTGGGGAATGATGTAAAGTCTTGACATGAAATGATGATAGCACAAGACAAAGCAAAAATGTTGCTTGAAGGTTGAAGGCTACTACCTAAAGCTCAAAAATCATCATTACCTATCTACAAAGCTACAACAAATTCCAACGGCTCTTTTCCTTCTTTCCAATGACCATATTTGATTCAAAGTCTATATAAAGGCTGCTCTACTCAAATGCAAACCATGAGTTGATATTGGAACCTTCAAGTCAAGCTTCTAAACGAAATCCAACCTTCTCATCCACACTTCAAGCTACTACAAGTCTGAATTGGGAAATACTATCTTGAGTGTGTGCTTGCTTGTTATGCTCTTTGAAACACATTGTATTTATCTATCAACAAGCTCTTAAATCATCCCAAACCCAAACCCCTTACTGTAATAAATATTGTATAAGTTTCTCAACAAACTACCTAGTGAGAGGTGAGTGTTGTTGGTGATTCTAGCTGTAAGGTTCTCAACAAACTACCTAGTAAGAGGTGAGTGTTGTGGTGATCCTAGTGGAAAGGTTCTCATCAAACTACCTAGTGAAAAGTAAGTGTTGTTGGTGATCCTAAGGAAATACCTTTAGGAAACTAGAAGAGAGTTTTCTAGTAGGTTGAGACACTGACTTGGTGAAGTGTGTAAGTTAGCACTTGTCTTTTGTGTGTGATCAAAAGTGAGTGGAGGTGAAAAGTCTTTGGCAGTTGAAGCTAAAGCAAGTGTAAATCTATTTGGAGAATAGTGGAAACTCTCACGTGGACGTGGGGAGAGGAGTAGCCACAGTTTGGTGAACCTCTATAACTCTACTGTGTCATTATCTGCTTTTCTTATTAACTGCTTTAAACTGTCTTACAAATCACCAAAGTTTTCAACTACTTCAGAAGTTTAAAAACACCAACCTTCTGTAGTCAAGATCAGAATTTTAAATGAGATTTACTTTGATTATCTTTTGAAAACAACACTCTTTACGAAATCAAAGACATCTAAATTCATCAAAGTTAATTATCTTTCATTACTTTCATACTTGACTATTGTTTGTGTTACTAACATTCAACCTTCTGATATCCAAGTAATCTTGAGAAACAATACAGAAGGTTGCAGGTATTAAAAATTAAAAAAGAGTGTACAATTCAATCCCCCTGTAACGCCCCAAAATAATTTAATTATTCAATTAAGTTATTTAAGGCTTTCAACATTTCTTTAAGTGGATTAATTAAGTTGTGGAGAAATATTAGGATTGTTTAATTAAATAGAGGAGGTGTTTAATTAAATAGAGGAGGTGTTTAATTAAATGGGGGAGGTGTGAATAGTGGCCCAAGTCAATTGGGCCTAGGATTAAAATTGAAAGAAATAAAAGGAATAGAAAGGAAGAAGGATGGGCCGAGAGAGTGAAGGGAAAAGAATGAAAGAATTAATTGAATTAGTTGAATTGAATGAAAGAAAAGGAATGGTGAGAGTGAGGAGCAGAGAGAGAAGCGAGAGCGTGAGAGTGAAGGGAGGCGTGAAGGAGGAAGAGGAAAATGGGAAGATCTCCTCATTTCTTAACAGGGTAAAGGGCTTTTCGTCTCTTTTTCTTAGTTTTTCTCCTCTTTCCATTGATACTAGCTTCATGAGCTAATTTCTCCTTAATCCTTTTTTACCATTGATGAACCATTTGAGCTCAAAGTGGGGAAATTGAAGTTTGAGCATAGAGGAAGCTAGATTAAGGTTTGGGAAGCTCAAGTTAAGGTGGGGGAGGCTTGGGTTTCGGTTTGGAAGGTGGCTGGAGCGAATTGGTAATGAGTTCGCGTTTCGGAACGAAATTGAGCGCTAAGTTGTGAAGTTTTCTTGCTAGGAGATCTCATTTCAACAAAGACCTAAGGTTAGGGGATTCTCCTTTATATTTATAATAGCTAGTATGATAGGTTTTATATGTGGAATGGCTTTAATAATAACTTGTTGTGTGATTGTGTGTTGATGACATGTTGATTGATGTTTGGAATGTGTGTGTTACTCATAACATGTTAATTGTTGTTGTGAAAACATGAATTGTGACTTATGCATAGTGTATGTTTGGTGAAATGGTCATATGAAGGTAAGTATGTGAATATGATGAATTGTTGGTAATAAAGTAATAATTAGGTGTGTGTGTGGTGGGGGAAAATGAATTGTTGATTAATAAATTAGTTTTGAAGTAAATTGGTGAAGGGTGTTGGAAGGGGGCGCAAATGCCTAGCATTTTGGCGCTGGTTCTTGAAATTATGCGTGTGTGTGTTGTGCGGGCGCGATTCTTCGGGCAACTTGGCGCCCGTGATTAAAACTGTGTGTGTGAGTTAGGCGGGGCGCGATTCTTTGGGCAACTTGGCGCGCTGTGTCCGAAATGGTGTCTTTGCGCGCCATCTTATGCGCGCAAACTTCTACGCGCAAGAAGGCCAAGGATTGATCAAGATTGCGCGCCATCTTCTTGCGCGCGCGTCCTGCGCAGTAACCTCGCGCGCACACCTCTCTCGGGGCTGGACGAAACTTTTGAGAGTTAGAGCGACCTACCGCGCGCCTTCTTGCGCGCCTCTCTCTAACAGCGCCCAACATGCGCGCCTCAGTGGGGATTTTTCAAAACCTTGTCTTTGTTGAATTCCTAAGTCCTCTAAATTAATTATTGGTGTGTCGAGAATGGTCCTATAGTGAGGAGAAAACCCACATGGGGTGGTGTTGGTTCTTAGGTGAGAATTAATAAATATTTGGTGAGGTGATGCTAATTAATCGGTGAGGTGGTATTGATAATTAATGATGTGCTAATTAATAATTGATGTGGTGTGCTTGGTGTGGAGTGATGCATGGTCACAAAGTCGCATGAATCATATGCATGGCTTCGGCCAACGGGTGATGGAATACCGCCGGGAGGTGATGGAATACCGCCGGGAGGTGATGGAATACCGCCGGGGAGGTGATGAAATACCCGACGGGGTGGTGAGGTGAATATGGATCCACATGCATGTTGCATACATGCATATAATTATACATTCCCTATTTGTTTGTTAATGTCCAATTAATTTGTTATGGTTGCTTGCGTGATATCTCATGTGAATGATAAATGCCTTGTTCTGTGAATCTCTCTGTTGTTAGCTAGTTCTTACTATATGGCTTATTTTACTGTTATTATTTATGTAAAGAGACTCACCCTAGCATTTCTTGTTGCTGCTCTCGTGGCGACAAGCGGTGATTCAAGTGATGGTCTTTGTGCCTGCAGGGTTTTATTGAGTCGGCTCTCGATAGTAACAGGGTTGGGGTCTTAGTATTATTTATGGTTATGTATTAAACTCATTTTGAACCTATGTATTGAGTATGTGAACTCAATTTTATTTCCGCTGTGTTGCAAACTATTTGATGGATTACTGTAAACGCTAAACAGGTTATTTTGAGGATTGTAACCACTTGACTATGTTATGCATGATACGCGTTGATGCGTTTGGATTTTAATTATGTTTTGATGATGTTTTATTTGAAATGTACCACCCTCTTCGAGGTGCGTGGAAAGTTTTTGAAAAACTCTGATTTTAATTAATTGAATTAGCTTTAATTATAAGGGGGTGTTACATAGTGGTATCAGAGCAGTTCGGTCCGTCCGGCCAAGTTGTCGAGTCTGTTAACCCTCGAGTTTTGATACTCGTTCTAAATCATAATTGTGTTGCAGTTACCTTTGTTAATTGTTCTTCCATTGATGTGCCTTGTGACTTAATTGCTGGATTACGATTGGAAGTTATATCGCATTATTAATGTATATGTGACTGAACTGCGTAATTGGTAGTTGTAGCATTGATTTTGTCGGTTCAATCGTTGTTTGTATCGATAAGATAAGTATGATTAGAAGAGTTTTAACGACGTCGAGGGTGAAAGTCGTGACGACGCCTTCGCCTCGAGTTGCGTTAAAAGTCTTTTAATGTAGTAGATATAAATTTGAAAGAAAGTAGTTTTGTGACCTTAATTAGTTGGTCGCATGAGTAGGAGGACCGATCACCCCGATAACTCATTCCCAATGAAAGAGCGACAATAACTCGTGGTTTCTATAAATTACGAATATATACTAATTTCAACTTGATTGATTGAGTGGTATGTGCAAGTTTGGTTGACTATTAAGCTGTTAGATAAATAGGTGCCTTATGGATGTTTGAGTTTGATTTGGGGTTTGATAGTAGGGAGATGTCAAAATAAGGATTGACACTTTGGATTTGAAGTTCATGCAAAGAAAATAGAGCATGCCTTCTTGGAAAGAGATTAGAATTATGGTTTAGGAAAGCCTAAGGTAGAGAAATGGTTTTAAAAAGTATGGTAGTTGAGGAGTACCTATATAGGATCTAGATGATAATGTGTAACCTTGATGATTAGGTGATTAAAATTCGATGCGAAAAGTAGGAATGCTTAGAAGTGAGGAAGGCATTGTTTGTGTGGGTTGGATATGGATTGACATAAGATAGGAGCATTAGTACTTAAATGATTGATATGGCGTAGTTCCCTAACGATAAATTAATGGTGTTTGGATAATCTAGTGAGACTTTAGTGATCGAAAATAGAGTTTTGGTACAAAGTAAAGGTGTAGATTAAGTATGCCTAAGGATGTTGTAACCTTCTTGAAATTCTTAATGAGTGTTGGACTAGTTGTGTAGGGAAGTGTTTAGTAGTTGGCTTAAGTATGATCATAGTATGAAGATCAAAGGAAAGAAGGAAGAGAAAGGTTAGGTGCATAGGACTACATATGAGTGAGGTATAGTTGCTTAACCATAGGTGTGTTGAAGTGTGATATGCATGCGGCGTAGTATGTGGGAGACAAAGTATGTAGTACCGAGGTTTAAGTACGTTTGAATAGTAAGCGTAGTGAAGCTTAGTGTGACGTAGTGTAGTGAACCGAGGTACCAAAAGAGTGTACCGAGGCGTTGTGTAGTGTAAGGGCCGAGGTTAAGGAGTGCTTGGGTGTGGTGTGCCTAAGTGTAATAGTCAAGGGGTGAAGTGACTAAGTGTAGATGATGAAGTGAGTTGTGAATAAGCCTAAGAGTAGTGGAGAGACAATATTTGAAGGATTGCTTGTGAATATTATTACCTCTCGATTGACGTTTTGATATAGATTGATTGTTTCTGTAATGCACATGAGTTTAATTTTGATTTGTGCTAAATTGTTTTGAAGTTATGTACTGAAATGAAAATGCGGTGCTTGGTTATAACAATTAAGGGTAGGATTCGCGTATAGTCTCCTTTTAGCAAAGATGAAATGATTGATTTTTTTAACCACGAGTTTATGTCGGAAACTAAATTTTGAAAATAATAAGTGGTTGTTGTGTGGCAAACTGTTCGTGTTATAATAAAATTAGGGGTTGCGTGTAGTTTTCCCTTTTGGACAAAACCGTGAGTTATGTGATTTTCAAAAAGAAAGCGGTACTTGGAGAATTTTGTGTTTTTGGGAATGAGCGTAATGTCAAGAATTGTGTTAAATTTGTTCCAAGTTGTTTAGAATTTTATTACGAGATGTGACATGATTTTAGCTTTAGGACCGATTAGGTCGAGGATTGATGTTGTTTGAAAATGACGAGGTCTTACAATAATTTCATGGTTTGTGGGATAAAATCTTTTGAAACAAAAAGGTGAGTTTTACTCACGTTTTGAGAATTTTAAAATGTGTTTGTGTGTTTATGTGTTGACATGTGTTTATTTACTGTGATGGAAAGTTTAATTACGGAGAAAGTGCAAATTTCGCGAAATTGGAAATTTTACGGTTTTTGAGCATGTTTGGTTTGTGATTTTGTAACTCGATTGTGCTTGAGTGAATTGGTGAAATTATGCCTTGATTGTAGGTAAAACATGTGTTAGAATATTTGGTTGTTTAATTAGATAACGTTGCTATGTCAAAGGAATTGTCGAAGTTTATGAACCACTGCTGAAAGTCTATTGCACCTATATTGTCTATTGAAATGTATGATATGTTCTAGTTTTAAAATTGATGTTCTGGACTGGTTAAACAGGTAAAAATTATTTTTGGGAAGTCCAGTATTACTGAGAGGAAACTCTGCCGAATTTTAAATCGAAATTTTGGTACATGTTCAAAGTGGTAATTGAGTTGTGTGATTAGAGGGTAAATGAAATTGAGAAAATGTTAGAGTAGTGTTAGCTAAGCATGGTCGAAGAAGCGAGTTGTTGAAATAGGTGTAAGTACCTAAGTGAAGAGTATGTGCTGTCGGAAGTATATATGTCGTCGAATCTAGTAGTAGGTATGTGCAATTAAGTATATCGAAATCTAGTATGGTACAGTTATGGAGATATTGAGGTAAAGTGTAAGTCGAAATTTGTGTTTGTCGAAACATAGGTAAGTTGAAGTATAGAGTTGTCGAAATGAGTAATGTCTAAGTGTATTCCTCTAAGTTAGAGTGGAAGTGTCGAACTATTGAAGTTGTCAAAGTATAGTGTGATGTATATAAACTTAAGTGTAAAGGAGTGGGTGTAACGTAGGGAAGCCTAAACTAGTATTGCTGAGATGTAAGTATTTCTGTAGGATGAGAGACGAGTCGAGCTTAGTAATGTTGAAACATAGCGGTGTCGAAGTGTTGTGCATGGTAAGTCGAAGGGTAAGTCCATGGGAGTCGAGGTGTAGTGGCTAAAGGGTAGTGTATAAATATACCTAGAAATGCAGTCTTAGAGATGCCGTTTGATGTTAACATGATTCAGATTGTTGCTAAGCACCGGGAGTGCGGTTGTTATGGAACTCAGTGTGGAATTATTGGTAATGAAGACGAGTAGGTCAATTAGATGAAAGCGATGGGTTAGGTTAGTAGGTTGAGTTCGGAGATGAGCACCAGAGATTGGAAACTTAAATAGGGTAAGCTAATCGCAAATCGTAGTTGAGAGTATAGTGTCTCTGCATCGGAATAGATGGTATTTGAGTAGTCGAGTAGGATCTGGATACCCTACAGGTTAGATTATCTGCTAAGGGTAAGAGTGTAGAGAAAGTGGATGGTTTGTTACCTTAGTGTACGATAGATTATGATGAGTATGGGTAGAGGTGAGAAGGAGTTGGGTATTTAGCCGTGAGTATTTTCGAGGACGAAAATATTCTAAGTGGGGAGAGTTATGCGCCCCAAAATAATTTAATTATTCAATTAAGTTATTTAAGGCTTTCAACATTTCTTTAAGTGGATTAATTAAGTTGTGGAGAAATATTAGGATTGTTTAATTAAATAGAGGAGGTGTTTAATTAAATAGAGGAGGTGTTTAATTAAATGGGGAGGTGTGAATAGTGGCCCAAGTCAATTGGGCCTAGGATTAAAATTGAAAGAAATAAAAGGAATAGAAAAGGAAGAAGGATGGGCCGAGAGAGTGAAAGGAAAAGAATGAAAGAATTAATTGAATTAGTTGAATTGAATGAAAGAAAAGGAATGGTGAGAGTGAGGAGCAGAGAGAGCGAGAGCGTGAGAGTGAAGGGAGGCGTGAAGGAGGAAGAGGAAAATGGGAAGATCTCCTCATTTCTTAGCAGGGTGGGCTTTTCGTCTCTTTTTCTTAGTTTTTCTCCTCTTTCCATTGATACTAGCTTCATGAGCTAATTTCTCCTTAATCCTTTTTACCATTGATGAACCATTTGAGCTCAAAGTGGGGAAATTGAAGTTTGAGCATAGAGGAAGCTAGATTAAGGTTTGGGAAGCTCAAGTTAAGGTGGGGGAGGCTTGGGTTTCGGTTTGGAAGGTGGCTGGAGCGAATTGGTAATGAGTTCGCGTTTGGAGCGAAATTGAGCGCTAAGTTGTGAAGTTTTCTTGCTAGGAGATCTCATTTCAACAAAGACCTAAGGTTAGGGGATTCTCCTTTATATTTATAATAGCTAGTATGATAGGTTTTATATGTGGAATGGCTTTAATAATAACTTGTTGTGTGATTGTGTGTTGATGACATGTTGATTGATGTTTGGAATGTGTGTGTTACTCATAACATGTTAATTGTTGTTGTGAAAACATGAATTGTGACTTATGCATAGTGTATGTTTGGTGAAATGGTCATATGAAGGTAAGTATGTGAATATGATGAATTGTTGGTAATAAAGTAATAATTAGGTGTGTGTGTGGTGGGGGAAAATGAATTGTTGATTAATAAATTAGTTTTGAAGTAAATTGGTGAAGGGTGTTGGAAGGGGGGCGCCAAATGCCTAGCATTTTGGCGCCTGGTTGCTGAAATTATGCGTGTGTGTGTTTGTGCGAGCGCGATTCTTTGGGCAACTTGGCGCTGGTGATTAAAGCGTGTGTGTGAGTGAGGGGGGGCGCGATTCTTTGGGCAACTTGGCGCTGTGTCGAAATGGTGTCTTTGCGCGCCCATCTTGCCTTGTGCGCGCAAACTTACGCGCAAGAAGGCCAAGGATTGATCAAGATTGCGCGCCATCTTGCGCGCGCGTCCCTGCGCGTAACCTCGCGCGCACACCTCTCACTGAAGGACAGAAACTTTTGAGAGTTAGAGCGACCTACCCGCGCGCCTTCTTGCGCGCCTCTCTTCTGCGCGCCAGTGTGCGCGCCTCCAGTGGGGATTTTTCCAAAACCTTGTGCTGTTGAATTCCTAAGTCCTCTAAATTAATTATTGGTGTGTCAGAATGGTCCTATAGTGAGGAGAAAACCCCTATGGGGTGGTGTTGGTTCTTAGGTGAGAATTAATAAATATTTGGTGAGGTGATGCTAATTAATCGGTGAGGTGGTATTGATAATTAATGATGTGCTAATTAATAATTGATGTGGTGTGCTTGGTGTGGAGTGATGCATGGTCATAAAGTCGCATGAATCATATGCATGGCTTCGCCAAGTGGTGATGGAATACCGCCCGGGAGGTGATGGAATACCGCCGGGAGGTGATGGAATACCGCCGGGAGGTGATGAAATACCCGACGGGGTGGTGAGGTGAATATGGATCCACATGCATGTTGCATACATGCATATAATTATACATTCCCTATTTGTTTG
Source organism: Oxytropis ochrocephala (assembly GCA_020916435.1). Classification (NCBI taxonomy): domain Eukaryota; kingdom Viridiplantae; phylum Streptophyta; class Magnoliopsida; order Fabales; family Fabaceae; genus Oxytropis; species Oxytropis ochrocephala. The sequence continues at coordinate 74,818,650 of CM037092.1, forward strand.
TTAATGTCCAATTAATTTGTTATGGTTGCTTTGCGTGATATCTCATGTGAATGATAAATGCCTTGTTCTGTGAATCTCTGTTGTTAGCTAGTTCTTACTATATGGCTTATTTTACCTGTTATTATTTATGTAAAGAGACTCACCCTAGCATTTCTTGTTGCACGCTCTCGTGGCGACAAAGCAGGTGATTCAAGTGATGGTCTTTGTGCTCTGCAGGGTTTTATTGAGTCGGCTCTGATAGTAACAGGGGTTGGGGTCTTAGTATTATTTATGGTTATGTATTAAACTCATTTTGAACCTATGTATTGAGTATGTGAACTCAATTTTATTTCATTGTGTTGCAAACTATTTGATGGATTATCAGAACGCTAAAGCAAGGTTATTTTGAGGATTGTAACCACTTGACTATGTTATGCATGATACGCGTTGATGCGTTTGGATTTTAATTATGTTTTGATGATGTTTTATTTGAAATGTACCACCCTCTTCGAGGTGCGTGGAAAGTTTTTGAAAAACTCGATTTTAATTAATTGAATTAGCTTTAATTATAAGGGGGTGTTACACCCCCTTTCTTGTGCAAATTAATCACTTCAATTGGCATCGAGCTCACCTCTAGAAGTGAGCACACTTTGCGGTGTGAGAGGAAAGATCACGGAAGAAGTGATGAGTCATCATTCCAACTCTGTGATGTTCCTTCCTGAAGGAGCTTGTGAAATAGACCACCGAGGATTCTTTGGTGAACATTACTATTATTGGAAAGATCAAATGAGATTGTTCCTAGAATCTCAAGACAACGACATTGGGGAATTGTTGAAGATGGTCCTTTTGAACCTACTACAACTCTTGATGATGGGACCACTATGACTAAACCAAGAAACACTGGACACTGAAGATAAACGCATGGTACTTCTAAACTCTAAAGCTAAATTTTATCTAACTTTGTGCTCTAGGTAGAAGTGAATATGATAAAGTAGCCGGGAAAGAAAGCGCCAAAGAAATGGGATACATTGAAGGCGCCCATGAAGGAGCAGGACCAAGTCAAAGAAGCAAAGATCAACCTTCTTATCCATAAATTTGAAACATTCAAAATGGAGGAGCAAGAAACAATTTCGAAATGTTTAGCGATTCACAACAATAACAAATGATTTGAACTCTCTCGGGAAATACCTACTCAAATCAAGCCAAAGTGAGAAAACTCTGAGATGCCTTCCAAAGGTATGGAGACCTAAAGTGATTTGCTATAACTTGAAGCTAAAGATCTCTCTATTCTCAAAATAGAAGATCTACTTGGATCTCTAAAAGTGCATGAACAAGAAATCATGGATGAACTTCAACCCAAGAAGGTTAAAACTATTGCACTCAAAGCTTCTCAAAAATCTTCACAACCTTCTAAAGCTATGGCACTTAAAGCTCAAGAGGACACTCAAGAAGAAAGTGAAGATGATGAAAGTAACATTGATGATGAGGATGAAATGGCTCTAATCACCAGAAGGTTGACAAGATGGGCATTTAGAAAGAAAAATAACAGAAGACCCTTCTTCAAGAAAGATCAACCTAAAGGTGAAGGAACCAGCAAAATTGACCCTGTGTGCTATGAATGTAACAAACCTGGACACTTCAGAAATGAATGTCCAAAGTTGAAAGGAAGCAACAGAAAGTTCACACCTAAGAAAAAGGCTCTACTTGCAACATGGGATGACTCAGAAGAAACCAACTCAGACCATGATGAAGAGACTGCAAATTTTGTCTAATGGCTGACTCTGAGGAACCCTCTCAAATAATTCCTGTATCAAGTAAGGAGACAATCAACTCATGCTTCGTAGGAGATACTGACCTAGAAGAGGTAAGCACTTCTAAATCACTAACTTGTGCTTCATGCAAAGATACTGAACATGCTTTTGAAAACCTATTATCCGATTCAAACACTTTAGCCCAAAAATGTGTGATGTTCAAAAATCAACTTTTGAATTCAAAAGGGAGAATGAAGAGCTTCAAAAACAAAATGAATATTTGATAAGAACAGTTCAAACTCTTCAACATTCTCACTTTAAACTTTACGAACAACACAAACTTTTGAAAGATAAGGTCTTAGAGCAACCAAACCTTATACACTCGATCTTGAAAAACAAAATAACCTTCTCAAAGAAAAAGTGTCTGTTTTAACTAAAGAACTAGCTATGTCTATACAGAATACTTTTGAGCTACTTATAGAAAAACAAACTGAGAAGAATTATAGGACTAGAAAGCCTAAGACAAAATGCACATATTGTAAACATTTTGGTCATGATATTTCTGTATGTTATAAAATGAAAAGAAGCTTCTACAGAAGAAAACTAACCATGAAGGACCCAAAAGATATTGGGTACCTAAATCATTACTAACATCTGAAAGCAGGAATGCCTCTTAGCATCCAAGAAAAGGCGTGGTTCTTAGACAAGTGGATGTTCGAGGCACATGATGAGGGAAAGAGATAAATTTCTCTCAATGGAGAGAATAGATGGAGGCTATGTCATCTTTGGCAATGATGATAAAGCTTGCATCAAAGGTATAGTACTATAGGTAATTCTAAATCCCCTAAAATTAAGAATGTTCAATATGTAGAAGGTTTAAAGCATAACTTGTTAAGTATTAGTCAACTATGTGATAGTCGTCATAAAGTTTCTTTCAAAATCGATAAATGTTTTATTAAAGAAATCTCCTCCAGTAAGGTCTTGTTTCTGCATCTAGAAATAAAAATCTATATAGCCTATGTCTTGATGAACTTTCTCAAGAAACTTGTCTTATGTCTTATGAAAATGACAAATGGATTTGGCATAGAAGAACTGGTCACATAAGCATGCAAACCATTTCAAAGCTTTCCAAAAAGGAACTAGTCGGAGGACTACCAAAAATCAATTTTGAAAAGATAGAGTGTGTGAAGCATGTGTTCATGGTAAACATGTCAAATCAAGTTTCAAACCTAAAAACATGATCACATCCCAAAGATCACTAGAACTACTTCACATAGACTTATTTGGTCCTACCAAAGCGCTAGCCTCAATGGAAAAAGATATGGTTTTGTAATTGTAGATGATTTCTCTAGATTCACATGGGTGCTATTCTTGAAAAACAAAGATGAAGCTTTTGAAGCATTCAAAGTGTTTCTAAAGAAAGTTCAAAATGAAAAAGGAACAAATGTTATTTCTGTAAGAAGTGATCATGGGGAGAATTTGAAAACTTCTCTTTTCAAAACTTTTTGATGAAAATGGAATTACTCACAATTTCTCTTGTCCTAGAACTCCACAACAAAATGGAGTTGTAGAAAGGAAAAATAGAACTTTGCAAGAAATGGCAAGAACACTTTTAGAAGATTCAAAAATTGAAAAATATTTTTGGGCAGAAGCTGTAAACACAGCCTGCTATATTTTGAATAGAGTTTCCATTAGAAAAATTGTTGAGAAAACCCCCTATGAAATTTGGAAAAATAGAAAACCAACCATTGCATACTTTCGTGTATTTGGTTGTACTTGTTTCATTTTGAATAACAAAGACAATCTAGGAAAATTTGATTCTAAATCAGACAAAGGAATTTTTCTGGGATATTCAACATCATCAAAGGCTTATAGAGTATATAACCTTAGGACTCAAACTGTAGAGGAAAGTATGCATATTGTATTTAATGAAACTAACAGTTCAAATGAAGTAATTGATGTTGATGAGACCAATCGGAACAAAGAAGAAGGTCTGAGAACATGAAAAGCAGGTTGGAGAAGGATGAACCGAGAAGCTTACGTTCAACCTTCTCAACAATCAAATGAAGCTACTCAAGCTTCTGATGAACCTTCTCAATTACCAAGAAGTTGGAGAATGGTGGTACATCATCCACAAGATCAAATTATTGGTAGCATTCGGATCTGTTAGAACTAGAACTTCATTTAGAGACAATCTTTCTTTGGAATGGCCTTAATCTACGAAATAGAACCTAAGTCAATCAATGAGGCCATACAAGATCAATCATGGATAGAAGCAATGGTGAAGAACTCTCTCAATTTGAAAAGAATGAGGTATGGAACTTAGTGATACCTCCAAAAATCGATCTATTATAGGAACCAAATGGGTGTTGAGAAACAAGCTAGATGAAAATGGTAAGGTGGTGAGAAACAAGGCAAGACTTGTTGCTCAAGGGTATAACCAACAGGAAGGTATTGACTATGATGAAACTTTTGCTCCTGTAGCAAGGTTAGAAGCTATTAGAATCTTACTTGCATTTGCTGCACACAAAAATTTCAAATTATTTCAAATGGATGTTAAAAGTGCTTTTCTAAATGGCTTTTTAAATGAAGAAGCTTATGTCAATCAACCTCCTGGTTTTGTTGATCAAAAGAAACCAAACCATGTTTTTAAACTCACCAAAGCTCTATATGGGCTTAAGCAAGCTCCTAGAGCTTGGTATGAAAGGTTAAGTAACTTCTTGATCAAAAACAAATTCACAAGAGGAAAAATTGATACTACATTATTTAAGAAAACTCTTGATAAAGATTTGTTGATTGTTCAAATTTATGTTGATGATATTGATTGTACCTTGACCAATGAAGAGTTGAAGTGTTGATTGATTCGTCAAATGGGCGGTCGTTGAATGAGTGAAAGGACCCGGTCCACGCTTCAGCGTTGAATACCTCGGGTGGTACTGCAAAGACACTCGACGATCTAGTGAGAGGTCGCTCGGGCGAGATAGCACAAGGTTAGAGAAGCACACGATGCCATATGCGAATGGCGATATATATCGCGAGGTCCGACCGTTTTGCGGAGATTTCGCCGGCGAGAGTGCGCTCAGCGGCGTGTTTGGGCGATCGAGATGGGTGGGCGCGCAGTCCAATTGCCATTGGCGATCCTCGTATTTTCTAATACACCCGAGAACGATTGCCCCCAAGCCTATGTCGCTAAGAAAGCGGCCGAGGCTTGAATCGATGCCCCCAGAGTGAAGTTATCTTGACGAAGCGGACGCGCGCCGTTCGCTTTCGTAGAGGCGGTGTCGACCGCTTGTCAACCATCGGTGTGTCTTTATCGTGGCGGTTGGTCTTTTACCGACATTTAAGGCGTGGCGTTTGGTGTCTCAGAGGTTGTCGGAGGCAACCATTGGTGAGAAGGCGAAAGCGCCAGGACGCGCCGTATCCGGTCCCTTCGCGCGGGAATCGCACTATAAATAGCCGCCTGCTGAGTTCATTTCTCACACTTCCAAGAATTGCTCTGCGCGCCAATGAGCTACGTCTGCCACGCCGACTTGCATTCATAGCTGTTTCTGTCTACTCGCGACCGATCTTCAACATCTGCTTAAGGTATGAATCGATCGCTCCCTTTACTTTTTAAACTTGAGTTTTTACTTGAAAGTACTTTGTGCTTTTCCCCGCCTCGTGATAGGGGGTGTCAGGTCGAGGGATGGCCAAATCGCCCCCTCTCATGAGTGTTCTGCTCGACCGACCTGACTCGTTCCCTTTATCACAGGTGTTTTTGCATGCCACGGACGAAACTGACCGCCCGTATTCCCGGAAAACCACCGCAATCTTTCGCTACATACATGTTGAGACCGGGCGAGCCCAATCTCCACGAGGGGGAGTCTAAGTCGTCTTCGGGCGACAAAGGTTCTAGCTCTTCAGGCAGTTCCTCGGGCAGTACGAGCTCGAGTTCCCATTCTTCCGGCCGAGGGTCGGCCAGCTCAAAGAGCCTTGACTCCAGGTCTGTCCATTCTGGGGAGCGGCCGTGCAACTCTCCACCGCCAGAGGACATTGTTTCTCGAGCGGAGGGAGGAGAAGAAGATGTCGATGTGATTATCATTGATGATGAAGCGCAGAGTGCCGTCGATCGCGGACGACGAGGAGATGGCGGAGGCCGAAAGCGGCCGAAGTGAAGAAGTCCACGGGGAAGAGGTGATTCGGCCCGGCCGCGATGCTTCCGTGCGGAAGTAAACATCGGAGGGTCGAACGAAGGGTCGGCCGAAGTCCAAGCTGATGTGGCCCGAGATGTATCTGACATGTCTTGGGTATCGGAAACTCTTCGCTCTCATAGGAGCATTATTACTTTGTCGGCCACGTTGCATTGCGAGCACTGCGGAGCGCCTCGGCGATTCAGGGGAGGGTGAGAGGCATGAAGGAAGGCGAAGATATTGCAACATATTCTTCCAACTTCAAGTTCACGATGTATCGGCTCGTGTTCGAGAGGATGAAGATTACCCCTCCTTTTACTGAATTCCAATGCGACGTCCTGCGCCATATCGGGTCGCCCTTCTCAACTTCATCCAAACGCATGGGCGTTTTAAAGACCTTTGAGGTCTTTGTTGACCAAGCCAGTGGGTCGGCGGTGTCGATGATCTTTGTTCTTTACCCTCTTGAGTGGTGGCTCGGGAGAAGGCTAACAAGGAGAAGAGGAGCGAGTCTCCTTTAAGATGCAGAAGACTCATCACCGGTTCTTCAAAGCATACCAAGAATCCTTGGGAGCGGCCTGGAGAAGCCAGTACTTTTGGATCGTTCCTACTGAAGAGGCTGGTAAGGCCGTATCGGAGGTTCAACCGGACGGAATGCTCGGTCCCCCTTACTTTCCCATCATGTGGAACGAGGCTCACTTCTGCAGGCGACCTGGGGATTACATTTATACTGTCAAAGACTTGGGGGAGGCCGACCTGCAGTCTCTGGATATGATCAAGGCGCTGGCGGGCATGATGCGTCCAGATCCCAAGGGCGACATACCTTGCCGACCCTTTGTCTTGCTCGAGGGCCAGGAACTGGAGGCTGAAATCGGTTTACTTTTGAACTTTGCCTTTATATTTTTGTTGTCAATCTTTTCTTCTAACTCATAACTCGTTATTTTGCAGAAAGAATGGCCGGCAAGAACTGGGAAGTGCTCGAGTCAGTTTTGAAGCCTGCTTCCATTCCAGAGGCCAAGAGATATGACGGATCTCGGCCAGGGGATGTTCCTGAGTCGTCCTCCAAGGTGCCCCCCACTCCCAAGGGCCAAAAGAAGAAGCCGGCGCAGATTTGCCAAGCTGTTCGGTCGCCTGCTCGTAATGACGATCGCTCCGCCAAGCGGATAAGGCTCGACGACCGGAACATGGACTCCGCCAAGGCCGACCTTCCTATTCTCTCGCTCGAGGGTTTAGGACAGGTCGAGCTCGATTGGTTCAGGAAGAGGCCGATGGAGTCTGCGCTTTCTCTGCACGGGGATAGACAAAATCATGGCCGAGGTTGGGGCGAAGTCGAAGGTACTTTACTTTTGGTCCGTTATTTCTTTTATCTTAGATCGACCGACTAATAGTGGACGATCTCTGTTTCTGAGGGCTCGTGTTTGCTAAGGAGTCTTTGTCCGAGCTGCGGTGAAGTATGACAAGCTTGCAAGGCCAAGAAAAAGCTCTTGTGGGGCGAGGAGGACCGGGCCAAGCTTGCCAAGAGGAATAAGGAGCTCGGTGGGCAAGTGACCAATCTGAAGAACGATGTTCAAGCCTTGGAAAAGGATAAGGCCAGATTGGAGGCCGAGAATGCCGAAGCGCAGCGAAGATCCAAATGGTTGCCTGTGCCGGGTCGGGAGGCGCAATCGGCGATTCTATAACGCTCTTGCTCAGGCGCGTGCCTTGAATGCGGATCTGAAAATCAACTTCGATGAGAAGATGATAAATCCCGCCCATTACGTTGCGGAGAACAAGATCATGCTGCCTGAGCAAAGAGATGAACATGGAAACGTTGTTCGACCGGCCACCGTTCTTTTCTGAAACCTCTGAAGCCCGCCTGCGAGCGGTGTAATTCTTGTAACTGTTTAACTTGCCTTCGGGCACAACAATTTTCTGCCGCCCGTGCGGTTTTGATTAATGGGCGCTCGGCTTTGACCGGGCGTCCCATGTTTGTAATGACAATTTCTTTTCATTTACTTTGTCTGTTTGCTTGAATCTGATTGTTTCGCAGTTATTTCTCTAAGTTTTCGAATTTTAGATTTAGGTCGCTCGGCATTTCTTATCCGATAAACGGTGCCCACTCGACGACCCTTGATAGGGCCATTTCGATGGCACTCGATCGGGTCGACTTGGTGACCTTCTTTTGGGCCAACTCGATGGCGCTCGATATAGATCGTTTCGTCGACCTAAAGTTTGTGGGTTATTACTTAACCCTTGGGCCACTTCGATGGCGCTCGATATAGATCGTTTCGATGACCTAACGTTATTGGGCCATTTTCGATGGCGCTCGTTCGAGTCAACTCGGTGACCGTCGTTTGTGCCGGCTCGGTGGCACATGCCACAGATCGTTTCGACGACCTGAGGTTTGTGGGTTATCTAACCCTTGGGCCATTTCGATGGCTCTCGAGGTAGATCGTTTCGACGATCTGATCAAGTTGATAAATCTTCGATCGCTCCTTTGCCACAGGCAATCTTGAGCGACCGGTCATACATTCTTGCAAGAAAGTAAAGAACACATCATATTTCTAAAGGTCAGGCCTCTGTAAAAAACCCAGTGGGAAAAAGAGCGCCTGCCTGCTTTTCATTTCTAGATCGGTCATTTATTACATTCAAGTCGTTCGTTGCATTCAAACGTAATATTTCCTAAGTTTTTCTGCATTCCACGTTCTGGGGATAGTCGCCCCATCCATGGTTTCCAGCTCGTAAGCCCCCTTTCCAGTCTTGTTGATGACCCTGTATGGACCTTCCCAATTCGGTGCGAGCTTCCCTTGGCGTGCATTCTTGTTTCCTACGTCGGCCCGTCTTAGAACGAGCTGACCGACCGTGAAGTCTCTCTTTTGCACGCGAGTATTGTACCTGGCTGCGACCTTCTGTTTGATCAATTGCTCTCTTAGTGACGGTTGGGTGCGCAGTTCTTCAATTAGGTCCAATTCTTCTCGAATAGCTCGGTCGTTGTCAACCACTGTAGGGGGATTCGAAGTTCTCCAATTCAGCTCGCCCATCTCTATGGGTATCACAAAGACATCGGTCCCATACACGATGCGAATGGGGACTCCGCCGTTGAGTGAGGGTCGCCTGTAAGCCCATAGAGCGGTGCAGCTCTTCGACCCGATTCCCTTTCGCTTCATCAGTCTTCGCTTCAACCCACGCGCAGAATTACTCGTTGGCGCCGACTTGGGCGTTAGTGCGAGGTGCTCGACCGAGGTGAAACGCTTTTTTACCCTAAGTCGGCCAACATTTCTACGAATCTCTTGTCACGTGAACCGGGTGCCGTTATGCGTTATCGATTCTTTGAGGATCCCAAAAGCGGGCCAACACACACGCCGTAGAAGAATTTGCTTACTTTAGCCGAGGTGATGGTTGCAAAGAGGCTCGGCCTCGACCCACTTAGTAAAATAATCTACCGCCACGATCAAGAACTTGCGGCGGCACGGGAGCAGTGGGAAACGGGCCTAGCAGATCCATGCCCCACCAAGCGAGCGGCCAAGGTGAGACAAGACTTTGCAACTCGTGGAAGGTGCAATGTGGACATCGCATGCATTTGGCATTTCTTGCACTACGAGCGAGCTTCTTGGCATCCTCGTCCATGGTCGGCCAATAATAGCCGGCCACCGAGAGCCTTCTTAGCTATGGAGCAGCGCACGGTGACTCCCACAAATACCTTCATGAATGTCCCTCAAAGACATGGTCGAAGCCCGACCGACGTGTAAGACACCTTAACAATGGAGAGGAGAATCCTCTTCTATACAACTTTCCTTCTATAGCGAATACTTGGTCGCTCCGAGGCGACCAACTTAGCTTGCCGGATCGCTTTCGGTTCTTCCCCTTCAACAATGTATCTCGGGATAGGGGTGATCCAATCGAATCCGTGTCGACACACGTAAGCGACCAACGGCCCGACTTGGCTTGGTCGATACGCTCGACGATTTAGAGTTTTACGAATCAAACTTCGTGATTCCCGGGGTCTTCGTACTCGCAAGTTTTGATAGAATGTGCGCTCGAACATTTTCGGTCCGAGGCACATGAGTCACTTCGGCCCGGTCAAAGCGCTTGAGAAGCTCTCTTACTGCGGCTAGGTAATTCTTGAACGTCGTCCTTAGCATCATATAATTCTTTGATCTGCGAGGCGACAAGCAAGAGTCGATCGAAGTTCAACCCGGTCGACATTGAAGTCCTGGCGGTGCAGCCGGCTATGCACGCACGCCTCATACTCGGCCGATTGTTCGATGTATGGAAAGCGAAAGTCAAAGACACCTCCACGGCCGGGCCTTGTAATTTTCTAGTATTAGGCGGCTCCACTTCCTTTGCTATTAGGCGACCCATCTCGTGCAAGATCCGGTCGTTTCGACTGATCTTACGGGGTAGGAGTCATTTCGGCTATAAAGTCGGCCAACACCGCGCTTTGCGGCGATCCGATTCAAATTTAATGCCAAACTCACCGAGTTCCACCGCCCACTTTATCATTCGTCCCGCCGGTCCGGCCGATGGAGGACTTGCTCGATTGGTGATCGGTCGCCTTACCACGACACGGTGGGCCCACGAAGTAGGGCCTCAACCTTCGAGGCGATCGAGTGCAAGAGCAAACTTCTCTATTTTACGGTACCTCACTCGGGCCCTTGCAACACTTTACTAATAAAGTAGACCGGATTTTTGTTCATTTCGCATTCTCGACCAACACGGCGCTCGAAACTGTACGTGATAGCCAAGTCATGCAGTACAATGTCTCGCCCGGCGGCTTAGTCATAATTGGCGGATTGGTGAGCTTGCTTCAATTCGCCCAATGCTCGTGGCATTGGTCGATCCACTCAAAATCCACCTCTTTCTTGATGAGTCTAAGCAGTGAGCGACTTACGAGCCGCTTTGGGAATGAACACAGACAGAGCGGCCACCATGCCATTCGGTGTTGTATTTCTTTTTAGTCGTGGCGGCCTCATATCGGCGACCGCCACCGCACTTCTCGGGGTTTGCTTCTATCCTCTCTTCGATCGGTGGAAGCCCAAGAATCTGCCGGCCCTCACCCCAAAGGTACACTTCTCGAGATTGATCTAAGTGAGTTCTTCCTAGCTTCTTCAAATATTTCCCACGAGGTCGCTCACATGATGCGGGTCGGTCACGCTTTTGATGATCATGTCGTCCAAGTACACCTCTCGAGATTCGACCGTCGCCTTTTGAAAATCTTGTTCATCATCCATTGGTAGGTCGCTCCAGCGTTCTTGAGCCGAAAGGCATCACCTTATCTTGAAAATTTCCCGATCTGTCATGAATTTGTCTTGTGTCGATCGGGGATACATCGTGATCGATTGTACCACGAGTAAGCGTCGAGAAAAGACGATAATTTGTAGCGAGGCCCCATCGACCGGCTTTGTCGATGTTGGAGTGCTGAGGAAGGCATCCTTCGGGCATGCCTTATTGAGATCGGTGTAGTCTACACACATCCTCCATTTGCCATTCTTCTTTTTGACCAACACGACATTGGATAGCCGTGTCGTGTACTTGATCTCTTCTATGAAATTGGCCTTTATGAGGTCCTCAGCGGCTTTGCGGCTTGAGATTTTTCCTCGTTCGAGCACGTCTTCTTTGAGCGGCCGAAGCGGCCTTCATCGATCGAAAGCGATGGCAAAGCTACCGATAGGAATGCGGCATGGCATCGATGCCGCCATGCAAGCAGTCGGCATAGTCTCTCAAACATTGCACAAGGTCTTGCTTCACTTGCTCGGTAGAGTCGCTACTGAGCTTGGATATCTTTGTTGCGTCGTCTCCCAACCGCACATCTATTAGTTCTCCATGAGGTTCGGCCTTTTCAACCTATTTTTAGGTTCTCGGGCTAAGTCATCATCGTTATCCTGCGGGTCATTTATGCGGATCATACCGAGCATCCAAATCGATGGCGTTGACTTGATGGCCTTCACGGTGCTTTGAGCGTTTGGGCCAAGATCTACCTCATCACAAATTTGCTGATACAGTCGTGGCTTCGTCTTTGCGCCTCTAGGTCGCGCCGCCAGGTAACAACACAGTCGTCCTTCTTTCAGAGAATTTCATCTTCGTGTGTCTTTGTTGACGCCACGGCCTCTAGCTTGCCCGGTCGTCGCCTACCAATGATGCGATAGCATGATTTGAGGGGAGTACAAGGAGCGTCGTGCGGACCGTTCGTACAAAGTGCTATCTCGGTGTCGTCACCAAATGTGACCATGAGTTCGATCGTTCCCAGCGGGTGGTGATCGCTCCATTGAAGCCCGTTAGGAGTAGGCTCGGCACGGGAATTATCTCGCTCCGATCGACCTTGATCTTGTCAATCAAACCTTCAAACATGATGTCGGCCGAGCTACCTGGTCGACTGCGTAATTCTTTGAACCGGTATTGGCCATAAGCGCCACGATTACCAGCGGAACATAATCGCTGTTCGGCCTACCATCGTGTAGGTCGCTGTCTCCAACGAGATGGGGGTCTATTCGAGACCGGTGGGACCGTGATGTTGAACCGACCATCGGGAGCTCGCGCCCCACTTCCTCTTTGTGGCTTTATTTGATTCTCTACGGTCCAAGCGGATTTCCACCGTGAATGACCATTGCGACGTTGCGACCCACTGGATCGTGGAGCTTCTCGATCCTCGGCCGGTCTTTGTCTTGGGTGCTCCAAACAACTAGAGCACCCTTCCTCGATGCGGATCGCCTTCTTTCGCTTCTCTTGAGGTCGGTCGCCTTCCTCCGACCTCACATACTTTCCCAACTTTCCTTTTCGGATGAGTTCTTCGATATCATCTTTGAGGGCCATCTGATCGTTAGTATCATGACCCTTGCTTTTGTGGTAACGGCAATACCTTTTAGTCGGTAGTGCCCCCTTCTTGAGCACGAGTGGATCGGGCCGCTTTACTCCCACAAATTCATTGTTTTGGCACTCGCGCTATAGATGCATGCAATAGAGTGTGTTCACCGAGTGCGATGATCGAACTTCTTATCTCGAAAGTCGGACCGATTGTCGCGCGACCTTCATGCCCTTTGGCCGGCTTCTTTTTTTTTCTTCTTTAGGTCGTGCGCGGACGGCCTTTCTTCCGCCAAGGTTTCTTCATACGCCATGTGGACGTTAGCCTCGTTAAGAAGTAGGCGAGATCTTGGTAATGGTTAAGAGTGAATTTTCTCTACGAACCGGTGGTCGGTCGAATACCACGCTTCGGATATTTTAGCTTGTCCTTGTCGACAAGTCACGAAGCGGACTTCGGCCTCGGTGTTAAACCGGTCGATATCTCGTCTCGTCTCATTGTCGCCTTGAACAACGAGTCCAAGTATTCTTCATACCGATATTGCGCGGTTTGCGGTGTAGTGAGACAAGAATATTACGATCAGTCGTCCGGCGAGGAGATGGAATTGGGTCGCAGAGACTCCCACCATTCAATGCTCTACCGTCCGATGGATCGGGAAAAAGCACTGCATTTCATGGTCGGTCCCAATTCCTATAACAACAATAATTATTGAAGTAAGCGGAGATGTTTATGCGGATCTCCTCGGCGTCAAACTTGTTGAGATTGGGCGGCTTGCGGAGATCTCTCGGAATCTTGTAACGCCGATCTCCCCGGAGAAGCGGGCGTGCTCATTCGAATGCCGTTCGACCCAAAGGGTTGCATTGCGAGGCATGCCGCGTTCCGGCATTCCATAGAATCTCCGGATGGGCGGTTGGTGGAAGGCGAGGAGGCCTTCGGTCGCCGCTTTGGCTCTCCTTGGCCGACGCGGCGCCCCCGATTCTTCCATCTCTGTAATCTTCGGCTCTTTCGAGAATCCCAAGATCGCCTTCTCGGCCGACGTGACCGGACGACTCATTGGAGTAGTACACGGTGGGTGGCGGCCGGTGTCGGGGCGGTAGCTAGAATCTTCATAGTCATTGGACATCGAAGCGGCGCTCACGGCGTTCTGCTCGCCGGGGCGACCTATGCGCCCTGCCGTCTTGCCGGAGAGCGGTGGGTGGTGCTCTCCCGGCGAGAGATGCTCCTTCGTGGAGGGGAGCGGTGTCTTCGCGCCGGTCGGCGGCGAGCAGAGGGTTCTCCGTCTTCCGCCGCGAGCGGCCGAATCGACCCTCTTTTCGTCTTGCGAGAGATGAGCGCGTCTCGATCAAGCGATCACCTGATTTTTGTTTTGCAGATTTGCAAAGCGGCGAAGTGACATGGTCCGCGAGAGGTTCTCGAATGCCCGCTTCAATCGGCTCGGCGGCAAGTCGCGAGAACGGGCGGTTGAATCTGGCGGAGGATAGGTCCGCGACCGTTGTGCCAAGGCTCTTGTCGCGAAGTCTCGAGACTCGTGGATCGATGGACGCCACGCGCCTCCGGTTCTGCTGCTGATTCTGCCGGAGGATTGAGTCGAAGTGGCCGCGTGCGGGGCGGTCGCGTGGAGCCATGAAGGAGGTAGGATAGCGCACGGGCCTCCCATCGTGGTCGCCAATTGATCGTACCTTGACCAATGAAGAGTTGAAGTGTTGATTGATTAAATCAAATGGGTCGGTCGTTGAATGAGTGAAAGGACCGGTCCACGGCTTCACGCGTTGAATACCTCGGTGGTACGCAAAGACACTCGACGATCTAGTGAGAGGTCGCCAGGCGAGATAGCACAAGGTTAGAGAACGCACACGATGCCATATGCGAATGGCGTATATATCTTTGCGGTCCGACCGTTTTGCGGAGATTTCGGCCGGCGAGAAGTGCGCTCAAGCGGCGTGTTTGGGCCGATCGAGATGGGTGGGCGCGAGTCCAATTCTTTGTTGGCGCCCTCGTATTTGCTAATACACCGAGAGCAGATATCATTTTGGATCAACAAATGAAAAATTATGCAAAGATTTTGGGAAACTTATGAAAAGTGAATTTGAAATGAGTATGATGGGAGAATTAAGTTTCTTTCTAGGACTTCAAATTAAACAACTTGATGAAGGTATCTTTATTAGTCAAGAAAAATACATCAAAGATCTTCTCAAGAAATATAAGATGAATGAAGCTAAAGCCATGGCAACTCCTATGCATCCTTCTAAGGATGAAGAAGGAAAACCAATTTACGAAAAAGAATACGGGGGTATGATAGGTTCCTTTGTTATATTTAAGCGCTAGTAGACTGACATTGTGTTTTCGGTTGGCCTATGTGCAAGATTTCAAGTTTCTCCAAAAGAATCTCATCTCACTGTGATCAAAAGAATATTCGGATACTTAGTGGGAACAACTAATCTTGGTCTATGGTATAAAAAGAATTCTCATTTTGACCTAATTAGCTTTGTGATGTTGACTATCTTTGGTGATAGAATGTGATGAAAAAGTACTAGTGGATCATGTCAAATTTTGGGGAATCCTTAATCTCTTGGTCTTGTAGAAAGCAGTAATTCAATTGCATTATCAACTCTGAAGCAAAATATGTATCTCGCTTTGGTTGTTGTTCACAAATTCTATGGATTAAGAATCAATTGGAGGACTACTCTATAAGGTACACATGCACTCCCATTTATTGTGATAATACTAGTGCTATCAATTTATCAAAGAATCCCATCCAACACTCTAGGTCTAAACACATTGATATTAAACATCATTTTATCGAGATCATGTTCAAAAGAAGGATGTGGAACTTATTTTTATTGACACCAAGCATCAATTAGTGATATATTTACCAAGCCTTTGTTAGAAGAAAGTTTCAATTTTATTAAAAAGGCTTTGCACATTTTAAAATGTCCTTAGGAGAAAAATTTGTCAAAAACCCCAACCTTCTAATGTCTTTAGAAGGTTCGCTTGGAAAGGATCAAATTCAGAAGGTTGAATTTGAGAAGGATAAATTAAAGTCAACATTGGGGACAGTTATTAAAGTAACTAAAAATCGTCTTCTATGTGATTATGTCTTGTCATAACTGCAACCATCAAGTCACAACGGCTTGTCTCTCTCTATCTCTCTCTCTCTCTCTCTCTCTCTCTCTTTCACGCACGCCAATCCAACTGAACACATTCTCTCTCAAACTGATTCTCTTCTTCTCTTCCTTCCTTCTTCGCAAAAAATCCTTCTTTTCTCCAAAAATGGTGAGAACAAAAATTCCATGTGTGAAGAAAGCGAGCACTCCCACAACCCATGATCTTCCACCTGCATTGTTAAGTGCTTCTAAACCTCCTCCCACTCAGATTAAGGCTCCATCTGAACAAAGATCTTCCAAATCTTCACCCACTCCTCTCGAAGATCAACTAGAATCAAAACCGGTTCTTTCAAAGAAATACAGGTCTGGAACAAGGAAGAGTCAACCAATCACCCTCGATGATGATGACTCTACTCATCTGAAATGATGGCGAGAATCGAAGCTCGAATCGAAAAGGAAAGCATCTCTTCAACCACAATCTTCTTCCAAAAGGCCAAAATTTAAGATTAAGTTTGGAGGAAGTAAAGGAAAAGAAAAGATTGATGAAGAAGCGAAATCTTGAAGTTGAAGAACAAGCCTTGCCTGTACAAGTATTTGATAAGGAAAAATGGGGCAAAAGGAACGTTCTCATTGGGAGAATTTATCTGTTGGAAGAACTGAAAGCTTCTGGTTGGAATCTACAAGAACACATTGAGTATCAAGGTTGGCAAAACATTCATCCCAAGGGGAAATTATTTATCCCAACCTTATAAAATAATTCTATGGATACATGAATGTGAGTGAAACTAAATCCTCTTTTACTACTCAAGTAAAAGGAACCACCATTGTGGTAACACCAACCATAATAGCTAATGCCCTGAAAATTCCTGAGAATGAAGTATGTTTGTATGGGAAAGATTGGTATGATCAAACTGAAGTTACACAGGAGGAAGTTCTGAAGCTTCTGATGAAGAATCCTAGTGAAAAGCTTAAATCATCAGCACTAAAGGACGAAGCACGTATCATGCACAATATGGTAGTCCACTCTACGATTCCTAGAGCAGGAAGTTTTGAGCAGGTAAAACCTATTGATCTACTCTTAGTCTATCACATGATCACTAGAAATAAGATTAACCTTCCATACATTATCTTTCATTATATGATAGACATGTGCAAAACCATTAGGCAGATCTCATCCCTACCCTATGGTATGTTCTTGACCAAATTATTCAGATTTAAGAAAATCTCTGTGTCTAGGGAAGAATCAATACATGAAAAAACAACCTTCTGGTCCAAGAGTGCTAAACAGATGGGACTGAAACCTTTTAGAAAGAAAATAGAAATATTTCGAGAGAAACAAAACTGTTCATGATGAACCCATCCTAGAACCAAGTCCTGATAAAAACACACCTCTGTCAACCCCTCAGGGGGAGCCACTAGAATCAGAATCTGTTATCAGAACTGAACCCATAAATTTAGCCCCACCAAAATCCACATTTGAAAATTTAGTTGAATCAGAACCATCTCAAGAATGGAGAGAAATTTTTGAAAATACCTTAAACTTGAATGACACTCCAATTGAAAAAGACCAACCTGAACCAATGGAAGAAGAAGCTTTCGATGAAAACCTCAAAGCCATGAGACCTAGGAAAGCCTTTGAAACACGAGAATCAAGCTTTCGAAACTATCCCTTCGCTATAGAATCTCTACCTTCCGATAGAGCCATCTATTACCCATTCTCTCGTGGAGTCATTTGTCTCGCCATATACCACCTCTTATGAGGTCTAGCTCGTGGGAGCTAAAGAAAATCAATCCCAAGTGAATGAGAGCAGAAAAATGAACAAACACAACCACTATCTCCTATCACTCAAGCTGTTCATGAGGTAATTAGGGACATTGAAGACCAAGCTACACACGAAAACCCTCGAGAATCAAGCCACTAGCCACGAAATCATAGCTTCTATTGCTCTCTTTGAATTACTCCACACTCCGATCCTCAATTGGTCCAAATACACAATCAACTCCTGCTCCTCTTCATCATGACATTCAAGGATCTCATGAACAAATAGCAAATTTATTTTCCCAATGGCGTGAAAATCCTAGAACTTCACTGGTAATACTCTTGCTTCGAAAACATTCATGATTCATGTTCTCTCCTATGTATGACTCTTACGCACCAAAGGTACACTGAAGGTTCGGGACCTTCTAAACTACCTTCTGATCTGCCAAAACAATTTGGATCTCTAGGATCCTTTTGTCAAGGCACCTGGTAGCAGCAAACCTTCAGAAAACAAGGAAGATTCATTCACATATGCTGATAAGAAGGAAGTATTAGAGGCAATGAAGAAAATGAGAGCACACCATGAGAAACAAATGAAGAAGATGAGGGTACAGAACAACAAACTTCTACTGAGCATTGGAATACTTCAGCAGGAGAATAGGCTGGAAGCACACAGAAACTATGCCTATCAACAATGGGTGATGGAAAACATAGTACCTACTATGGTTCCTAATGTTGCAGTTCCTGACTTCCCTCCTCCTCAACCCTTCTAGGACATTCCTCAGCCTGCTTCATCATCAAACTCTTCAGATGATTCCTCTCCAACAAAGTAGCAAGCTAATTTCCCTTTCTTCCCTCCTTTTTGCTGTTGACAAAGGGGGAGAATGGAGATTATTAGCTACTTAGTTTATAAGTGATATATTTTGGGGTTTCTGTTGACATTTTAATTATCTTTTGGACATATTTATTTGTGCTATGTTATGGTTTGTAATTTGATAATTATCAAAACTATGCATGCTTGCTGTTTGCTGCATCTGTTATTGCTGCACTTATACATGATAATTATCCTATTGCTATGAATGTGTTAAATGCATTTATTGTGGATTGAAATGTCTATTCCTGAGAAACAGAAAACTTAAAATATATTCTCAAGTTTGTCATCACCAAAAAGGGGAAGATTGTAGAAATGAAAATCTCTTTCCATGTTTTGATGATACAAACTTAAAGGAATAAATTAAGTTTTCCAAAACACTTATTATATTATAACAAGTTTCTGTCAAGTGTATGAAAGAACAGGAAATAGAATCATAGCAAATATCTTGGCATTACAAAATAAACTAAGTGATCTTTTAAGTCCAAGCATGCCTTCAGAAGGTTACCTTAAAGAAGGTTGAATAAAAAAGGTTACACCATCAGAAGGTTGACTACAGAAGCTTAAAAGATAAATTAACTTCCTTCAGAAAGTTGACTGAAAGTCAAACAGAAGGTTGACTAAAAGTCAACACAAGGTTGACCAATAGTCAACAGAAAGTTTGATTGAAGTCAACAGAAGGTTGATTAACTTCTTAAAGAGGTTCAGAAGGTTAAAGTTCAAGAAGGTTAAAAGAGAATTGAAGATTTCAAGCTTCTGTTTCTGAGAAACATATTCATATTCGAAATCTTAAATTGAAATGCATCAAATGAAGTTTCAAGGAATTAAAGTTGTAGAAATATTATCCTATGTAAAGAGGAACTCCTTGATTTTTAGTTGTATTGTAAAAGCATGTTTGTTCATGTTTAAGGAGCTTCAGAAGCTTCAAATAAAAGCATGAAAAATGTTGTGTAGTACATGAATAGGGACTGAATTGACAGGAATGATGTAAAGTGCTGACATGAAATGATGATAGCACAAGACAAAGCAAAAATGTTGCTTCAGAAGGTTGAAGGCTACTACCTAAAGCTCAAAAATCATCATTACCTATCTACAAAGCTACAACAAATTCCAACGGCTCTTTCCTTCTTTCCAATGACCATATTTGATTCAAAGTCTATATAGAGGCTGCTCTACTCAAATGCAAACCATGAGTTGATATTGGAACCTTCAAGTCAAGCTTCTAAACGAATCCAACCTTCTCATCCACACTTCAAGCTACTACAAGTTCAGAATTGGGAAGTACTATCTTGAGTGTGTGCTTGCTTGTTATGCTCTTTGAAACACATTGTATTTATCTATCAACAAGCTCTTAAATCATCCCAAACCCAAACCCCTTACTGTAATAAATATTGTGTAAGTTTCTCAACAAACTACCTAGTGAGAGGTGAGTGTTGTTGGTGATCCTAGTTGAAAGGTTCTCAGCAAACTACCTAGTGAAAAGTAAGTGTTGTTGGTGATCCTAAGGAAATACCTTTAGGAAACTAGAAGAGAGTTTTCTAGTAGGTTGAGACAGCTTGGTGAAGCTGTGTAAGTTAGCACTCACGTGGAGGTGAAAAGTCTTTGGCAGTTGAAGCTAAAGCAAGTGTAAATCTATTTGGAGAATAGTGGAAACTCTCACGTGGACGTGGGGAGAGGAGTAGCCACAGTTTGGTGAACCTCTATAACTCTCTTTGTGTCATTATACGCTTTTCTTATTAAGCGCTTTAAAGCGTCTTACAAATCACCAAAGTTTTCAACTACTTGAAGGTTAAAAACACCAACCTTACGTAGTCAAGATCGAGAATTTTAAATGAGATTTACTTTGATTATCTTTTGAAAACAACACTCTTTACGAAATCAAAGACATCTAAATTCATCAAAGTTAATTATCTTTCATTACTTTCATACTTGACTATTGTTTGTGTTACTAACATTCAACCTTCTGATATCCAAGTAATCTTGAGAAACAATACAGAAGGTTGCAGGTATTAAAAATTAAAAAAGAGTGCACAATTCAATCCCCCCCTTTCTTGTGCAAATTAATCACTTCAGTTCACTGATCTCTTTTGAATGACTTAATGTATCAACTCTCTAGTCTATGTTAGAACCAAGTAAAAAAACTTGTTAAACCGGAATCAAAGCCTTCACAAACACGTTCACTGATCTACTTTGAAGAACATAATATCATCAACTCTCCATTTAGAGTTAGAACCAAGTCGAAAAACATGGTAATCCTGACTTAAATAGCTCAGCATCATGTTCACGATCTTCTTTGAAGGAGTTAACACGGGATCAAATCTCTAGTTTGACATAGAGCAAAGACGAAAGACTTGGTAAACCGGACAGAAAGAATTCCCTATCACGTTCGACGATCAACTTTAACGTGGTCAACTCCACATTCCAAGTTAGAACAAAGATGAAACACTTGGTAAACTGGAATTAAAGAGTCAACTATCACATTGACCGATCTCCCTTTAAAGACAAAACGTGGTCAACTCTCCTTTTCGAGTTACAACTAAGTGGAAACACTTTCTAAACCGAACTCAAAGAGTCCACTATAACGTTCACCGATCTTCTTATATACTCACCATTCTGAATTTGAACCAAGTCGAAACATTTGGTAAATCGAACAAAAATAGTTCTTTATCACATTCACTGATCTCTTTTGAATAACTTAATGTATCAACTCTCTAGTCTATGTTAGAACCAAGTAAAAAAACTTGTTAAACCGGAATCAAAGCCTTCACAAACACGTTCACTGATCTACTTTGAAGAACATAATATCATCAACTCTCCATTTAGAGTTAGAACCAAGTCGAAAAACATGGTAATCCGGACTTAAATAGTTCAGCATCATGTTCACGATCTTCTTTGAAGGATTTAACACGGGATCAAATCTCTAGTTTGACATAGAGCAAAGAAGAAAGACTTGGTAAACCGGACACAAAGAATTCCATATCACGTTCGACGATCTCCTTAGAAGGACTTAATGTGGTCAACTCCACATTCCGAGTTAGAACAAAGATGAAACACTTGGTAAACTGGAATTAAAGAGTCAACTATCACATTGACCGATCTCCCTTTAAAGACAAAACGTGGTCAACTCTCCTTTCCGAGTTACAACTAAGTGGAAATACTTTCTAAACAGAACTCAAAGAGTCCACTATAACGTTCACCGATCTTCTTATATACTCACCATTCTGAATTTGAACCAAGTCGAAACATTTGGTAAATCGAAAAAAAATAGTTCTTTATCACATTCACTGATCTCTTTTGAATGACTTAATGTATCAACTCTCTAGTCTATGTTAGAACCAAGTAAAAAAACTTGTTAAACCGGAATCAAAGCCTTCACAAACACGTTCACTGATCTACTTTGAAGAACATAATATCATCAACTCTCCATTTAGAGTTAGAACCAAGTCGAAAAACATGGTAATCCTGACTTAAATAGCTCAGCATCATGTTCACGATCTTCTTTGAAGGAGTTAACACGGGATCAAATCTCTAGTTTGACATAGAGCAAAAGGCGAAAGACTTGGTAAACCGGATGAAAGAATTCCCTATCACGTTCGACGATCAACTTTAACGTGGTCAACTCCACATTCCAAGTTAGAACAAAGATGAAACACTTGGTAAACTGGAATTAAAGAGTCAACTATCACATTGACCGATCTCCCTTTAAAGACAAAACGTGGTCAACTCTCCTTTTCGAGTTACAACTAAGTGGAAACACTTTCTAAACCGAACTCAAAGAGTCCACTATAACGTTCACCGATCTTCTTATATACTCACCATTCTGAATTTGAACCAAGTCGAAACATTTGGTAAATCGAACAAAAATAGTTCTTTATCACATTCACCGATCTCTTTTGAATAACTTAATGTATCAACTCTCTAGTCTATGTTAGAACCAAGTAAAAAAACTTGTTAAAGCGGAATCAAAGCCTTCACTGAAACACGTTCATCGATCTACTTTGAAGAACATAATATCATCAACTCTCCATTTAGAGTTAGAACCAAGTCGAAAAACATGGTAATCCGGACTTAAATAGTTCAGCATCATGTTCACGATCTTCTTTGAAGGATTTAACACGGGATCAAATCTCTAGTTTGACATAGAGCAAAGAAGAAAGACTTGGTAAACCGGACACAAAGAATTCCATATCACGTTCGACGATCTCCTTAGAAGGACTTAATGTGGTCAACTCCACATTAGGAGTTAGAACAAAGATGAAACGCTTGGTAAACCGGAATTAAAGAGTCAACTATCACATTGACCGATCTCCTTTAAAGACAAAGCGTGGTCAACTCTCCTTTCCGAGTTACAACTAAGTGGAAATACTTTCTAAACAGAACTCAAAGAGTCCACTATAACGTTCACCGATCTTCTTATATACTCACCATTCTGAATTTGAACCAAGTCGAAACATTTGGTAAATCGAAAAAAAATAGTTCTTTATCACATTCACTGATCTCTTTTGAATGACTTAATGTATCAACTCTCTAGTCTATGTTAGAACCAAGTAAAAAAACTTGTTAAACCTGAATCAAAGCCTTCACAAACACGTTCACTGATCTACTTTGAAGAACATAATATCATCAACTCTCTATTTAGAGTTAGAACCAAGTCGAAAAACATGGTAATCCAGACTTAAATAGTTCAACATCATGTTCACGATCTTCTTTGAAGGATTTAACACGGGAATAAATCTCTAGTTTGACATAGAGCAAAGACGAAACACTTGGTAAACCGGACACAAAGAATTCCCTATCACGTTCGATGATCACCTTAGAAGGACTTAACGTGGTCAACTCCACATTCTGAGTTAGAACAAAGATGAAACACTTGGTAAACTGGAATTAAAGAGTCAACTATCACATTGACCAATCTCCCTTTAAAGACAAAACGTGGTCAACTCTCCTTTCCGAGTTACAACTAAGTGGAAACACTTTCTAAACCGAACTCAAAGAGTCCACTATAACGTTCACCGATCTTCTTATATACTCACCATTCTGAATTTGAACCAAGTCGAAACATTTGGTAAATCGAACAAAAATAGTTCTTTATCACATTCACTGATCTCTTTTGAATGACTTAATGTATCAACTCTCTAGTCTATGTTAGAACCAAGTAAAAAAACTTGTTAAACCGGAATCAAAGCCTTCACAAACACGTTCACTGATCTACTTTGAAGAACATTATATCATCAACTCTCTATTTAGAGTTAGAACCAAGTCGAAAAACATGGTAATCCGGACTTAAATAGTTCAACATCATGTTCACGATCTTCTTTGAAGGATTTAACACGGGAATAAATCTCTAGTTTGACATAGAGCAAAGGCGAAACACTTGGTAAACGGACACAAAGAATTCCCTATCACGTTCGACGATCACCTTAGAGGACTTAACGTGGTCAACTCCAAATTTCGAGTTAGAACAAAGATGAAACACTTGGGAAAGCTGGAATTAAAGAGTCAACTATCACATTGACCAATCTCCTTTAAAGACAAAAGCGTGGTCAACTCTCCTTTCCGAGTTACAACTAAGTGGAAACACTTTCTAAACCGAACTCAAAGAGTCCACTATAACGTTCACCGATCTTCTTATATACTCACCATTCGAGAGTTTGAACCAAGTCGAAACATTTGGTAAATCGAACAAAAATAGTTCTTTATCACGTTCATCGATCTCTTTTGAATGACTTAATGTATCAACTCTCTAGTCTATGTTAGAACCAAGTAAAAAAACTTGTTAAGCAGGAATCAAAGCCTTCACAAACACGTTCACCGATCTACTTTGAAGAACATAATATCATCAACTCTCCATTTAGAGTTAGAACCAAGTCGAAAAACATGGTAATCGACTTAAATAGTTCAAACATCATGTTCACGATCTTCTTTGAAGGAGTTAACACGGGATCAAATCTCTAGTTTGACATAGAGCAAAGGCGAAAGACTTGGTAAACCGGACACAAAGAATTCCCTATCACGTTCGACGATCAACTTAACGCGTGGTCAACTCCACATTCCAAGTTAGAACAAAGATGAAACACTTGGTAAACCTGGAATTAAAGAGTCAACTATCACATTGACCGATCTCCCTTTAAAGACAAAACGTGGTCAACTCTCCTTTTGAGTTACAACTAAGTGGAAACACTTTCTAAACCGAACTCAAAGAGTCCACTAGAGCGTTCACCGATCTTCTTATATACTCACCATTACGAATTTGAACCAAGTCGAAACATTTGGTAAATCGAACAAAAATAGTTCTTTATCACATTCATCGATCTCTTTTGAATAACTTAATGTATCAACTGTCTAGTCTATGTTAGAACCAAGTAAAAAAACTTGTTAAACGGAATCAAAGCCTTCACAAACACGTTCACCGATCTACTTTGAAGAACATAATATCATCAACTCTCCATTTAGAGTTAGAACCAAGTCGAAAAACATGGTAATCCAGGACATAAATAGTTCAAACATCATGTTCACGATCTTCTTAATTTGAAGGATTTAACACGGGATCAAATCTCTAGTTTGACATAGAGCAAAGACGAAACACTTGGTAAACCGGACACAAAGAATTTTTATCACGTTCGACGATCTCCTTAGAAGGACTTAACGTGGTCAACTCCACATTCCGAGTTAGAACAAAGATGAAACACTTGGTAAACTGGAATTAAAGAGTCAACTATCACATTGACCGATCTCCCTTTAAAGACAAAACGTGGTCAACTCTCCTTTCCGAGTTACAACTAAGTGGAAACACTTTCTAAACCGAACTCAAAGAGTCCACTATAACGTTCACCGATCTTCTTATATACTCACCATTCTGAATTTGAACCAAGTCGAAACATTAGGTAAATCGAACAAAAATAGTTCTTTATCACATTCACTGATCTCTTTTGAATGACTTAATGTATCAACTCTCTAGTCTATGTTAGAACCAAGTAAAAAAACTTGTTAAACCGGAATCAAAGCCTTCACAAACACGTTCACTGATCTACTTTGAAGAACATAATATCATCAACTCTCCATTTAGAGTTAGAACCAAGTCGAAAAACATGGTAATCCTGACTTAAATAGTTCAACATCATGTTCACGATCTTCTTTGAAAGAGTTAACACGGGATCAAATCTCTAGTTTGACATAGAGCAAAGACGAAAGACTTGGTAAACCGGACACAAAGAATTCCCTATCACGTTCGACGATCAACTTTAACGTGGTCAACTCCACATTCCAAGTTAGAACAAAGATGAAACACTTGGTAAACTGGAATTAAAGAGTCAACTATCACATTGACCGATCTCCCTTTAAAGACAAAACGTGGTCAACTCTCCTTTTCGAGTTACAACTAAGTGGAAACACTTTCTAAACCGAACTCAAAGAGTCCACTAGAACGTTCACCGATCTTCTTATATACTCACCATTCTGAATTTGAACCAAGTCGAAACATTTGGTAAATCGAACAAAAATAGTTCTTTATCACATTTCGATCTCTTTTGAATGAATTAATGTATCAACTCTCTAGTCTATGTTAGAACCAAGTAAAAAAACTTGTTAAACCGGAATCAAAGCCTTCACAAACACGTTCACTGATCTACTTTGAAGAACATAATATCATCAACTCTTCATTTAGAGTTAGAACCAAGTCGAAAAACATGGTAATCCGGACTTAAATAGTTCAAACATCATGTTCACGATCTTCTTTGAAGGATTTAACACGGGATCAAATCTCTAGTTTGACATAGAGCAAAGCGAAACACTTGAGTAAACCGGACACAAAGAATTCCCTATCACGTTCAACGATCTCCTTAGAAGGACTTAATGTGGTCAACTCCACATTCCAGAGTTAGAACAAAGATGAAACACTTGGTAAACTGGAATTAAAGAGTCAACTATCACATTGACCGATCTCCCTTTAAAGACAAAAGCGTGGTCAACTCTCCTTCCGAGAGTTACAACTAAGTGGAAACACTTTCTAAACCGAACTCAAAGAGTCCACTATAACGTTCACCGATCTTCTTATATACTCACCATTCTGAATTTGAACCAAGTCGAAACATTTGGTAAATCGAACAAAAATAGTTCTTTATCACATTCACTGATCTCTTTTGAATGACTTAATGTATCAACTCTCTAGTCTATGTTTGAACCAAGTAAAAAAACTTGTTAAACCGAATCAAAGCCTTCACAAACACGCGTTCGATCTACTTTGAAGAACATAATATCATGAACTCTCTATTTAGAGTTAGAACCAAGTCGAAAAACATGGTAATCCGGACTTAAATAGTTCAACATCATGTTCACGATCTTCTTTGAAGGATTTACCACGGGAATAAATCTCTAGTTTGACATAGAGCAAAGGCGAAACACTTGGTAAACCAGGACACAAAGAATTCCCTATCACGTTCGACGATCACCTTAGAGGACTTAATGTGGTCAACTCCACATTCGAGTTAGAACAAAGATGAAACACTTGGTAAGCCGGAATTAAAGAGTCAACTATCACATTGACCAATCTCCCTTTAAAGACAAAGCGTGGTCAACTCTCCTTTCCAGGAGTTACAACTAAGTGGAAACACTTTCTAAACCGAACTCAAAGAGTCCACTATAACGTTCACCGATCTTCTTATATACTCACCATTCCGAGTTTGAACCAAGTCGAAACATTTGGTAAATCGAACAAAAATAGTTCTTTATCACGTTCACTGATCTCTTTTGAATGACTTAATGTATCAACTCTCTAGTCTATGTTAGAACCAAGTAAAAAAACTTGTTAAACCGAAATCAAAGCCTTCACAAACACATTCACTGATCTACTTTGAAGAACATAATATCATCAACTCTACATTTAGAGTTAGAACCAAGTCGAAAAACATGGTAATCCTGACTTAAATAGTTCAGCATCATGTTCACGATCTTCTTTGAAGGAGTTAACACGGGATCAAATCTCTAGTTTGACATAGAGCAAAGACGAAAGACTTGGTAAACCGGACACTAAGAATTCCCTATCACGTTCGACGATCAACGTTAACGTGGTCAACTCCACATTCCAAGTTAGAACAAAGATGAAACACTTGGTAAACTGGAATTAAAGAGTCAACTATCACATTGACTGATCTCCCTTTAAAGACAAAACGTGGTCAACTCTCCTTTTCGAGTTACAACTAAGTGGAAACACTTTCTAAACCGAACTCAAAGAGTCCACTATAACGTTCACCGATCTTCCTATATACTCACCATTCTGAATTTGAACCAAGTCGAAACATTTGGTAAATCGAACAAAAATAGTTCTTTATCACATTCACTGATCTCTTTTGAATAACTTAATGTATAAACTCTCTAGTCTATGTTAGAACCAAGTAAAAAAACTTGTTAAACCGGATTCAAAGCCTTCACAAACACGTTCACTGATCTACTTTGAAGAACATAATATCATCAACTCTCCATTTAGAGTTAGAACCAAGTCGAAAAACATGGTAATCCAGGACTTAAATAGTTCAAAGATCATGTTCACGATCTTCTTTGAAGGATTTAACACGGGATCAAATCTCTAGTTTGACATAGAGCAAAGACGAAACACTTGGTAAACCGGACACAAAGAATTCCCTATCACGTTCAATGATCTCCTTAGAAGGACTTAATGTGGTCAACTCCACATTCCGAGAGTTAGAACAAAGATGAAACACTTGGTAAACCTGGAATTAAAGAGTCAACTATCACATTGACCGATCTCCCTTTAAAGACAAAATGTGGTCAACTCTCCTTTCCGAAAGTTACAACTAAGTGGAAACACTTTCTAAACCGAACTCCAAGAGTCCACTATAACGTTCACCGATCTTCTTATATACTCACCATTACGAATTTGAACCAAGTCGAAACATTTGGTAAATCGAACAAAAATAGTTCTTTATCACATTCATCGATCTCTTTTGAATGACTTAATGTATCAACTCTCTAGTCTATGTTAGAACCAAGTAAAAAAACTTGATAAGCGGAATCAAAGCCTTCACAAACACGTTCATCGATCTACTTTGAAGAACATAATATCATCAACTCTCCATTTAGAGTTAGAACCAAGTCGAAAAACATGGTAATCCAGGACTTAAATAGTTCAAAGATCATGTTCACGATCTTCTTTGAAGGATTTAACACGGGATCAAATCTCTAGTTTGACATAGAGCAAAGGCGAAACACTTGGTAAACCAGGACACAAAGAATTCCCTATCATGTTCGACGATCTCCTTAGAAGGACTTAATGTGGTCAACTCCACATTCCGAGAGTTAGAACAAAGATGAAACACTTGGTAAATCGGAATTAAAGAGTCAACTATCACATTGACCGATCTCCTTTAAAGACAAAGCGTGGTCAACTCTCCTTTCCGAGTTACAACTAAGTGGAAACACTTTCTAAACCGAACTCAAAGAGTCCACTATAACGTTCACCGATCTTCTTATATACTCACCATTCTGAATTTGAACCAAGTCGAAACATTTGGTAAATCGAACAAAAATAGTTCTTTATCACATTCACTGATCTCTTTTGAATGACTTAATGTATCAACTCTCTAGTCTATGTTAGAACCAAGTAAAAAAACTTGATAAACCGGAATCAAAGCCTTCACAAACACGTTCACTGATCTACTTTGAAGAACATAATATCATCAACTCTCCATTTAGAGTTAGAACCAAGTCGAAAAACATGGTAATCCGGACTTAAATAGTTCAGCATCATGTTCACGATCTTCTTTGAAGGATTTAACACGGGATCAAATCTCTAGTTTGACATAGAGCAAAGACGAAACACTTGGTAAACCGGACACAAAGAATTCCCTATCACGTTCAACGATCTCCTTAGAAGGACTTAATGTGGTCAACTCCACATTCCGAGTTAGAACAAAGATGAAACACTTGGTAAACTGGAATTAAAGAGTCTACTATCACATTGACCGATCTCCCTTTAAAGACAAAACGTGGTCAACTCTCCTTTCAGAGTTACAACTAAGTGGAAACACTTTCTAAACCGAACTCAAAGAGTCCACTATAACGTTCACCGATCTTCTTATATACTCACCATTCCGAGTTTGAACCAAGTCGAAACATTTGGTAAATCGAACAAAAATAGTTCTTTATCACGTTCACTGATCTCTTTTGAATGACTTAATGTATCAACTCTCTAGTCTATGTTAGAACCAAGTAAAAACTTGTTAAACCGGAATCAAAGCCTTCACAAACACGTTCACTGATCTACTTTGAAGAACATAATATCATCAACTCTCCATTTAGAGTTAGAACCAAGTCGAAAAACATGGTAATCCTGACTTAAATAGTTCAGCATCATGTTCACGATCTTCTTTGAAGGAGTTAACACGGGATCAAATCTCTAGTTTGACATAGAGCAAAGACGAAAGACTTGGTAAACCGGACACAAAGAATTCCCTATCACGTTCGACGATCAACTTTAACATGGTCAACTCCACATTCCAAGTTAGAACAAAGATGAAACACTTGGTAAACTGGAATTAAAGAGTCAACTATCACATTGACCGATCTCCCTTTAAAGACAAAACGTGGCAACTCTCCTTTTCGAGTTACAACTAAGTGGAAACAGTTTCTAAACCGAACTCAAAGAGTCCACTATAACGTTCACCGATCTTCTTATATACTCACCATTCTGATTTTGAACCAAGTCGAACATTTGGTAAATCGAACAAAAATAGTTCTTTATCACACTCATTGATCTCTTTTGAATAACTTAATGTATCAACTCTCTAGTCTATGTTAGAACCAAGTAAAAAAACTTGTTAAACCGGAATCCAAGCCTTCACAAACACGTTCACTGATCTACTTTGAAGAACATAATATCATCAACTCTCCATTTAGAGTTAGAACCAAGTCGAAAAACATGGTATTCCGGACTTACATAGTTCAGCATCATGTTCACGATCTCCTTTGAAGGATTTAACACGGGATCAAATCTCTAGTTTGACATAGAGCAAAGACGAAACACTTGGTAAACCGGACACAAAGAATTCCCTATCACGTTCAACGATCTCCTTAGAAGGACTTAATGTGGTCAACTCCACATTCCGAGTTAGAACAAAGATGAAACACTTGGTAAATCGAATTAAAGAGTCAACTATCACATTGACCGATCTCCTTTAAAGACAAAACGTGGTCAACTCTCCTTTCCGAGTTACAACTAAGTGGAAACACTTTCTAAACCGAACTCAATGAGTCCACTATAACGTTCACCGATCTTCTTATATACTCACCATTCTGAATTTGAACCAAGTCGAAACGTTTGGTAAATCGAACAAAAATAGTTCTTTATCACATTCACTGATCTCTTTTGAATGACTTAATGTATCAACTCTCTAGTCTATGTTAGAACCAAGTAAAAAAACTTGTTAAACCGGAATCAAAGCCTTCACAAACACGTTCACTGATCTACTTTGAAGAACATAATATCATCAACTCTCTATTTAGAGTTAGAACCAAGTCGAAAAACATGGTAATCAGGACTTAAATAGTTCAGCATCATGTTCACGATCTTCTTTGAAGGATTTAACACGGGAATAAATCTCTAGTTTGACATAGAGCAAAGACGAAACACTTGGTAAACCGGACACAAAGAATTCCCTATCACGTTCGACGATCACCTTAGAGGGACTTAACGTGGTCAACTCCACATTCTGAGTTAGAACAAAGATGAAACACTTGTAAGCCCTGGAATTAAAGAGTCAACTATCACATTGACCAATCTCCCTTTAAAGACAAAACGTGGTCAACTCTCCTTTCCGAGTTACAACTAAGTGGAAACACTTTCTAAACCGAACTCAAAGAGTCCACTATAACGTTCACCGATCTTCTTATATACTCACCATTCCGAGTTTGAACCAAGTCGAAACATTTGGTAAATCGAACAAAAATAGTTCTTTATCACGTTCACTGATCTCTTTTGAATGACTTAATGTATCAACTCTCTAGTCTATGTTAGAACCAAGTAAAAAAACTTGTTAAACCGAAATCAAAGCCTTCACAAACACATTCACTGATCTACTTTGAAGAACATAATATCATCAACTCTCCATTTAGAGTTAGAACCAAGTCGAAAAACATGGTAATCCTGACTTAAATAGTTCAGCATCATGTTCACGATCTTCTTTGAAGGAGTTAACACGAGATCAAATCTCTTGTTTGACCTAGAGCAAAGATGAAAGACTTGGTAAACCGGACACAAAGAATTCCCTATCACGTTCGACGATCAACTCTCCTTTCCGAGTTACAACTAAGTGGAAACACTTTCTAAACCGAACTCAAAGAGTCCACTATAACGTTCACCGATCTTCTTATATACTCACCATTCTGAATTTGAACCAAGTCGAAACATTTGGTAAATCGAACAAAAATAGTTCTTTATCACATTCACTGATCTCTTTTGAATGACTTAATGTATCAACTCTCTAGTCTATGTTAGAACCAAGTAAAAACTTGTTAAACGGAATCAAAACCTTCACAAACACGTTCACTGATCTACTTTGAAGAACATAATATCATCAACTCTCTATTTAGAGTTAGAACCAAGTCGAAAAACATGGTAATCAGGACTTAAATAGTTCAGCATCATGTTCACGATCTTCTTTGAAGGATTTAACACGGGAATAAATCTCTAGTTTGACATAGAGCAAAGACGAAACACTTGGTAAACCGGACACAAAGAATTCCCTATCACGTTCGACGATCTCCTTAGAAGGACTTAATGTGGTCAACTCCACATTCGAGTTAGAACAAAGATGAAACACTTGGTAGCCCGGAATTAAAGAGTCAACTATCACATTGACCGATCTCCCTTTAAAGACAAAACGTGGTCAACTCTCCTTTCCGAGTTACAACTAAGTGGAAACACTTTCTAAACCGAACTCAAAGAGTCCACTATAACGTTCACCGATCTTCTTATATACTCACCATTCTGAATTTGAACCAAGTCGAAACATTTGGTAAATCGAACAAAAATAGTTCTTTATCACATTCACTGATCTCTTTTGAATGACTTAATGTATCAACTCTCTAGTCTATGTTAGAACCAAGTAAAAAAACTTGATAAACCGGACTCAAAGCCTTCACAAACACGTTCACTGATCTACTTTGAAGAACATAATATCATCAACTCTCTATTTAGAGTTAGAACCAAGTCGAAAAACATGGTAATCCGGACTTAAATAGTTCAGCATCATGTTCACGATCTTCTTTGAAGTATTTAACACGGGATCAAATCTCTAGTTTGACATAGAGCAAAGACGAAACACTTGGTAAACCGGACACAAAGAATTCCCTATCACGTTCAACGATCTCCTTAGAAGGACTTAATGTGGTCAACTCCACATTCCGAGTTAGAACAAAGATGAAACACTTGGTAAACTGGAAATTAAAGAGTCAACTATCACATTGACCGATCTCCCTTTAAATACAAAACGTGGTCAACTCTCCTTTCCGAGTTACAACTAAGTGGAAACACTTTCTAAACCGAACTCAAAGAGTCCACTATAACGTTCACCGATCTTCTTATATACTCACCATTCTGAATTTGAACCAAGTCGAAACATTTGGTAAATCGAACAAAAATAGTTCTTTATCACATTCCCTGATCTCTTTTGAATGACTTAATGTATCAACTCTCTAGTCTATGTTAGAACCAAGTAAAAAAACCTTTTAATCCGGAATCAAAGCCTTCACAAACACGTACTTTGAAGAACATAATATCATCAACTCTCTATTTAGAGTTAGAACCAAGTCGAAAAACATGGTAATCCGGACTTAAATAGTTCAACATCATGTTCACGATCTTCTTTGAAGGATTTAACACGGGAATAAATCTCTAGTTTGACATATAGCAAAGACGAAACACTTCGTAAACCGGACACAAAGAATTCCCTATCACGTTCGACGATCACCTTAGAGGGACTTAACGTGGTCAACTCCACATTCTGAGTTAGAACAAAGATGAAACACTTGGTAAACTGGAATTAAAGAGTCAACTATCACATTGACCGATCTCCCTTTAAAGACAAAACGTGGTCAACTTTCCTTTCCGAGTTACAACTAAGTAGAAACACTTTCTAAACCGAACTCAAAGAGTCCACTATAACGTTCACCGATCTTCTTATATACTCACCATTCTGAATTTGAACCAAGTCGAAACATTTGGTAAATCGAACAAAAATAGTTCTTTATCACATTCACTGATCTCTTTTGAATGACTTAATGTATCAACTCTCTAGTCTATGTTAGAACCAAGTAAAAAAACTTGATAAACCGGAATCAAAGCCTTCACAAACACGTTCACTGATCTACTTTGAAGAACATAATATCATCAACTCTCCATTTAGAGTTAGAACCAAGTCGAAAAACATGGTAATCCAGGACTTAAATAGTTCAAAGATCATGTTCACGATCTTCTTTGAAGGATTTAACACGGGATCAAATCTCTAGTTTGACATAGAGCAAAGACGAAACACTTGGTAAACCGGACACAAAGAATTCCCTATCACGTTCAACGATCTCCTTAGAAGGACTTAATGTGGTCAACTCCACATTCCGAGTTAGAACAAAGATGAAACACTTGGTAAACTGGAATTAAAGAGTCAACTATCACATTGACCGATCTCCCTTTAAAGACAAAACGTGGACAACTCTCCTTTCCGAGTTACAAATAAGTGGAAACACTTTCTAAACCGAACTCAAAGAGTCCACTATAACGTTCACCGATCTTCTTATATACTCACCATTCGAATTTGAACCAAGTTCAAACATTTGGTAAATCGAACAAAAATTGTTCTTTATTCACATTCACTGATCTCTTTTGAATGACTTAATGTATCAACTCTCTAGTCTATGTTAGAACCAAGTAAAAAACTTGTTAAACCGGAATCAAAGCCTTCACAAACACGTTCACTGATCTACTTTGAAGAACATAATATCATCAACTCTCTATTTAGAGTTAGAACCAAGTCGAAAAACATGGTAATCCGGACTTAAATAGTTCAACATCATGTTCACGATCTTCTTTGAAGGATTTAACACGGAATAAATCTCTAGTTTGACATAGAGCAAAGGACGAAACACTTGGTAAACCGGACACAAAGAATTCCCTATCACGTTCGACGATCACCTTAGAGGGACTTAACGTGGTCAACTCCACATTCTGAGTTAGAACAAAGATGAGACACTTGGTAAACTGGAATTAAAGAGTCAACTATCACATTGACCAATCTCCCTTTAAAGACAAAACGTGGTCAACTCTCCTTTCCGAGTTACAACTAAGTGGAAACACTTTCTAAACCGAACTCAAAGAGTCCACTATAACGTTCACCGATCTTCTTATATACTCACCATTCCGAGTTTGAACCAAGTCGAAACATTTGGTAAATCGAACAAAAATAGTTCTTTATCACGTTCACTGATCTCTTTTGAATGACTTAATGTATCAACTCTCTAGTCTATGTTAGAACCAAGTAAAAAAACTTGTTAAACCGGAATCAAAGCCTTCACAAACACATTCACTGATCTACTTTGAAGAACATATTATCATCAACTCTCCATTTAGAGTTAGAACCAAGTCGAAAAACATGGTAATCCTGACTTAAATAGTTCAGCATCATGTTCACGATCTTCTTTGAAGGAGTTAACACGGGATCAAATATCTAGTTTGACATAGAGCAAAGACGAAAGACTTGGTAAACCGGACACAAAGAATTCCCTATCACGTTCGACGATCAACGTTAACGTGGTCAACTCCACATTCCAAGTTAGAACAAAGATGAAACACTTGGTGGCTGGAATTAAAGAGTCAACTATCACATTGACCGATCTCCCTTTAAAGACAAAACGTGGTCAACTCTCCTTTTCGAGTTACAACTAAGTGGAAACACTTTCTAAACCGAACTCAAAGAGTCCACTATAACGTTCACCGATCTTCTTATATCCTCACCATTCTGAATTTGAACCAAGTCGAAACATTTGGTAAATCGAACAAAAATAGTTCTTTATCACATTCACTGATCTCTTTTGAATAACTTAATGTATCAACTCTCTAGTCTATGTTAGAACCAAGTAAAAAAACTTGTTAAACCGGAATCAAAGCCTTCACTGTAACAACCGGCTCAATTGGTAGTGTGAAAGAGTGGAACTTTGTATTTGAGCCCCATGTACAAGGTTCGAATCCCACGGAAGGCAAAAATTCTACAAGGGGGGTAGAAAAGATCGTGAGGTAATAGCGCTGGGGTGGCCGCTGCGGTGGACGTGGGCTGTTACATTCACAAACACGTTCACTGATCTACTTTGAAGAACATAATATCATCAACTCTCCACTTAGAGTTAGAACCATGTTCACGATCTTCTTTGAAGGATTTAACACGGGATCAAATCTCTAGTTTGACATAGAGCAAAGACGAAACACTTGGTAAACCGGACACAAAGAATTCCCTATCACGTTCGACGATCTCCTTAGAAGGACTTAATGTGGTCAACTCCACATTCCGAGTTAGAACAAAGATGAAACACTTGGTAAACTGGAATTAAAGAGTCAACTATCACATTGACCGATCTCCCTTTAAAGACAAAACGTGGTCAACTCTCCTTTTCGAGTTACAACTAAGTGGAAACACTTTCTAAACCGAACTCAAAGAGTCCACTATAACGTTCACCGATCTTCTTATATACTCACCATTCTGAGTTTGAACCAAGTCGAAACATTTGGTAAATCGAACAAAAATAGTTCTTTATCACGTTCACTGATCTCTTTTGAATGACTTAATGTATCAACTCTCTAGTCTATGTTAAAACCAAGTAAAAAAACTTGTTAAACCGGAATCAAAGCCTTCACAAACACATTCACTGATCTACTTTTAAGAACATAATATCATCAACTCTCCATTTATAGTTAGAACCAAGTCGAAAAACATGGTAATCCTGACTTAAATAGTTCAGCATCATGTTCACGATCTTCTTTGAAGGAGTTAACACGAGATCAAATCTCTAGTTTGACATAGAGCAAAGACGAAAAACTTGGTAAACCGGACACAAAGAATTCCCTATCACGTTCGACGATCAACTTTAACGTGGTCAACTCCACATTCCAAGTTAGAACAAAGATGAAACACTTGGTAAACTGGAATTAAAGAGTCAACTATCACATTGAGCGATCTCCCTTTAAAGACAAAACGTGGTCTGTAACACCCCTTTTCTACCCCGAAATTAGACACATCATCATCAGAGTAATTTCACTTTCAAAAATAATATTTATTTAGTAGAAAAGGAATGCAACTTCACCATCAATTAAAACTCAACATTCGCATCGTCAGAATTCGTGATAATACTCAATCGACAAAATTCTAAACTTCAAAATAGTGAGGTCACAGCGGAAATAAAACAACAGCTCACCATGTCTCTCAAACTCGCATCAAAATATAAACATAATCATAAAATAATTAATCCAACTAATAATAACTCCAAGTACGCCCCTAGGTGTTACTGTGATCGTGAGAGCGACTCTAAGATCGCCTAACAAACTAAACAAGGAAGGCAATAGGTCCTTCATTCGCGGGCACTGCAGCGTTGCCACAACAGAGCAACATTCCAAGCGTAAGGGTGAGAATTTCAACAAAACATAATCAAGTGCATAATAGAGAAATGAGAGAGCAATCACACAATATTATCATCATCACTACATCGTAATCACGCAACACCACCCAATCACAAACAACAACAATACAAAGTCATGATTATGCATGAAGATGCAAACCCCACTGGGGCATATGCATGATGGTACCATATCATCGCAAAATGGCCAAGCCTAAACATCGCAAAAGTGGCGAAGCCTATACATCATAAAACATCGCAAAATGGCGGAAGCCTATACATCGCAAAATAATGCACATGCCATGAGACTCTATGAAACACATGTGCAATTCACCAAAACTCACCTAGAGTGCTCCTCGTCATCGTTATATAACACTCATAGAGTGTATCCTTCATAAATCATCACAATCATTATACATCATCACTATAATTATACTCATAGAGTATACACATCATCAATCATCACAAGTCATAATTCATCATCATCAAGCAATTACTCATCGAGTACACTCATCTCAAAAACATCGCTATTCATAGTACATCATCATAAACACACATATCCTCATCATCATTCAGTACATATATATACTTCATTTGTCTTTTAGCTTAGTGTGTCATAAAATAGTAGATCGATTGACTATGGGATTACTCGACAAGGTTACAACTCACCACAGGCATTGGCCACTCCAGAAGAATTTATCTCCCGAAAGTTGGTGGGGTTCACGTGGTAGCCAAACAGAGCAAATACATCAGCGAAAGAAATTCTGACCCTAGTGGTAAACCACAGTCTAGCGATAGTCAATTAGTGTACTAATGATATAACGTTTCATAGTAATTCACTTATATAAACATAGTATCGCAATTTTCATAAAACAGCACCATTTACTTAGTAAATACAGCAACAATAAACATTTTATTTTGCCTTAAAAATAGAATATTCAGTTAGGCCTCTGAATAAGCTTTCCAACGCATCTTAGAACACCTCAATCGGGTTCCCGGTTCAAAAGATATGAATTTTTCAAAAACAAAGTGACAAACAAATAAAGACGGTGAAAAGCGATCCTTTGGCGCATGAAAGCGCCTTGATGAGAGGCGATGATGAGGCGCCATTGGGACGTAAAACACGCAGAATGTGGGCATTGCTTTGGCGTGTGAAGCGCCACTTCAGCGCAAAGTGAGGCGCCGATCCGTAGAATAAAGATGTATTATGCGAATTTTCCGAAAATGTGCGATTTTTCACCCAACTCGATTTTAACTCCAAAAATACGAAATTTTTCACCAATTAAAATCATCAAAGGTTCATCAAGATTTACCAAATTCTTCTGATATCAAAAATTCATCAACTACTCAAAAACTCATCCATCATTAACGTCACTAAAACAACATCAAAAGCTCTTCAACAATATTAATTCCCACAAAACAATACCATCAATTTCATCAGAATATCATCCATATCAATTTCATCAAAAATAATATCATCAATTTCATCAAAAATATCGATTCCCATAAACCCTACAAAAACCTACTATATACCCAATTATGTTAGACGAAACGCTCACCCTTACCTTAAATTTGGATATTCCGGGTGAACAACGAAGGAGTCACGTACAAACCCAAAAAACACACACGAACGAGCTTCTCCTTCTCTCTTTGAAGCCGTAGCCACGCTCACTTCTTGATCAATGAGGAAACAACAAAATTGGTATCATGGATTGAAGGCTACAACGTGAGGAAAGGAGAAAACAGCAATAGAATGTTTAAGAATCCTTACCTGGAGAAAACTTGAGAAAATCCTCCTCCTTCTTCTCCTTTTTGCGTCGATCTCCCTTCTCTTCTCACTCTCTCAAAACGCAGCTCTCTCAATCTTGCACAAATGAGAGAGTTGCGCCTAGACTCCTAGGGTTTAAGCAGTGGGCTCAGTGCCCACTGGGCCCTCCACGCCAACACCACCCCCATTACTCGCTTCACCTCCTGAATAACACATATAATTTCTCTTGATTTAATCACACCTCTAATAAATTAGTAATTCAATTAAATAATTTAATTAAATTATTTCCGGGGTGTTACAACTCTCCCCCACTTAGAATTTTTCGTCCTCGAAAACATACCTGATCCAAACAACTCCGGATACGACTCTCGCATCTTATCTTCTAGCTCCCAAGTCAGGCTTTCACCCGTTGCTCCAAACCAAACAACCTTCACCAGATTGATCTTCTTACCTCGGAGGGTTTTCACTTCCCAATCCTCAATTCGTACAGGCACGGTCTCCACGGTGAGATTATCCCGCACCTCTACATCATCTGGTTGAATCACATGAGACGGATCCGGAATATACTTCCGAAGCTGCGACACGTGAAACACGTCGTGCAAGTTCGAAAGATTAGGTGGCAAGGCCACCCGATATGCAACACTTCCAACTCTTTCCGTAATCTGATACGGTCCAATGAAACGAGGAGTCAACTTCTTCGATTTCAGTGCACGTCCAACACCGGTCATAGGTGTGACCCTTAGGAATACATGGTCACCCGCTTCAAACTCTAAATCCTTCCTCCTCCTATCATGGTAGCTTTTCTGTCTACTCTGTGACGCTTTCATTTTCTCCCGGATCATCTTTACCTTCTCAGTAGTCTCTCTGACTAACTCAGGTCCAAGCACTAGGCTTTCCCCAGTCTCATACCAACATACCGGAGTCCTACACCTCCGACCATACAGCGCCTCAAACGGTGCCATTCCGATACTGGAATGATAACTATTATTGTACGTAAACTCGATCAAGGGAAGATGAGTGTCCCACACACCTCCCTGCTCTAGAACACATGACCTCAACAGATCTTCCAATGATTGAATCGTTCTCTCTGTCTGCCCATCAGTTTGAGGATGATAAGCTGAGCTCAACCTCAATTTCGAACCTAACTCCTTCTGTAAACTACTCCAAAATTCTGAAGTGAACCTTGGGTCTCTATCTGACACAATGCACAAAGGAACACCATGCAACTTCACAATCACCTGAATGTAGATTTCAGCCAATCTCGACACCGGATACTTAATACCGATAGGAATAAAATGTGCCGACTTCGACAATCTATCCACAACTACCCAAATCGAATCATGCCCTCTCACCGTATTGGGTAACCCAGTCACAAAGTCCATGGAGATACTGTCCCACTTCCACTCTGGAACATTCAACGGTTGCATCATTCCCGCAGGCTTCTGATGCTCTACCTTCGATTTTCGATGTGTCAAACACGAATACACAAAGCTGCGCCACATCTCTCTCTTCAATCCAAAGCCACCAAAACATCTTTTTCGGATCTTGGTACATCTTCGCGTGCGCTCCAGGTGGATACTCAACTTACTCCTATGCCCTTCCTCAAGAATTGCCTTCCTCATTTCCTCATCTTGGGAATACAAATTCTTCCACGATACCTCAACACATTCTCGGCGTCAAACTTGAAGTCCTCGCGTTCCCATTGACCAATCCTACTCATCGATCAACTAATTTCACATCTAATTTCTGCGCTTCCGGGATACTAGCCACAAAATCATTGTCAATTTTCAAAGATACCCAATCGACGCCCGAGGGGTAGCTTCACAAACTAAACTCATGTCCCCGAATTGCTCAATCACTCAAGTTCTCTAGCCATCAATGACGACATATGCGAGTCTTCCGACTCAAAGCATCCGCAACCACATTAGCTTTACCGGATGATAACTCAGCTCAAAATCATAATCCTTCAATAGTTCTAACCACCGGCGCTGTCTCATATTTAACTCCTTCTGATCAAACAGATACCGAAGACTCTTGTGATCACTGAACACCTCAAACCTCGATCCATACAAGTAATGTCTCCATATCTTTAAAGCGAATACCACAGCAGCAAACTCTAAGTCGTGAGTGGGGTAATTCTTCTCATGAGTTCTCAATTGTCTCGACGCATAGGCGACCACCTTCCCATTCTGCATAAGTACTCCACCCAAACCCATCTTGGAGGCATCACAATAAACTACAAATGGTTCATCCGGATTAGGTAGGGTCAACACTGGAGACGTAGTCAACCTCTTTTTCAGCTCATTGAAACTTTCTTCACATCGGTTATCCCATACAAAAGCCTTGCCCTTGCAAGTTAATTGAGTCAATGGCAGAGCCAACTTCGAGAACCCCTCTATGAATCTCCTATAATATCCAATAGCCCAGTAAAACTCCTTATTTGAAGAATCGACTTTGGAGACTCCCACTGCAACACTGCATCAACTTTGGAAGGGTCCACTGCAATCCCTTCACTAGAAATCACATGACCGAGGAAACTGACTGTCTTCAACCAAAACTCACACTTGGACAACTTGGCATATAACTTTCGGCTCTTCAGAATTTCCAACACCAACCTCAGATGCTCAGCATGCTCTTCTTCTGACTTAGAGTAAATCAGAATGTCATCAATGAAAACCACCACAAACTTGTCCAAGCACGCACTACGGAAGATTTGGTTCATGTATCCCATGAATACTCCCGGTGCATTAGTCACACCGAAAGGCATTACGGAATACTCATAGTGCCCATATCTTGTCCTAAATGTCGTCTTCTGGACATCTTCATCCTTTACCTTGATCTGATGATAACCAGACCTTAAGTCAATCTTGCTAAATACTTTAGCACCCACCAACTGATCCATCAAATCATCAATTCTTGGCAACGGGTACTTGTTCTTGATTGTAACTTTATTTAACTGTCGATAGTCTACACACAACCTCATACTACCATCTTTCTTTTTCACTAGCAGCACTGGAGCTCCCCAGGGTGACACACTCGGTCTCACAAACTTCTTTTCCAATAGATCTTCAAGTTGCTTCTTCAATTCTGCTAACTCAGACGCAGACATCCTATATGGTGCCATAGACACCGGCTTAGTGCCAGGAATCAGATCAATAGTAAACTCCACTTCCCTCTCTGGTGGTACATCCGGAATTTCATCAGGGAACACTTCAGAGAACTCGCGCACTACCGGCAATTCATCAATCTTTGCTTGGCTCTCGGCAGACAACGACGCCAACAGAGAAAACAGCTGAACCTCTTCTCTCATCACTCTATGTAGCTGACCCGCAGATAGCAAGCAGACTCTCTCTTGGTAATTAAAACTCACGCACCTTTCTCGACAGTTGATATGAACATGGTTGTCAACCAACCAATCCATACCCAGAATGACATCCATTCCACTCAGCGGCAATCCATGGTTGGACAGAAACACGCAGAATGTGGGCATTGCACTGGCGTGTGAAGCGCCACTTCCAGCGCGATGAGGCGCCCGATCCGTAATAACGATGTATTATGCGAATTTTCCGAAAATGTGCGCTTTTTCACCCAACTCGATTTTAACTCCAAAAATACGAAATTTTTCACCAATTAAAATCATCAAAGGTTCATCAAGATTTACCAAATTCTTACGATATCAAAAATTCATCAACTACTCAAAAACTCATCCATCATTAACGTCACTAAAACAACATCAAAAGCTCTTCAACAATATTAATTCCCCCACAAAACAATACCATCGATTTCATCGAGAATATCATCCATATCAATTTCATCAAAAATAATATCATCAATTTCATCAAAAATATCGATTCCCATAAACCCTACAAAACCTACTATATACCCAATTATGTTAGGCTAAACGCTCACCCTTACCTTAAATTTGGATATTAGGGTGAACAACGAAGGAGTCACGCATACAAAACCAAAGAACACACCTAACGGAGCTTCTCCTTCTCTCTTTGAAGCCGTAGCCACGCTCACTTCTTGATCAATGAGGAAACAACAAAATTGGTATCATGGATTGAAGGCTACAACGTGAGGAAAGGAGAAAACATCAATAGAATGTTTA
This sequence comes from Oxytropis ochrocephala, assembly GCA_020916435.1. NCBI lineage: Eukaryota > Viridiplantae > Streptophyta > Magnoliopsida > Fabales > Fabaceae > Oxytropis > Oxytropis ochrocephala. The sequence goes on from CM037092.1 coordinate 74,861,600, forward strand.
AGAATCCTTACCTGGAGAAAACTTGAGAAAATCCTCCTCCTTCTTCTCCTTTTTGCGTCGATCTCCCTTCTCTTCTCACTCTCTCAAAACGCAGCTCTCTCAATCTTGCACAAATGAGAGAGTTGCGCCTAGACTCCTAGGGTTTAAGCGGTGGGCTCGGTGCCTTTGGGCCCTCCACGCCAACACCACCCCCATTACTCGCTTCACCTCCTGAATAACACATATAATTTCTCTTGATTTAATCACACCTCTAATAAATTAGTAATTCAATTAAATAATTTAATTAAATTATTTCCGGGGTGTTACATGGTCAACTCTCCTTTTCGAGTTACAACTAAGTGGAAACACTTTCTAAACCGAACTCAAAGAGTCCACTATAACGTTCACCGATCTTCTTATATACTCACCATTCTGAATTTGAACCAAGTCGAAACATTTGGTAAATCGAACAAAAATAGTTCTTTATCACTTTCACTGATCTCTTTTGAATAACATAATGTATCAACTCTCTAGTCTATGTTAGAACCAAGTAAAAAAACTTGTTAAACCGGAATCAAAGCCTTCACTGTAACAGCCGGCTCAATTGGTAGTGGGAAAGAGTGGAACTTTGTATTTGAGCCCCATGTACAAGGTTCGAATCCCACGGAAGGCAAAAATTCTACAAGGGGGGTAGAAAAGATCGTGAGGTAATAGCGCTGGGGTGGCCGCTGCGGTGGACCTGGGCTGTTACATTCACAAACACGTTCACTGATCTACTTTGAAGAACATAATATCATCAACTCTCCATTTAGAGTTAGAACCAAGTCGAAAAACATGGTAATCCGGACTTAAATAGTTCAGCATCATGTTCACGATCTTCTTTGAAGGATTTAACACGGGATCAAATCTCTAGTTTGACATAGAGCAAAGACGAAAGACTTGGTAAACCGGACACAAAGAATTCCCTATCACGTTCGACGATCTCCTTAGAAGGACTTAATGTGGTCAACTCCACATTCCGAGTTAGAACAAAGATGAAACACTTGGTAAACTGGAATTAAAGAGTCAACTATCACATTGACCGATCTCCCTTTAAAGACAAAACGTGGTCAACTCTCCTTTTCGAGTTACAACTAAGTGGAAACACTTTCTAAACCGAACTCAAAGAGTCCACTATAACGTTCACCAATCTTCTTATATACTCACCATTCCGAGTTTGAACCAAGTCGAAACATTTGGTAAATCGAACAAAAATAGTTCTTTATCACGTTCACTGATCTCTTTTGAATGACTTAATGTATCAACTCTCTAGTCTATGTTAGAACCAAGTAAAAAAACTTGTTAAACCGGAATCAAAGCCTTCACAAACACATTCACTGATCTACTTTGAAGAACATAATATCATCAACTCTCCATTTATAGTTAGAACCAAGTCGAAAAACATGGTAATCCTGACTTAAATAGTTCAGCATCATGTTCACGATCATCTTTGAAGGAGTTAACACGAGATCAAATCTCTAGTTTGACATAGAGCAAAGACGAAAGACTTGGTAAACCGGACACAAAGAATTCCCTATCACGTTCGACGATCAACTTTAACGTGGTCAACTCCACATTCCGAGTTAGAACAAAGATGAAACACTTGGTAAACTGGAATTAAAGAGTCAACTATCACATTGACCGATCTCCCTTTAAAGACAAAACGTGGTCAACTCTCCTTTCCGAGTTACAACTAAGTGGAAACACTTTCTAAACCGTACTCAAAGAGTCCACTATAACGTTCACCGATCTTCTTATATACTCACCATTCTGAATTTGAACCAAGTCGAAACATTTGGTAAATCGAACAAAAATAGTTCTTTATCACATTCACTGATCTCTTTTGAACGACTTAATGTATCAACTCTCTAGTCTATGTTAGAACCAAGTAAAAAAACTTGTTAAACCGGAATCAAAGCTTTCACAAACACGTTCACTGACCTACTTTGAAGAACATAATATCATCAACTCTCTATTTAGAGTTAGAACCAAGTCGAAAAACATGGTAATCCGGACTTAAATAGTTCAACATCATGTTCACGATCTTCTTTGAAGTATTTAACACGGGAATAAATCTCTAGTTTGACATAGAGCAAAGACGAAACACTTGGTAAACCGGACACAAAGAATTCCCTATCACGTTCGACGATCACCTTAGAGGGACTTAACGTGGTCAACTCCACATTCTGAGTTAGAACAAAGATGAAACACTTGGTAAACTGGAATTAAAGAGTCAACTATCACATTGACCGATCTCCCTTTAAAGACAAAACGTGGTCAACTCTCCTTTTCGAGTTACAACTAAGTGGAAACACTTTCTAAACCGAACTCAAAGAGTCCACTATAACGTTCACCGATCTTCTTATATACTCACCATTCTGAATTTGAACCAAGTCGAAACATTTGGTAAATCGAACAAAAATAGTTCTTTATCACATTCACTGATCTCTTTTGAATAACTTAATGTATCAACTCTCTAGTCTATGTTAGAACCAAGTAAAAAAACTTGTTAAACCGGAATCAAAGCCTTCACAAACACGTTCACTGATCTACTTTGAAGAACATAATATCATCAACTCTCCATTTAGAGTTAGAACCAAGTCGAAAAACATGGTAATCCGGACTTAAATAGTTCAGCATCATGTTCACGATCTTCTTTGAAGGATTTAACACGGGATCAAATCTCTAGTTTGACATAGAGCAAAGACGAAACACTTGGTAAACCGGACACAAAGAATTCCCTATCACGTTCGACGATCTCCTTAGAAGGACTTAATGTGGTCAACTCCACATTCCGAGTTAGAACAAAGATGAAACACTTGGTAAACTGGAATTAAAGAGTCAACTATCACATTGACCGATCTCCCTTTAAAGACAAAACGTGGTCAACTCTCCTTTCCGAGTTACAACTAAGTGGAAACACTTTCTAAACCGAACTCAAAGAAACCACTATAACGTTCACCGATCTTCTTATACACTCACCATTCTGAATTTGAACCAAGTCGAAACATTTGGTAAATCGAACAAAAATAGTTCTTTATCACATTCACTGATCTCTTTTGAATGACTTAATGTATCAACTCTCTAGTCTATGTTAGAACCAAGTAAAAAAACTTGTTAAACCGGAATCAAAGCCTTCACAAACACGTTCACTGCTCTACTTTGAAGAACATAATATCATCAACTCTCTATTTAGAGTTAGAACCAAGTCGAAAAACATGGTAATCCGGACTTAAATAGTTCAACATCATGTTCACGATCTTCTTTGAAGGATTTAACACGGGAATAAATCTCTAGTTTGACATAGAGCAAAGACGAAACACTTGGTAAACCGGACACAAAGAATTCCCTATCACGTTCAACGATCACCTTAGAGGGACTTAACGTGGTCAACTCCATATTCTGAGTTAGAACAAAGATGAAACACTTGGTAAACTGGAATTAAAGAGTCAACTATCACATTGACCAATCTCCCTTTAAAGACAAAACGTGGTCAACTCTCCTTTTCGAGTTACAACTAAGTGGAAACACTTTCTAAACCGAACTCAAAGAGTCCACTATAACGTTCACCGATCTTCTTATATACTCACCATTCCGAGTTTGAACCAAGTCGAAACATTTGGTAAATCGAACAAAAATAGTTCTTTATCACATTCACTGATCTCTTTTGAATGACTTAATGTATCAACTCTCTAGTCTATGTTAGAACCAAGTAAAAAAACTTGTTAAACCGGAATCAAAGCCTTCACAAACACATTCACTGATCTACTTTGAAGAACATAATATCATCAACTCTCCATTTATAGTTAGAACCAAGTCGAAAAACATGGTAATCCTGACTTAAATAGTTCAGCATCATGTTCACGATCTTCTTTGAAGGATTTAACACGGGATCAAATCTCTTGTTTGACATAGAGCAAAGACAAAACACTTGGTAAACCGGACACAAAGAATTCCCTATCACGTTCGACGATCTCCTTAGAAGGACTTAATGTGGTCAACTCCACATGCCGAGTTAGAACAAAGATGAAACACTTGGTAAACTGGAATTAAAGAGTCAACTATCACATTGACCGATCTCCCTTTAAAGACAAAACGTGGTCGACTCTCCTTTCCGAGTTACAACTAAGTGGAAACACTTTCTAAACCGAACTCAAAGAGTCTACTATAACGTTCACCGATCTTCTTATATACTCACCATTCTGAATTTGAACCAAGTCGAAACATTTGGTAAATCGAACAAAAATAGTTCTTTATCACATTCACTGATCTCTTTTGAATGACTTAATGTATCAACTCTCTAGTCTATGTTAGAACCAAGTAAAAAAACTTATTAAACCGGAATCAAAGCCTTCACAAACACGTTCACTGATCTACTTTGAAGAACATAATATCATCAACTCTCTATTTAGAGTTAGAACCAAGTCGAAAAACATGGTAATCCGGACTTAAATAATTCAACATCATGTTCACGATCTTCTTTGAAGGATTTAACACGGGAATAAATCTCTAGTTTGACATAGAGCAAAGACGAAACACTTGGTAAACCGGACACAAAGAATTCCCTATCACGTTCGACGATCACCTTAGAGGGACTTAACGTGGTCAACTCCACATTCCGAGTTAGAACAAAGATGAAACACTTGGTAAACTGGAATTAAAGAGTCAACTATCACATTGACCGATCTCCCTTTAAAGACAAAACGTGGTCAACTCTCCTTTCCGAGTTACAACTAAGTGGAAACACTTTCTAAACCGTACTCAAAGAGTCCACTATAACGTTCACCGATCTTCTTATATACTCACCATTCTGAATTTGAACCAAGTCGAAACATTTGGTAAATCGAACAAAAATAGTTCTTTATCACATTCACTGATCTCTTTTGAATGACTTAATGTATCAACTCTCTAGTCTATGTTAGAACCAAGTAAAAAAACTTGTTAAACCGGAATCAAAGCTTTCACAAACACGTTCACTGACCTACTTTGAAGAACATAATATCATCAACTCTCTATTTAGAGTTAGAACCAAGTCGAAAAACATGGTAATCCGGACTTAAATAGTTCAACATCATGTTCACGATCTTCTTTGAAGGATTTAACACGGGAATAAATCTCTAGTTTGACATAGAGCAAAGACGAAACACTTGGTAAACCGGACACAAAGAATTCCCTATCACGTTCGACGATCACCTTAGAGAGGACTTAACGTGGTCAACTCCACATTCGAGTTAGAACAAAGATGAAACACTTGGTAACCGGAATTAAAGAGTCAACTATCACATTGACCGATCTCCTTTAAAGACAAAGCGTGGTCAACTCTCCTTTTCGAGTTACAACTAAGTGGAAACACTTTCTAAACCGAACTCAAAGAGTCCACTATAACGTTCACCGATCTTCTTATATACTCACCATTCGAATTTGAACCAAGTCGAAACATTTGGTAAATCGAACAAAAATAGTTCTTTATCACATTCACGATCTCTTTTGAATAACTTAATGTATCAACTCTCTAGTCTATGTTAGAACCAAGTAAAAAAACTTGTTAAACGGAATCAAAGCCTTCACAAACACGTTTCGATCTACTTTGAAGAACATAATATCATCAACTCTCCATTTAGAGTTAGAACCAAGTCGAAAAACATGGTAATCCAGGACTTAAATAGTTGACATCATGTTCACGATCTTCTTTGAAGGATTTAACACGGGATCAAATCTCTAGTTTGACATAGAGCAAAGACGAAACACTTGGTAAACCGGACACAAAGAATTCCCTATCACGTTCGACGATCTCCTTAGAAGGACTTAATGTGGTCAACTCCACATTCCGAGTTAGAACAAAGATGAAACAGCAGTAAAGCTGGAATTAAAGAGTCAACTATCACATTGACCGATCTCCCTTTAAAGACAAAACGTGGTCAACTCTCCTTTCCGAGTTACAACTAAGTGGAAACACTTTCTAAACCGAACTCAAAGAAACCACTATAACGTTCACCGATCTTCTTATACACTCACCATTCTGAATTTGAACCAAGTCGAAACATTTGGTAAATCGAACAAAAATAGTTCTTTATCACATTCACTGATCTCTTTTGAATGACTTAATGTATCAACTCTCTAGTCTATGTTAGAACCAAGTAAAAAAACTTGTTAAACCAGAATCAAAGCCTTCACAAACACGTTCACTGCTCTACTTTGAAGAACATAATATCATCAACTCTCTATTTAGAGTTAGAACCAAGTCGAAAAACATGGTAATCCGGACTTAAATAGTTCAACATCATGTTCACGATCTTCTTTGAAGGATTTAACACGGGAATAAATCTCTAGTTTGACATAGAGCAAAGGCGAAACACTTGGTAAAACAGGACACAAAGAATTCCCTATCACGTTCAACGATCACCTTAGAGGACTTAACGTGGTCAACTCCATAATGCGAGTTAGAACAAAGATGAAACACTTGGTAAAGCCGGAATTAAAGAGTCAACTATCACATTGACCAATCTCCTTTAAAGACAAAGCGTGGTCAACTCTCTTTTTCGAGTTACAACTAAGTGGAAACACTTTCTAAACCGAACTCAAAGAGTCCACTATAACGTTCACCGATCTTCTTATATACTCACCATTAGAGTTTGAACCAAGTCGAAACATTTGGTAAATCGAACAAAAATAGTTCTTTATCACATTCATCGATCTCTTTTGAATGACTTAATGTATCAACTCTCTAGTCTATGTTAGAACCAAGTAAAAAAACTTGTTAAACCGGAATCAAAGCCTTCACAAACACATTCACTGATCTACTTTGAAGAACATAATATCATCAACTCTCCATTTATAGTTAGAACCAAGTCGAAAAACATGGTAATCCTGACTTAAATAGTTCAGCATCATGTTCACGATCTTCTTTGAAGGATTTAACACGGGATCAAATCTCTTGTTTGACATAGAGCAAAGACGAAACACTTGGTAAACCGGACACAAAGAATTCCCTATCACGTTCGACGATCTCCTTAGAAGGACTTAATGTGGTCAACTCCACATGCCGAAAGTTAGAACAAAGATGAAACACTTGGTAAAGCTGGAATTAAAGAGTCAACTATCACATTGACCGATCTCCTTTAAAGACAAAAGCGTGGTCGACTCTCCTTTCAGAGTTACAACTAAGTGGAAACACTTTCTAAACCGAACTCAAAGAGTCTACTATAACGTTCACCGATCTTCTTATATACTCACCATTCTGAATTTGAACCAAGTCGAAACATTTGGTAAATCGAACAAAAATAGTTCTTTATCACATTCATCGATCTCTTTTGAATGACTTAATGTATCAACTCTCTAGTCTATGTTAGAACCAAGTAAAAAACTTATTAAGCGGAATCAAAGCCTTCACAAACACGTTCTTTGATCTACTTTGAAGAACATAATATCATCAACTCTCTATTTAGAGTTAGAACCAAGTCGAAAAACATGGTAATCCGGACTTAAATAATTCAACATCATGTTCACGATCTTCTTTGAAGGATTTAACACGGGAATAAATCTCTAGTTTGACATAGAGCAAAGACGAAACACTTGGTAAACCGGACACAAAGAATTCCCTATCACGTTCGACGATCACCTTAGAGGGACTTAACGTGGTCAACTCCACATTCTGAGTTAGAACAAAGATGAAACACTTGGTAAACTGGAATTAAAGAGTCAACTATCACATTGACCAATCTCCCTTTAAAGACAAAACGTGGTCAACTCTCCTTTTCGAGTTACAACTAAGTGGAAACACTTTCTAAACCGAACTCAAAGAGTCCACTATAATGTTCACCGATCTTCTTATATACTCACCATTCTGAATTTGAACCAAGTCGAAACATTTGGTAAATCGAACAAAAATAGTTCTTTATCACATTCACTGATCTCTTTTGAATAACTTAATGTATCAACTCTCTAGTCTATGTTAGAACCAAGTAAAAAAACTTGTTAAACCGGAATCAAAGCCTTCACAAACCCGTTCACTGATCTACTTTGAAGAACATAATATCATCAACTCTCCATTTAGAGTTAGAACCAAGTCGAAAAACATGGTAATCCAGGACTTAAATAGTTCAAACATCATGTTCACGATCTTCTTTGAAGGATTTAACACGGGATCAAATCTCTAGTTTGACATAGAGCAAAGACGAAACACTTGGTAAACCGGACACAAAGAATTCCCTATCACGTTCGACGATCTCCTTAGAAGGACTTAATGTGGTCAACTCCACATTCAGAGTTAGAACAAAGATGAAACACTTGGTAAACTGGAATTAAAGAGTCAACTATCACATTGACCGATCTCCCTTTAAAGACAAAACGTGGTCAACTCTCCTTTTCGAGTTACAACTAAGTGGAAACACTTTCTAGAAAAAAATGGTAATCCTGACTTAAATAGTTCACCATCATGTTCACGATCTTCTTTGAAGGATTTAACACGGGATCAAATCTCTTGTTTGACATAGAGCAAAGACGAAACACTTGGTAAACCGAACACAAAGAATTCCCTATCACGTTCGACGATCTCCTTTAACGTGGTCAACTCCACATTCCGAGTTAGAACAAAGATGAAACACTTGGTAAACTGGAATTAAAAAGTCAACTAAAAGTGAAGATGATCTGAGAGATGATATTGATGATGAACTGTAGGCTGCGGTCTTGACGTATAATTGAAATTGATGATGTGTGTGACTTGTGGATGTGAGAAATTGTGTTTGTGGTGTGTTCATGGGGTCACATGCATACATTCGGCTGCGGTCGCGACGATATATTTTGTAGGCTGCGGTCTTGACGTTTTATTTTTCGGCTGCGGTCGCGACGTGCCCAAGTGGCTATGAGAAGTGATGATGGTACCACATGCATGCTTACATTGCATTCATTATCATAAATGGTACAGTTTTGCTGGTTGATAATTGATATGACTAATATTGTTGTATGACCGTACGTGTGTGATGCTGTGATTAATATACTGCTTATTATAGTCTTTATTATGTGGTTTGAGACTCACCCCTTTCTGTTGTTATTTACCACAGGTAACCATGAGTGAAGGCTTATTCCCTTCATTCCCTGAGTCGGTCTGCTCTAATACGTAGCACCTAGGGGATGGGCTTAGGATTGTAGTTGTTTAGTCCTTTTGACTGTTGAACTATTTTATTTGATATTTCTTTGTTATTTTCGAGATTGTTGTTATTTCTCTGAGACTGTATTCTCTTTCCGCTGCGTGATGTATGAATCTCCAGTGCGTGGACTAAATAATAAATTTTCGAGAATCCCCTTTTCACTTAAATTGGTGTTACGTATTATTTTGATTACAGAGATGTACTGCTTTATTCTGTTGTTGTTTTTAATGCAGTACGTGTAGCATCCTGTTTGGATGTATTAAAGAAATAATTTTTAAAACTCTGATTTTTATTATAAATTAGGGTAGAATTGGGGTGTTTCTGCAGAGGATGTCACTTTATGGAGGATCATTATTGATGGACCACTCACGCCTATGAGAATCAAGATTACTAAACATGGTGTTGCTACTGAGGGAGATACAACCAAATCTCAAGCCACTGGTACAGCTGAGGAAGTACCTATAGAAGATATTTATTCCATTAATTTGAGTGAGCTGAGAAAGTCTGAGCTAGAAAAAACATCTCTCAATGCCAAAGCAATGAATATTCTTCACCTATCTCTATGTGAAGAAGAATATGGAATGGTGAAAGGATGTCAAACAGCAAAGGAAATTTGGGAGTGTGTGGAAGCAACACATGTTAGTGCGAGTCAAGTGGACGCATACAAAAGTAGAGTTCTCACTACGAGTATGAAGCTTTCAAGATGAAGGAAGGTGAATTTGTTGCAGCTATGCACCAGAGATTGAACCTGATAGTGAATAACTTGAGAGCACTTGGGAAGAAGTATTCAACGAAGGATTTGAATGGAAATATTCTTGCATCCTTGACTAGTGAGTTCTTTCCCAAGACTTGTGCTATCACTGAAGCCAAAGATATTGGCACTTTACCTCAAGAAGACTTGGTTGGGTCACTTATTGCATTTGAGGTGGTGTTGCCGCTAAGAAGACTCAAGAAAAATAAGCGGTCAAAGAAAGGAAGTCTCTTGCTCTTGCTGTCAAGACTCCTAAGATGGTAAGGAAAGAGGTTGTGATGAAGAATCCGATGATGAAGACATGGCTATGTTTGCCAAGAAATTCAAAAAATTCATGAAACTCAACAAGCTTAGGAAGGGTGGTTATTCAAAGAAATCCGGGTACAACAAAGGAGATAGATATGAGGGTGAATTGTCTACCGGGTCATCTCAAGGTGAATTGTCTAAAGCTAAAGTCCAAGTACCCACAGAATAAAGCCATGAAGGCTACATGGGACGATAATGACACTGAGGGTGAAACAGATGAAGAAGAGGAGGTTGCAAATGTTGTTTGTCTTATGGCAACTGACACCCCTGAGGCCACATGGACAATCTTGACCTTTGAAAGTGAAGCGAATGAAGAAGTGAAGGCTGCCAATGGTGTTTATCTTATGACAAATGACACCCCTAAGGTAACCCTTGCTAACCATAGTTTTTATGATTCACTTGAGCATGATGACTTACTTGATGATGATTGCCCCATTTCGAGTGTGGTCTTGAAAGGGTGCAAACTTAGAATAATGGTTTGGAGAGTTGTCTGGTATGGCTATATAGATATGGGTGTAGTATATGAACTGGATGAAAGATGAGGGAAATCTGGGGATGTTGAAAATTTTCCTGAGATTGAGTGGAATGAAGAGGCGAAGTCTTGCCCCACTTTGAGATGGTAAGTCAAGTAACTGTCTTAGTAGGGATTTGTGGTTTTCTTTTGGGAAGATTCCACAAGCTATGACAGTCAAAAGTCTTTTATTTGATAAGCCTTCACTTTGATGATCACTAAATTTCTCCTTAATATCATTGTCTCTTGTGCGACATCTGAGAGTGCAAGCCCTTTTGATTTTTTCTCTTTTTTTTTTGAGCAAATAAATTATTTTGATTATTTTTTCCTAAAGTTAAAACTTTGAGAAATATTAAAGCAACCAGTCATCGATCAGAATGTATCTTGGGATTGTAATGAGACTAACGGTTAATGATTTATGAAGGAAATGAGGATTTGGCCCATAGAAGTGTTTGAGGGGTCGGTTGAGATAAATGAACTTTTATGAGCTTCAGGGTGTGATGTATCAACTCCAACTCCATACTAGTTTTTTTCAAGCCTGTTTGTTTCTACTCCTCTGTTGTCTTGGATTCTTGCTTCTTCTTCTTTTTTCTTTTTCTATGTTTTTTTTTTCAATCATTTTTGCTTTCTCTTTCATTGGAGCTGAGTAAACTGGTGAACTTAACAACACATTCTCTAAATGTGGAATTGATCATTGTCTATGGTGATTGAAATGGAATTTTTGATTTTCGACTCAAAGTGGGTAGATAGAAAGATGGACAAACGTCATTTCAAAACGTGGTTGCTTACTTTCTCAAAAGCTTGACTTAGAAGGCAAAACTTCAGGTTTAATATATTTGCTCTTTTTCTTTATTTTCTTTTCGTGCCCTAATTTTTGCTTAGGTTGCTCTTACGAGTTTTCAACCTAACGGGCTTTTATTTTTTGATTTTTTTTTTTACTAAAAAGACTTGCACAATTGTTTAGGATGCCAACAGGAAATCTTAGTGATCACAACTCTACCCCGGTATGGAGCATTTAAAGTGAAATTTCATCACTGGGGATAGTGAATGAAATGCTTTTGTGGGGACATGGACATTTTATGGATGGTTGGGATTGGTTTTGAAAATGGGTGAAGGATAGTGATAAGTGGCGAAGGTAGGGATAGTGCAACTGACTCAAACAAGGATAAACACACGTGTCATATTAGTTTATTTTAAAATGCTTCATAGAGAGAGAATACCGGTTAAAATAGAACAACTTAAATTTCCAAAACAAGTTAACGAAATAGACATTTCACGCTCTTATCATGGGAGGGTTGAGATATGTGCTTAGGTAGCCAGCTAGAATGAATAAGTAGAAGTGGTATTGGGTTAATGCCTTTGGTGAGGCATGCAGAGGCTAGAAAAAAGGAAAGATGAATACTTTGAATTGATCACTCTTTGGAGGAAATTTTGATGTCTCGAACCCGAACTCTGGTAAGCTCAAGGTTGTCATGTTTCGAGACTATGATTTGTAACGACATATTTGTGATGTGCATTTGTAGATTTGATCATATGGGTTTTCATTTGGCTATGATGACCCATGATGGTTAAGCTTTCAAGTCTAAAATGTTAACTTGGAAGAACCATTGTTTAATAAACATGAATAACAGTGCGAATACAAATGAATGCGTCAGTTGGCTCAGGGTTCAAGAAATGTAGGGTATGGACAAATGTGGCACTTGAGAGTGTGAAAGACGGGGTTATTTGCACAAGCCTATGAGAGATAATCTTGCTCGGGGTGGAAAATGTTTGTTGCCCCAATTTTGACTTCAAATAGTGGGGAGCAAAATAGCTTTCCATTGTGTAGGGAAGACAATGAGAGCAAGGGTATAAATTGACTGAAGGATTGGGAAATGTGTCGGTATTGGAGTAACAGGTGGCTGAGGATGAGTGGAATGGGAGGCGAAAGAATTATTTTGGCGCAAAAGATATGATGCCCCAATCTATAAAAGGACAAGGTTGGCCCAATCCATGAAAGATAATGATTGCCCCATGTCGAGTGTGGTCTTGAAAGGGTGCAAACTTAGAATAATGGTTTGGAGACTTGTCTGGTATGGCTATATAGATATGGGTGTAGTATATGAACTGGATGAAAGGTGAGGGTAATCTGGGGATGTTGAAAAATTTGCCTGAGTTTGAGTGGAATGAAGGGCGGGGGTACTTCCCCACTTTGAGATGGTAAGTCAAGTAACTGTCTTAGTAGGGATTTGTGGTTTTCTTTTGGGAAGATTCCACAAGCTATGACAGTCAAAAGTCTTTTATTTGATAAGCCTTCACTTTGATGATCACTAAATTTCTCCTTAATATCATTGTCTCTTGTGCGACATTTGAGCGTGCAAGCCCTTTTGATTTTTCTCTTTTTTTTTGTAATAACAATTTTTTTGAGCAAATAAATTATTTTGATTATTTTGTCCTAAAGTTTAAACTTTGAGAAATATTAAAGCAACCAGTCATTGATCAGAATGTATCTTGGGATTGTAATGAGACTAACGGTTAATGATTTTTGAAGGAAATGAGGATTTGGCCCATAGAAGTGTTTGAGGGGTCGGTTGAGACAAATGAACTTTTATGAGCTTCGTGGTGTGATGTATCAACTCCAACTCCATACTATTTTTTTTCAAGGCTGTTTGTTTCTACTCCTCTGTTGTCTTGGATTCTTGCTTCTTCTTCTTTTTTCTTTTTCTATGTTTTTTTTTTCATACATCACGCAGCGGAAAGAGAATACAGTTTTAGAGAAATAACAACAATCTCGAAAATAACATAGAAATATCAAATAAAATAGTTCAACAGTCAAAAGGACTAAACAGCTAAAATCCTAAGCCCATCCCCTAGGTGCTATGTATCAGAGCAAACCGACTCAGGGAATGAAGGGAATAAGCCTTCACTCATGGTTACCTAAGGTAAATAACAACAGAAAGGGGTGAGTCTCAAACCACATAATAAAGACTTCACTCATGGTTACCTGTGGATCTACTTTGAAGAACATAATATCATCAACTCTCCATTTAGAGTTAGAACCAAGTCGAAAAACATGGTAATCCGGACTTAAATAGTTCAGCATCATGTTCACGATCTTCTTTGAAGGATTTAACACGGGATCAAATCTCTAGTTTGACATAGAGCAAAGACGAAACACTTGGTAAACCGGACACAAAGAATTCCCTATCACGTTCGACAATCTCCTTAGAAGGACTTAACGTGGTCAACTCCACATTCGAGAGTTAGAACAAAGATGAAACACTTGGAAAAGCTGGAATTAAAGAGTCAACTATCACATTGACCAATCTACCTTTAAAGACAAGCGTGGTCAACACTCCTTTCAGAGTTACAACTAAGTGGAAACACTTTCTAAACCGAACTCAAAGAGTCCACTTTATAACGTTCATCGATCTTCTTATATACTCACCATTCGAGTTTGAACCAAGTCGAAACATTTGGTAAATCGAACAAAAATAGTTCTTTATCACGTTCGCGATCTCTTTTGAATGACTTAATGTATCAACTCTCTAGTCTATGTTAGAACCAAGTAAAAAAAACTTGTTAAGCGGAATCAAAGCCTTCACAAACACGTTTCGATCTACTTTGAAGAACATAATATCATCAACTCTCCATTTAGAGTTAGAACCAAGTCGAAAAACATGGTAATCGACTTAAATAGTTCAAGCATCATGTTCACGATCTTCTTTGAAGGAGTTAACACGGGATCAAATCTCTAGTTTGACATAGAGCAAAGGCGAAAGACTTGGTAAGCCGGACACAAAGAATTCCCTATCACGTTCGATCGATCAACTTTAACGTGGTCAACTCCACATTCAAGTTAGAACAAAGATGAAACACTTGGAAAAGCTGGAATTAAAGAGTCAACTATCACATTGACCGATCTCCCTTTAAAGACAAAAGCGTGGTCAACTCTCCTTTCGAGTTACAACTAAGTGGAAACACTTTCTAAACCGAACTCAAAGAGTCCACTATAACGTTCACCGATCTTCTTATATACTCACCATTCTGAATTTGAACCAAGTCGAAACATTTGGTAAATCGAACAAAAATAGTTCTTTATCACATTCACCGATCTCTTTTGAATAACTTAATGTATCAACTCTCTAGTCTATGTTAGAACCAATTAAAAAAACTTGTTAAACCGGAATCAAAGCCTTCACAAACACGTTCACTGATCTACTTTGAAGAACATAATATCATCAACTCTCCATTTAGAGTTAGAACCAAGTCGAAAAACATGGTAATCCGGACTTAAATAGTTCAGCATCATGTTCACGATCTTCTTTGAAGGATTTAACACGGGATCAAATCTCTAGTTTGACATAGAGCAAAGACGAAACACTTGGTAAACCGGACACAAAGAATTCCCTATCACGCTCGACGATCTCCTTAGAAGGACTTAACGTGGTCAACTCCACATTAGAGTTAGAACAAAGATGAAACACTTGGAAAAGCTGGAATTAAAGAGTCAACTATCACATTGACCGATCTCCCTTTAAAGACAAAAGCGTGGTCAACTCTCCTTTCAGGAGTTACAACTAAGTGGAAACACTTTCTAAACCGAACTCAAAGAGTCCACTATAACGTTCACCGATCTTCTTATATACTCACCATTCTGAATTTGAACCAAGTCGAAATATTTGGTAAATCGAACAAAAATAGTTCTTTATCACATTCAATGATATCTTTTGAATGACTTAATGTATCAACTCTCTAGTCTATGTTAGAACCAAGTAAAAAAACTTGTTAAACCGAAATGAAAGCCTTCACAAACACGTTCACTGATCTACTTTGAAGAACATAATATCATCAACCTTTATTTAGAGTTAGAACCAAGTCGAAAAACATGGTAATCCGGACTTAAATAGTTCAGCATCATGTTCACGATCTTCTTTGAAGGATTTAACACGGGAATAAATCTCTAGTTTGACATAGAGCAAAGACGAAACACTTGGTAAACCGGACACAAAGAATTCCCTATCACGTTCGACGATCACCTTAGAGGGACTTAACGTGGTAAACTCCACATTCCGAGAGTTAGAACAAAGATGAAACACTTGAAAAGCTGGAATTAAAGAGTCAACTATCACATTGACCAATCTACCTTTAAAGAAAAAGCGTGGTCAACTCTCCTTTCCGAGTTACAACTAAGTGGAAACACTTTCTAAACCGAACTCAAAGAGTCCACTATAACGTTCACCGATCTTCTTATATACTCACCATTCCGAGTTTGAACCAAGTCGAAACATTTGGTAAATCGAACAAAAATAGTTCTTTATCACGTTTCGATCTCTTTTGAATGACTTAATGTATCAACTCTCTAGTCTATGTTAGAACCAAGTAAAAAACTTGTTAAGCGGAATCAAAGCCTTCACAAACACGTTCATTGATCTACTTTGAAGAACATAATATCATCAACTCTCCATTTAGAGTTAGAACCAAGTCGAAAAACATGGTAATCCTGACTTAAATAGTTCAGCATCATGTTCACGATCTTCTTTGAAGGAGTTAACACGGGATCAAATCTCTAGGTTGACATAGAGCAAAGACGAAAGACTTGGTAAACCGGACACAAAGAATTCCCTATCACGTTCGACGATCTCCTTAGAAGGACTTAATGTGGTCAACTCCACATTAGAGTTAGAACAAAGATGAAACACTTGGAAAAGCTGGAATTAAAGAGTCAACTATCACATTGACCGATCTCCCTTTAAAGACAAAAGCGTGGTCAACTCTCCTTTTGAGTTACAACTAAGTGGAAACACTTTCTAAACCGAACTCAAAGAGTCCTTTATAACGTTCACCGATCTTCTTATATACTCACCATTCTGAATTTGAACCAAGTCGAAACATTTGGTAAATCGAACAAAAATAGTTCTTTATCACATTCACTGATCTCTTTTGAATAACTTAATGTATCAACTCTCTAGTCTATGTTAGAACCAAGTAAAAAAACTTGTTAAACCGGAATCAAAGCCTTCAAAAACACGTTCACTGATCTACTTTGAAGAACATAATATCATCAACTCTCCATTTAGAGTTAGAACCAAGTCGAAAAACATGGTAATCCGGACTTAAATAGTTCAGCATCATGTTCACGATCTTCTTTGAAGGATTTAACACGGGATCAAATCTCTAGTTTGACATAGAGCAAAGACAAACACTTGGTAAACCGGACACAAAGAATTCCCTATCACGTTCGACGATCTCCTTAGAAGGACTTAACGTGGTCAACTCCACATTCCGAGTTAGAACAAAGATGAAACACTTGGTAAACTGGAATTAAAGAGTCAACTATCACATTGACCAATCTACCTTTAAAGACAAAACGTGGTCAACTCTCCTTTCCGAGTTACAACTAAGTGGAAACACTTTCTAAACCGAACTCAAAGAGTCCACTATAACGTTCACCGATCTTCTTATATACTCACCATTCCGAGTTTGAACCAAGTCGAAACATTTGGTAAATCGAACAAAAATAGTTCTTTATCACGTTCACTGATCTCTTTTGAATAACTTAATGTATCAACTCTCTAGTCTATGTTAGAACCAATTAAAAAAACTTGTTAAACCGAAATCAAAGCCTTCACAAACACGTTCACTGATCTACTTTGAAGAACATAATATCATCAACTCTCCATTTAGAGTTAGAACCAAGTCGAAAAACATGGTAATCCGGACTTAAATAGTTCAGCATCATGTTCACGATCTTCTTTGAAGGATTTAACACGGGATCAAATCTCTAGTTTGACATAGAGCAAAGACAAACACTTGGTAAACCGGACACAAAGAATTCCCTATCACGTTCGACGATCTCCTTAGAAGGACTTAACGTGGTAAACTCCACATTCCGAGTTAGAACAAAGATGAAACACTTGGTAAACTGGAATTAAAGAGTCAACTATCACATTGACCGATCTCCCTTTAAAGACAAAACGTGGTCAACTCTCCTTTCCGAGTTACAACTAAGTAGAAACACTTTCTAAACCGAACTCAAAGAGTCCACTATAACGTTCACCGATCTTCTTATATACTCACCATTCTGAATTTGAACCAAGTCGAAATATTTGGTAAATCGAACAAAAATAGTTCTTTATCACATTCAATGATATCTTTTGAATGACTTAATGTATCAACTCTCTAGTCTATGTTAGATCCAAGTAAAAAAACTTGTTAAACCGAAATCAAAGCCTTCACAAACACGTTCACTGATCTACTTTGAAGAACATAATATCATCAACCTCTATTTAGAGTTAGAACCAAGTCGAAAAACATGGTAATCCGGACTTAAATAGTTCAGCATCATGTTCACGATCTTCTTTGAAGGATTTAACACGGGAATAAATCTCTAGTTTGACATAGAGCAAAGACGAAACACTTGGTAAACCGGACACAAAGAATTCCCTATCACGTTCGACGATCACCTTAGAGGGACTTAACGTGGTAAACTCCACATTCCGAGTTAGAACAAAGATGAAACACTTGGTAAACTGGAATTAAAGAGTCAACTATCACATTGACCGATCTCCCTTTAAAGACAAAACTCTCCTTTTCGAGAGTTACAACTAAGTGGAAACACTTTAAACCGAACTCAAAGAGTCCCTTATAACGTTCATCGATCTTCTTATATACTCACCATTCTGAATTTGAACCAAGTCGAAACATTTGGTAAATCGAACAAAAATAGTTCTTTATCACGTTCACTGATCTCTTTTGAATAACTTAATGTATCAACTCTCTAGTCTATGTTAGAACCAAGTAAAAAAACTTGTTAAACCGGAATCAAAGCCTTCACAAACACGTTCACTGATCTACTTTGAAGAACATAATATCATCAACTCTCCATTTAGAGTTAGAACCAAGTCGAAAAACATGGTAATCCGGACTTAAATAGTTCAGCATCATGTTCACGATCTTCTTTGAAGGATTTAACACGGGATCAAATCTCTAGTTTGACATAGAGCAAAGACAAACACTTGGTAAAACGGACACAAAGAATTCCCTATCACGTTCGACGATCTCCTTAGAAGGACTTAACGTGGTAAACTCCACATTCCGAGTTAGAACAAAGATGAAACACTTGGTAAACTGGAATTAAAGAGTCAACTATCACATTGACCGATCTCCCTTTAAAGACAAAACGTGGTCAACTCTCCTTTCAGAGTTACAACTAAGTTGAAACACTTTCTAAACCGAACTCGAGTCCACTATCGATCTTCTTATATACTCACCATTCCGAGTTTGAACCAAGTCGAAACATTTGGTAAATCGAACAAAAATAGTTCTTTATCACGTTCATGATCTCTTTTGAATGACTTAATGTATCAACTCTCTAGTCTATGTTAGAAAAAAGTAAAAAAACTTGTTAAACCGGAATCAAAACCTTCACAAACACGTTCACTGATCTACTTTGAAGAACATAATATCATCAACTCTCCATTTAGAGTTAGAACCAAGTCGAAAAACATGGTAATTCGGAGTTAAATAGTTCAGCATCATGTTCATGATCTTCTTTGAAGGATTTAACACGGGATCAAATCTCTAGTTTGACATAGAGCAAAGACGAAACACTTGGTAAACCGGACACAAAGAATTCCCTCTCACGTTCGACGATCACCTTAGAAGGACTTAACGTGGTAAACTCCACATTCAGAGTTAGAACAAAGATGAAACACTTGGAAAAGCTGGAATTAAAGAGTCAACTATCACATTGACCGATCTCCCTTTAAAGACAAAACGTGGTCAACTCTCCTTTCCGAGTTACAACTAAGTGGAAACACTTTCTAAACCGAACTCAAAGAGTCCACTATAACGTTCACCGATCTTCTTATATACTCACCATTCTGAGTTTGAACCAAGTCGAAACATTTGGTAAATCGAACAAAAATAGTTCTTTATCACGTTCACAGATCTCTTTTGAATAACTTAATGTATCAACTCTCTAGTCTATGTTAGAAAAATTAAAAAAACTTGTTAAACCGAAATCAAAGCCTTCACAAACACGTTCACCGATCTACTTTGAAGAACATAATATCATCAACTCTCCATTTAGAGTTAGAACCAAGTCGAAAAACATGGTAATCCAGGACTTAAATAGTTCGGCATCATGTTCACGATCTTCTTTGAAGGATTTAACACGGGATCAAATCTCTAGTTTGACATAGAGCAAAGACGAAACACTTGGTAAAGCCGGACACAAAGAATTCCCTATCACGTTCGACGATCTCCTTAGAAGGACTTAACGTGGTAAACTCCACATTAGAGTTAGAACAAAGATGAAACACTTGGAAAGCTGGAATTAAAGAGTCAACTATCACATTGACCGATCTCCCTTTAAAGACAAAGCGTGGTCAACTCTCCTTTCAGAGTTCAACTATCACATTGAACTGAGTCCTTTATAACGTTCATCGATCTTCTTATATACTCACCATTCTAATTTGAACCAAGTCGAAACATTTGGTTAAATCGAACAAAAATAGTTCTTTATCACATTCACTAATCTCTTTTGAATGACTTAATGTATCAACTCTCTAGTCTATGTTAGAACCAAGTAAAAAAACTTGTTAAAGCGGAATCAAAGCCTTCACAAACACGTTCGATCTACTTTGAAGAACATAATATCATCAACTCTCCATTTAGAGTTAGAACCAAGTCGAAAAACATGGTAATCCGGACATAAATAGTTGACATCATGTTCACGATCTTCTTTGAAGGATTTAACACGGGATCAAATCTCTAGTTTGACATAGAGCAAAGACAAACAACTTGTAAAACCGGACACAAAGAATTCCCTATCACGTTCGACGATCTCCTTAGAAGGACTTAACGTGGTCAACTCCACATTCCGAGTTAGAACAAAGATGAAACACTTGGAAAACTGGAATTAAAGAGTCAACTATCACATTGACCGATCTCCCTTTAAAGACAAAACGTGGTCAACTCTCTCTTTCCAGATACAACTAAGTGGAAACACTTTCTAAACCGAACTCAAAGAGTCCACTATAACGTTCACCGATCTTCTTATATACTCACCATTCTGAGTTTGAACCAAGTCGAAACATTTGGTAAATCGAATAAAAATAGTTCTTTATCACGTTCACAGATCTCTTTTGAATGACTTAATGTATCAACTCTCTAGTCTATGTTAGAATCAAGTAAAAAAACTTGTTAAACCGGAATCAAAGCCTTCACAAACACGTTGACTGATCTATTTTGAAGAACGTAATATCATCAACTCTCCATTTAGAGTTAGAACCAAGTCGAAAAACATGGTAATCCGGACTTAAATAGTTCAGCATCATGTTCATGATCTTCTTTGAAGGATTTAACACGGGATCAAATCTCTAGTTTGACATAGAGCAAAGACGAAACACTTGGTAAACCGGACACAAAGAATTCCCTCTCACGTTCGACGATCTCCTTAGAAGGACTTAACGTGGTCAACTCCACATTCCGAGTTAGAACAAAGATGAAACACTTGGAAAACTAGAATTAAAGAGTCAACTATCACATTGACCGATCTCCCTTTAAAGACAAAACGTGGTCAACTCTCCTTTCCGAGTTACAACTAAGTGGAAACACTTTCTAAACCGAACTCAAAGAGTCCACTATAACGTTCACCGATCTTCTTATATACTCACCATTCTGAGTTTGAACCAAGTCGAAACATTTGGTAAATCGAACAAAAATAGTTCTTTATCACGTTCACTGATCTCTTTTGAATGACTTAATGTATCAACTCTCTAGTCTATGTTAGAAAAAAGTAAAAAAACTTGTTAAACCGGAATCAAAACCTTCACAAACACGTTCACTGATCTACTTTGAAGAACATAATATCATCAACTCTCCATTTAGAGTTAGAACCAAGTCGAAAAACATGGTAATCCGGACTTAAATAGTTCAGCATCATGTTCACGATCTTCTTTGAAGGATTTAACACGGGATCAAATCTCTAGTTTGACATAGAGCAAAGACGAAACACTTGGTAAACCGGACACAAAGAATTCCCTATCACGTTCGACGATCTCCTTAGAAGGACTTAACGTGGTCAACTCCACATTCCGAGTTAGAACAAAGATGAAACACTTGGAAAACTGGAATTAAAGAGTCAACTATCACATTGACCGATCTCCCTTTAAAGACAAAACTCGGTCAACTATCACATTGACTGATCTCCTTTTAACGTGATCGATCTTCTTATATACTCACCATTCTAAGTTTGAACCAAGTCGAAACATTTGGTTAATCGAACAAAAATAGTTCTTTATTACGTTCACTAATCTCTTTTGAATGACTTAATGTATCAACTCTCTAGTCTATGTTAGAACCAAGTAAAAAAACTTGTTAAACCGGAATCAAAGCCTTCACAAACACGTTCACTGATCTACTTTGAAGAACATAATATCATCAACTCTCCATTTAGAGTTAGAACCAAGTCGAAAAACATGGTAATCCGGACATAAATAGTTCAGCATCATGTTCACGATCTTCTTTGAAGGATTTAACACGGGATCAAATCTCTAGTTTGACATAGAGCAAAGACGAAACACTTGGTAAACCGGACACAAAGAATTCCCTCTCACGTTCGACGATCTCCTTAGAAGGACTTAACGTGGTCAACTCCACATTCCGAGTTAGAACAAAGATGAAACACTTGGAAAACTGAAATTAAAGAGTCAACTATCACATTGACCGATCTCCCTTTAAAGACAAAACGTGGTCAACTCTCCTTTCCGAGTTGTACTAAGTGGAAACACTTTCTAAACCGAACTCAAAGAGTCCACTATAACGTTCACCGATCTTCTTATATACTCACCATTCTGAGTTTGAACCAAGTCGAAACATTTGGTAAATCGAACAAAAATAGTTCTTTATCACGTTCACAGATCTCTTTTGAATGACTTAATGTATCAACTCTCTAGTCTATGTTAGAAAAAAGTAAAAAAACTTGTTAAACCGGAATCAAAGCCTTCACAAACACATTCACTGATCTACTTTGAAGAACAAAATATCATCAACTCTCTATTTAGAGTTAGAACCAAGTCGAAAAACATGGTAATCCGGACTTAAATAGTTCAGCATCATGTTCACGATCTTCTTTGAAGGATTTAACACGGGATCAAATCTCTAGTTTGACATAGAGCAAAGACGAAACACATGGTAAACCGGACACAAAGAATTCCCTATCACGTTCGACGATCTCCTTAGAAGGACTTAACGTGGTCAACTCCACATTCCGAGTTAGAACAAAGATGAAACACTTGGAAAACTGGAATTAAAGAGTCAACTATCACATTGACCGATCTCCCTTTAAAGACAAAACTTTCGAGTTCAACTACTATCACATTAAACTGATCTCAAAGAGTCCTTTTAACGTGATCGATCTTCTTATATACTCACCATTCTAAGTTTGAACCAAGTCGAAACATTTGGTTAATCGAACAAAAATAGTTCTTTATTACGTTCACTAATCTCTTTTGAATGACTTAATGTATCAACTCTCTAGTCTATGTTAGAACCAAGTAAAAAAACTTGTTAAACCGGAATCAAAGCCTTCACAAACACGTTCACTGATCTACTTTGAAGAACATAATATCATCAACTCTCCATTTAGAGTTAGAACCAAGTCGAAAAACATGGTAATCCGGACATAAATAGTTCAGCATCATGTTCACGATCTTCTTTGAAGGATTTAACACGGGATCAAATCTCTAGTTTGACATAGAGCAAAGACGAAACACTTGGTAAACCGGACACAAAGAATTCCCTCTCACGTTCGACGATCTCCTTAGAAGGACTTAACGTGGTCAACTCCACATTCCGAGTTAGAACAAAGATGAAACACTTGGAAAACTGGAATTAAAGAGTCAACTATCACATTGACCGATCTCCCTTTAAAGACAAAACGTGGTCAACTATCACATTGACCGATCTCCTTTTAACGTGATCGATCTTCTTATATACTCACCATTCTAAGTTTGAACCAAGTCGAAACATTTGGTAAATCGAACAAAAATAGTTCTTTATCACGTTCACAGATCTCTTTTGAATGACTTAATGTATCAACTCTCTAGTCTATGTTAGAAAAAAGTAAAAAAACTTGTTAAACCGGAATCAAAACCTTCACAAACACGTTCACTGATCTACTTTGAAGAACATAATATCATCAACTCTCCATTTAGAGTTAGAACCAAGTCGAAAAACATGGTAATCCGGAGTTAAATAGTTCAGCATCATGTTCATGATCTTCTTTGAAGGATTTAACACGGGATCAAATCTCTAGTTTGACATAGAGCAAAGACGAAACACTTGGTAAACCGGACACAAAGAATTCCCTCTCACGTTCGACGATCTCCTTAGAAGGACTTAACGTGGTCAACTCCACATTCCGAGTTAGAACAAAGATGAAACACTTGGAAAACTGAAATTAAAGAGTCAACTATCACATTGACCGATCTCCCTTTAAAGACAAAACGTGGTCAACTCTCCTTTCCGAGTTACAACTAAGTGGAAACACTTTCTAAACCGAACTCAAAGAGTCCACTATAACGTTCACCGATCTTCTTATATACTCACCATTCTGAGTTTGAACCAAGTCGAAACATTTGGTAAATCGAACAAAAATAGTTCTTTATGACGTTCATTGATCTCTTTTGAATGACTTAATGTATCAACTCTCTAGTCTATGTTAGAACCAAGTAAAAAAACTTGTTAAACCGGAATCAAAGCCTTCACAAACACGTTGACTGATCTATTTTAAAGAACAAAATATCATCAACTCTCCATTTAGAGTTAGAACCAAGTCGAAAAACATGGTAATCCGGACTTAAATAGTTCAGCATCATGTTCACGATCTTCTTTGAAGGATTTAACACAGGATCAAATCTCTAGTTTGACATAGAGCAAAGACGAAACACTTGGTAAACCGGACACAAAGAATTCCCTATCACGTTCGACGATCTCCTTAGAAGGACTTAACGTGGTCAACTCCACATTCCGAGTTAGAACAAAGATGAAACACTTTGAAAACTGGAATTAAAGAGTCAACTATCACATTGACCGATCTCCCTTTAAAGACAAAACGTGGTCAACTATCACATTGACCGATCTCCCTTTAACGTGACCGATCTTCTTATATACTCACCATTCTAAGTTTGAACCAAGTCGAAACATTTGGTTAATCGAACAAAAATAGTTCTTTATTACGTTCACTGATCTCTTTTGAATGACTTAATGTATCAACTCTCTAGTCTATGTTAGAACCAAGTAAAAAAACTTGTTAAACCGGAATCAAAGCCTTCACAAACACGTTCACTGATCTACTTTGAAGAACATAATATCATCAACTCTCCATTTAGAGTTAGAACCAAGTCGAAAAACATGGTAATCCAGACATAAATAGTTCAGCATCATGTTCACGATCTTCTTTGAAGGATTTAACACGGGATCAAATCTCTAGTTTGACATAGAGCAAAGACGAAACACTTGGTAAACCGGACACAAAGAATTCCCTATCACGTTCGACGATCTCCTTAGAAGGACTTAACGTGGTCAACTCCACATTCCGAGTTAGAACAAAGATGAAACACTTGGTAAACTAAAATTAAAGAGTCAACTATCACATTGACCGATCTCCCTTTAAAGACAAAACGTGGTCAACTCTCCTTTCCGAGTTACAACTAAGTTGAAACACTTTCTAAACCGAACTCAAAGAGTCCACTATAACGTTCACCGATCTTCTTATATACTCACCATTCTAAGTTTGAACCAAGTCGAGACATTTGGTAAATCGAACAAAAATAGTTCTTTATTACGTTCACTGATCTATTTTGAATGATTTAATGTATCAACTCTCTAGTCTATGTTAGAACCAAGTAAAAAAACTTGGTAAACCGGAATCAAAGCCTTCACAAACACGTTCACTGATCTACTTTGAAGAACATAATATCATCAACTCTCCATTTAGAGTTAGAACCAAGTCGAAAAACATGGTAATCCGGACATAAATAGTTCAAAGCATCATGTTCACGATCTTCTTTTGAAGGATTTAACACGGGATCAAATCTCTAGTTTGACATAGAGCAAAGACGAAACACTTGGTAAACCGGACACAAAGAATTCCCTATCAAGTTCGACGATCTCCTTAGAAGGACTTAACGTGGTCAACTCCACATTAGAGTTAAAACAAAGATGAAACACTTGGAAAAGCGAAATTAAAGAGTCAACTATCACATTGACCGATCTACCTTTAAAGACAAAAGCGTGGTCAACTCTCCTTCCAGGAGTTACAACTAAGTGGAAACACTTTCTAAACCGAACTCAAAGAGTCCACTATAACGTTCACCGATCTTCTTATATACTCACCATTCTGAGTTTGAACCAAGTCGAAACATTTGGTAAATCGAACAAAAATAGTTCTTTATCACGTTCACAGATCTCTTTTGAATGACTTAATGTATCAACTCTCTAGTTTATGTTAGAACAAAGTAAAAAACTTGTTAAACCGGAATCAAAGCCTTCACAAACACATTCACTGATCTACTTTGAAGAACAAAATATCATCAACTCTCTATTTAGAGTTAGAACCAAGTCGAAAAACATGGTAATCCGGACTTAAATAGTTCAGCATCATGTTCACGATCTTCTTTGAAGGATTTAACACGGGATCAAATCTCTAGTTTGACATAGAGCAAAGAGCGAAACACTTGGTAAACCGGACACAAAGAATTCCCTATCACGTTCGACGATCTCCTTAGAAGGACTTAACGTGGTCAACTCCACATTAGAGTTAGAACAAAGATGAAACACTTGGTAAACTAGAATTAAAGTGTCAACTATCACATTGGTGATTTCCCTTTAAAGACAAAATGTGGTCAACTCTCCTTGCCAAGTTACAACTAAGTGGAAACACTTTCTAAACCGAACTCAAAGAGTCCACTATAACGTTCACCGATCTTCTTATATACTCACCATTCTAAGTTTGAATCAAGTCGAAACATTTGGTAAATCGAACAAAAATATTTCTTTATTCACGTTCAATCGATCTTTTGAATGATTTAATGTATCAACTCTCTAGTCTATGATAGAACCAAGTAAAAAAACTTTGTAAACCGGAATCAAAGCCTTCACAAACACGTTCACTGATCTACTTTGAAGAACATAATATCATCAACTCTCCATTTAGAGTTAGAACCAAGTCGAAAAACATGGTAATCCAGGACATAAATAGTTCAAGCATCATGTTCACGATCTTCTTTGAAGGATTTAACACGGGATCAAATCTCTAGTTTGACATAGAGCAAAGACGAAACACTTGGTAAACCGGACACAAAGAATTCCCTATCAAGTTCGACGATCTCCTTAGAAGGACTTAACGTGGTCAACTCCACATTCGAGAGTTAAAACAAAGATGAAACACTTGGAAAAGCGAAATTAAAGAGTCAACTATCACATTGACCGATCTCCCTTTAAAGACAAAACGTGGTCAACTCTCCTTTCCGAGTTACAACTAAGTGGAAACACTTTCTAAACCGAACTCAAAGAGTCCACTATAACGTTCACCGATCTTCTTATATACTCACCATTCTGAGTTTGAACCAAGTCGAAACATTTGGTAAATCGAACAAAAATAGTTCTTTATCACGTTCACTGATCCTTTTTGAATGACTTAATGTATCAACTCTCTAGTCTATGTTAGAACAAAGTAAAAAAACTTGTTAAACCGGAATCAAAGCCTTCACAAACACGTTCACTGATCTACTTTGAAGAACATAATATCATCAACTCTCCATTTAGAGTTAGAACCAAGTCGAAAAACATGGTAATCCGGACTTAAATAGTTCAGCATCATGTTCACGATCTTCTTAATTTGAAGGATTTAACACGGGATCAAATCTCTAGTTTGACATAGAGCAAAGACGAAACACTTGGTAAACCGGACACAAAGAATTCCTATCACGTTCGACGATCTCCTTAGAAGGACTTAACGTGGTCAACTCCACATTCCGAGTTAGAACAAAGATGAAACACTTGGTAAACTAGAATTAAAGAGTCAACTATCACATTGACCGATCTCCCTTTAAAGACAAAACGTGGTCAACTCTCCTTTCCGAGTTACAACTAAGTGGAAACACTTTCTAAACCGAACTCAAAGAGTCCACTATAACGTTCACCGATCTTCTTATATACTCACCATTCTAAGTTTGAACCAAGTCGAAACATTTGGTAAATCGAACAAAAATAGTTCTTTATTACGTTCACTGATCTCTTTTGAATGATTTAATGTATCAACTCTCTAGTCTATGTTAGAACCAAGTAAAAAAACTTGGTAAACCGGAATCAAAGCCTTCACAAACACGTTCACTGATCTACTTTGAAGAACATAATATCATCAACTCTCCATTTAGAGTTAGAACCAAGTCGAAAAACATGGTAATCCGGACATAAATAGTTCAGCATCATGTTCACGATCTTCTTTGAAGGATTTAACACGGGATCAAATCTCTAGTTTGACATAGAGCAAAGACGAAACACTTGGTAAACCGGACACAAAGAATTCCCTATCACGTTCGACGATCTCCTTAGAAGGACTTAACGTGGTCAACTCCACATTCCGAGTTAGAACAAAGATGAAACACTTGGAAAACTGAAATTAAAGAGTCAACTATCACATTGACCGATCTCCCTTTAAAGACAAAACGTGGTCAACTCTCCTTTCCGAGTTACAACTAAGTGGAAACACTTTCTAAACCGAACTCAAAGAGTCCACTATAACGTTCACCGATCTTCTTATATACTCACCATTCTGAGTTTGAACCAAGTCGAAACATTTGGTAAATCGAACAAAAATAGTTCTTTATCACGTTCACAGATCTCTTTTGAATGACTTAATGTATCAACTCTCTAGTCTATGTTAGAACAAAGTAAAAAAACTTGTTAAACCGGAATCAAAGCCTTCACAAACACATTCACTGATCTACTTTGAAGAACAAAATATCATCAACTCTCTATTTAGAGTTAGAACCAAGTCGAAAAACATGGTAATCCGGACTTAAATAGTTCAGCATCATGTTCACGATCTTCTTTGAAGGATTTAACACGGGATCAAATCTCTAGTTTGACATAGAGCAAAGACGAAACACTTGGTAAACCGGACACAAAGAATTCCCTATCACGTTCGACGATCTCCTTAGAAGGACTTAACGTGGTCAACTCCACATTCCGAGTTAGAACAAAGATGAAACACTTGGTAAACTAGAATTAAAGTGTCAACTATCACATTGACTGATTTCCCTTTAAAGACAAAATGTGGTCAACTCTCCTTGCTAAGTTACAACTAAGTGGAAACACTTTCTAAACCGAACTCAAAGAGTCCACTATAACGTTCACCGATCTTCTTATATACTCACCATTCTAAGTTTGAACCAAGTCGAAACATTTGGTAAATCGAACAAAAATAGTTCTTTATTACGTTCACTGATCTCTTTTGAATGATTTAATGTATCAACTCTCTAGTCTATGTTAGAACCAAGTAAAAAAACTTTGTAAACCGGAATCAAAGCCTTCACAAACACGTTCACTGATCTACTTTGAAGAACATAATATCATCAACTCTCCATTTAGAGTTAGAACCAAGTCGAAAAACATGGTAATCCGGACATAAATAGTTCAGCATCATGTTCACGATCTTCTTTGAAGGATTTAACACGGGATCAAATCTCTAGTTTGACATAGAGCAAAGACGAAACACTTGGTAAACCGGACACAAAGAATTCCCTATCAAGTTCGACGATCTCCTTAGAAGGACTTAACGTGGTCAACTCCACATTCCGAGTTAAAACAAAGATGAAACACTTGGAAAACTGAAATTAAAGAGTCAACTATCACATTGACCGATCTCCCTTTAAAGACAAAACGTGGTCAACTCTCCTTTCCGAGTTACAACTAAGTGGAAACACTTTCTAAACCGAACTCAAAGAGTCCACTATAACGTTCACTGATCTTCTTATATACTCACCATTCTGAGTTTGAACCAAGTCGAAACATTTGGTAAATCGAACAAAAATAGTTCTTTATCACGTTCACAGATCTCTTTTGAATGACTTAATGTATCAACTCTCTAGTCTATGTTAGAACAAAGTAAAAAAACTTGTTAAACCGGAATCAAAGCCTTCACAAACACATTCACTGATCTACTTTGAAGAACAAAATATCATCAACTCTCTATTTAGAGTTAGAACCAAGTCGAAAAACATGGTAATCCGGACTTAAATAGTTCAGCATCATGTTCACGATCTTCTTTGAAGGATTTAACACGGGATCAAATCTCTAGTTTGACATAGAGCAAAGACGAAACACTTGGTAAACCGGACACAAAGAATTCCCTATCACGTTCGACGATCTCCTTAGAAGGACTTAACGTGGTCAACTCCACATTCCGAGTTAGAACAAAGATGAAACACTTGGTAAACTAGAATTAAAGTGTCAACTATCACATTGACTGATTTCCCTTTAAAGACAAAATGTGGTCAACTCTCCTTGCTAAGTTACAACTAAGTGGAAACACTTTCTAAACCGAACTCAAAGAGTCCACTATAACGTTCACCGATCTTCTTATATACTCACCATTCTAAGTTTGAACCAAGTCGAAACATTTGGTAAATCGAACAAAAATAGTTCTTTATTACGTTCACTGATCTCTTTTGAATGATTTAATGTATCAACTCTCTAGTCTATGTTAGAACCAAGTAAAAAAACTTGGTAAACCTGAATCAAAGCCTTCACAAACACGTTCACTGATCTACTTTGAAGAACATAATATCATCAACTCTCCATTTAGAGTTAGAACCAAGTCGAAAAACATGGTAATCCGGACATAAATAGTTAAGCATCATGTTCACGATCTTCTTTGAAGGATTTAACACGGGATCAAATCTCTAGTTTGACATAGAGCAAAGACGAAACACTTGGTAAACCGGACACAAAGAATTCCCTATCACGTTCGACGATCTCCTTAGAAGGACTTAACGTGGTCAACTCCACATTCCGAGTTAAAACAAAGATGAAACACTTGGAAAACTGAAATTAAAGAGTCAACTATCACATTGACCGATCTCCTTTAAAGACACAGCGTGGTCAACTCTCCTTTCAGAGTTACAACTAAGTGGAAACACTTTCTAAAACCGAACTCAAAGAGTCCACTATAACGTTCACCGATCTTCTTATATACTCACCATTCTGAGTTTGAACCAAGTCGAAACATTTGGTAAATCGAACAAAAATAGTTCTTTATCACGTTCACAGATCTCTTTTGAATGACTTAATGTATCAACTCTCTAGTCTATGTTAGAACAAAGTAAAAAAACTTGTTAAACCGGAATCAAAGCCTTCACAAACACATTCACTGATCTACTTTGAAGAACAAAATATCATCAACTCTCTATTTAGAGTTAGAACCAAGTCGAAAAACATGGTAATCCGGACTTAAATAGTTCAGCATCATGTTCACGATCTTCTTTGAAGGATTTAACACGGGATCAAATCTCTAGTTTGACATAGAGCAAAGACGAAACACTTGGTAAACCGGACACAAAGAATTCCCTATCACGTTCGACGATCTCCTTAGAAGGACTTAACGTGGTCAACTCCACATTCCGAGTTAGAACAAAGATGAAACACTTGGAAAACTGGAATTAAAGAGTCAACTATCACATTGGTGATTTCCCTTTAAAGACAAAATGTGGTCAACTCTCCTTTCCGAGTTACAACTAAGTGGAAACACTTTCTAAACCGAACTCAAAGAGTCCACTATAACGTTCACCGATCTTCTTATATACTCACCATTCTAAGTTTGAACCAAGTCGAAACATTTGGTAAATCGAACAAAAATAGTTCTTTATTACGTTCATTGATCTCTTTTGAATGATTTAATGTATCAACTCTCTAGTCTATGTTAGAACCAAGTAAAAAAACTTGGTAAAACGGAATCAAAGCCTTCACAAACACGTTCACTGATCTACTTTGAAGAACATAATATCATCAACTCTCCATTTAGAGTTAGAACCAAGTCGAAAAACATGGTAATCAGGACATAAATAGTTCAAGCATCATGTTCACGATCTTCTTTGAAGGATTTAACACGGGATCAAATCTCTAGTTTGACATAGAGCAAAGACGAAACACTTGGTAGCCGGACACAAAGAATTCCCTATCAAGTTCGACGATCTCCTTAGAAGGACTTAACGTGGTCAACTCCACATTCGAGAGTTAAAACAAAGATGAAACACTTGGAAAACTCGAAATTAAAGAGTCAACTATCACATTGACCGATCTCCTTTAAAGACAAAGCGTGGTCAACTCTCCTTTCCGGAGTTACAACTAAGTGGAAACACTTTCTAAACCGAACTCAAAGAGTCCACTATAACGTTCACCGATCTTCTTATATACTCACCATTCTGAGTTTGAACCAAGTCGAAACATTTGGTAAATCGAACAAAAATAGTTCTTTATCACGTTCACAGATCTCTTTTGAATGACTTAATGTATCAACTCTCTAGTCTATGTTAGAAAAAAGTAAAAAAACTTGTTAAACCGGAATCAAAGCCTTCACAAACACATTCATCGATCTACTTTGAAGAACAAAATATCATCAACTCTCTATTTAGAGTTAGAACCAAATCGAAAAACATGGTAATCCAGGACTTAAATAGTTCAGCATCATGTTCATGATCTTCTTTGAAGGATTTAACACGGGATCAAATCTCTAGTTTGACATAGAGCAAAGACGAAACACTTGGTAAACCGGACACAAAGAATTCCCTCTCACGTTCGACGATCTCCTTAGAAGGACTTAACGTGGTCAACTCCACATTCCGAGTTAGAACAAAGATGAAACACTTGGAAAACTAGAATTAAAGAGTCAACTATCACATTGGTGATTTCCCTTTAAAGACAAAATGTGGTCAACTCTCCTTTCCGAGTTACAACTAAGTGGAAACACTTTCTAAACCGAACTCAAAGAGTCCACTATAACGTTCACCGATCTTCTTATATACTCACCATTCTAAGTTTGAACCAAGTCGAAACATTTGGTAAATCGAACAAAATAGTTCTTTATTACGTTCACTGATCTCTTTTGAATGATTTAATGTATCAACTCTCTAGTCTATGTTAGAACCAAGTAAAAAAACTTGGTAAACCGGAATCAAAGCCTTCACAAACACGTTCACTGATCTACTTTGAAGAACATAATATCATCAACTCTCCATTTAGAGTTAGAACCAAGTCGAAAAACATGGTAATCCGGACATAAATAGTTCAGCATCATGTTCACGATCTTCTTTGAAGGATTTAACACGGGATCAAATCTCTAGTTTGACATAGAGCAAAGACGAAACACTTGGTAAACCGGACACAAAGAATTCCCTATCAAGTTCGACGATCTCCTTAGAAGGACTTAACGTGGTCAACTCACATTCCGAGTTAAAACAAAGATGAAACACTTGGAAAACTGAAATTAAAGAGTCAACTATCACATTGACCGATCTCCTTTAAAGACAAAAGCGTGGTCAACTCTCCTTTCGAGAGTTACAACTAAGTGGAAACACTTTCTAAACCGAACTCAAAGAGTCCACTATAACGTTCATCGATCTTCTTATATACTCACCATTCTCGAGTTTGAACCAAGTCGAAACATTTGGTAAATCGAACAAAAATAGTTCTTTATCACGTTCATGGATCTCTTTTGAATGACTTCATGTATCAACTCTCTAGTCTATGTTAGAACAAAGTAAAAAAACTTGTTAAGCGGAATCAAAGCCTTCACAAACACATTCACTGATCTACTTTGAAGAACAAAATATCATCAACTCTCTATTTAGAGTTAGAACCAAGTCGAAAAACATGGTAATCCGGACTTAAATAGTTCAGCATCATGTTCACGATCTTCTTTGAAGGATTTAACACGGGATCAAATCTCTAGTTTGACATAGAGCAAAGACGAAACACTTGGTAAACCGGACACAAAGAATTCCCTATCACGTTCGACGATCTCCTTAGAAGGACTTAACGTGGTCAACTCCACATTCCGAGTTAGAACAAAGATGAAACACTTGGTAAACTAGAATTAAAGTGTCAACTATCACATTGACTGATTTTGTAACGCCCCAAAAATAATCGGTTAATTATTTAACTAATTAGAGGGAATTAGCTTGCGGAGAAATATTGGAAATAATAATGTGGTATCTAGTTAGATCTAGGGAGTGGTGTGGACCAATAATTAGGTGGTGAATGTATTTGAAGGGAGTGTTTATATAATAAGGAGTGGTGGGTGTAATTTAATTGAAGGGGGTGATATTGGTAACTCGGAGTGGTGAAGAATGGCCCAAGAAGCCCAAGCTTTGATAGCTTAAGCTCCTTAGGCGCTAAGGGGTTAGGGGTTTGCGCCCCATTGTGCAAGAAGAGAGAAAGAAATCGAAATTTGGAGAGAGAGAGAGAGAGAGAAAGGAGCGCTGCACTAAGAAGAGGAAAGGAAGGGGATTTCGCAAGTTTCCTTCAGGGAGTGAGTGGCTGCGATTTCAAGGAGGAGGAGACGTTTTTGTTCGTTGTGTTGCTGAGTTCAGACGTGACTCCTTCGCCGTTAATTCGGAACATACCAATTCGAGGTAAGGGTGGCGTTTGGTTTAACGTGATTGGGTATATGATGGGTTTTGGGGTTTTGATGTTGTTTTAATAACTTGTGAGGTTGTTTTGGTGAATTCGATGTGATTCTTTGAATGTTGTTGATGTCTTGATGAATTTGGTGATTTTTGATGAATTTGATGGTTGATGAGGGTGATAAGCGCTTGATGATTGAATTAAGGGACAAAAGGTGTTTTTGGTGTAAATTAGGTGTGGGAAGGATTGTTTGATGTTTCTTGGTGAGCTTTGATGATTTTAATTGGTGAAAAATTTAGTATTTTGGAGTTAAAATCGAGTTGGGTGAAAAAGCGCACATTTTCGGGAAAAGTCTCGCATAATACATCTATTATTACAATGATTGGCGCCTCATCGGGCGCTGAAGTGGCGCTTCACACGCCAAGGTGCAATGCCCACATTCTGCGTGAGCCGCCTCAATGGCGCTCATCGCCGCCTCACTGGCGCTTCATGCGCCAATGGATCGCCGCCTTGTCTTTTATTTGTTTTGTCTTTGGTTTTGAAAAATTCATATCTTTTGAACCGGGAACCCGATTGAGGTGTTCTAAGATGCGTTGGAAAGCTTATTCAGAGACCTAACTGAATATTCTATTTTTAAGGCAAAAAAATCGTTTATTGTTGCTGTATTTATTAAGCAAAAGGTGCTGTTTTATGAAAATGGTGATACTATGTTTATATAAGTGATTCAATTGTGAAATGTTATACTACTAGTGTTCTAATTGACTATGGCTAAATTGTGGTTTACCACTAAGGTCAGGATTTCTTTCATGGTGTATTTACAAGGGCATCATCGAGAGCCTTGCAAAGGTGGCCAATGCTCATTGCAAGTAGTATCGCCACTCGAGTAATCCCATAGTCAATCAGTTCACTATTTTATAACACACTAAACCAAAAGATAACCGAAAAATGTATATACCTTAAATGATGTTGGTGTGTATGGTTGATGAGTTGCGGTGAATGTTCTCTATCATTATAATTATGATAGTGTTGTAGTATGAGTTGTGTGAAACGTGATGAGTTCACTCTAGGAGTGATTATGATGTTGTGATATGACTTGTGATGAATTGTGAAGAATATACTCGATGAGTATAGTTTTAATAATGTTGTTGTGTGATTGTGTTGAATTGCGAAGAATACACTCTATGAGTGTTTTATGATGATGATGGTGAGTACTCCAGGTGAGTATTTTGATGAAATGCACATGTGTATATAGAATCTCATGGCATGTGCATAAATGTGAAGAATAGGCTTCGGCCTCTTGCGAAGAATAGGCTTCGGCCTCCAGCGAAGAATAGGCTCCGGCCTCTTAATTGTGATGAATATGGTACCATCATGCATTATGCCCTGGTGAGGGTTGCACTTTCATACATCATTATAACTGTGAATTGTGCTGTTGTGATTGGAGTTGTTGTTGTGTGACCGTGTGAATTGTGCTGTTGTGATTGGAGTTGTTGTTGTGTGACCGTGTGAATTGTGTTGTTGTGATTGGAGCCTGTTGTTGTGTGACCGTGAATTGGTGATGTTGATGATGCTATGTGATTGCCTGCTCTCATTTCTCTATTATGTATCTGATTATGTTTTACTGAAATTCTCACCCCTTCGCTTGGAATGTTGCTCTATTGTGGCAACGCTGCAGTAAATCGCGCAGTGAAGGTCTAGCCGCCTTCTTGTTAGCTGTCGGGAAGTCTGTTTGTGTCGCTCTCTGATACCGTAGCACCTAGGGGGCGTGGTTGACATTTATTAGTTATTAGTTAACTGATTAATGACTATGTTGATACTATGAGACGTATTTTGAGAGGCTTAGTGAGGTTATTATTTATTCCATTTGTGATGATTGATTTATGACTGTACTTTTAAGGCGTGTTTTTCTTTGCACAAACTTTAATGAGTGCAATTGATGAGATGAGTTTTTATGACGAGGTAGCATTCTTTTCTACCAATTAAATTAATACTTTTGAAAAGGAAATTACTCTGATAATGACGTGAAAATTGAGGGGTAGAAAAAGGGTGTTACATTAGTGGTATCAGAGCAGTTCGGTCTGTCCGGCCAAGTGGTCCAGTATCGAGTCTAGTTATCTCTCGAGTCTTGGTACTCGTTCTAACCATTGTCTGTGTAGTAAGTGATGTTTCTGCAGGTGGAGGACAAACCGAGTACTGCTGAATGGTAAGTGAATAAGTGGGGGAGATACCCCGCTGATAATGTGTGCTGTATTGTGTTTCCAATGTGTGAACTCTGTGTCTTCTGTTTCTGAATTCCCTGACGGTTTGGAAAATGATTGGTTTGCAAAAGATGCGTTAGTTACTTCTTTTGAAAACGAAGGAAAATATTTTTGCCGCTCTAGGCTTCAATGTTCTTATAAATAATTATTACATGATTTTAAGAGTTGAGGACACCTTTCATTTACGAAAATCATTTCCAAAAATTAAATTGTTGATTGTATTGGAAAACAACTTTTCCTCATTTTTCGCACTCCTACTTATAAATATTTTTGAAGTAGAGATGTCGCATTTATTGATATGTAGATTGTGTGATTGTTATTTGACTTAAATTTGGTCCATGACCTTGTTGTTGTTGTTGTTGATGGGTCAATGTGACCAAAGCGTTGTTGTTGTTGTGGTTGGGTCAATGTGACCAAAGTGTCGTGTTGTTGTTGTCGGGTTGACGAATAATGTATTTGGGAGTTAAATGACTGTACATTAAATGATGAAATTGCGGTGTTTAGTGTAGAGATGAACTATGAACATATGTTGCCTACAAGTTGTTTGATAGTATTACCTTGTGAGTTTTGAAGGTGAAACTACTATGCTTAAGTAGTATATGATGTTGAAAGTGGTATTTTGGTGGTTGGGTGAATTTGGGGTGTCGGGATGATTTGATTAGAGTGTAGTCAAAGTGTTGCATGTAAAGTGTTGATAAAATGCATAAGTGAAGTTTAGAGTGCATGTAGGTGTTTGACCAAATATCAAAATGTTGATCGGATGCCCAAGTGTTGTTTGATGACATGAATTGTTAAATTTGAGTGTTGTTTGAGATTATTGTTTCGTGTGAAACATGATGAATTTTACTTGTTTACGGTTTTGTGCATTTACGGTTAATTGTTTGATTGATCCAAAAATTATGTGGCTGATTGTTTTGAAAAATGGATTTAACTCTCGGTCGCTTTTGCCACTGGTTTCATAAATTTTCAATAAGAGACGAGAAAGAAAATTCGGTTGCAAGTTGAGTAAGAAGTTCTGTCCAAGTTTGGTACCTAAGTGCAGTATTTTGAAAAAAAAAAAATTGTACCAATTGGCTACTTATTTTGAAAAATAAAACTCATAGATAGAAACTACACTCAGAGAGCTTTTCAACAAGTA
The DNA here is from genome assembly GCA_020916435.1 of Oxytropis ochrocephala. NCBI lineage: Eukaryota > Viridiplantae > Streptophyta > Magnoliopsida > Fabales > Fabaceae > Oxytropis > Oxytropis ochrocephala. The sequence continues at coordinate 74,899,401 of CM037092.1, forward strand.
TTTGTTTGTCGAAATTCGATGTCGTTTACTATTTTAAATTAATTCGTCAAAATAGACGCATGGTTGCAGAATTTTCTGCAACCGAGTTTATGAAGATTTGCAAAAACGTTTTGAACTCGGATCTTCATATGTTGTGGATTTGTAATTTAAAAACGAAGTGATTTTTGAGGTTGCTTGTGAACATTTAACAAACAATGTTATGGTTGGGTATTAATGTGAGTATTAAATTTATTTTCAACAAATGAGTACTCACCTTGTTGTCGCATGTTCTCCTGTGTGTTTACTTATGTGGCTAAATTAAACTCTAGTCTCGCATGAACTTGTTATGTGGTTGATTTAGCATTATCACTTTGACTATATGAATTGGTGAAAAGTATAATATGAATTTTTACTGTAACATGTTCTTGATTACGTGGTAATGTTGTATGCTAAATGCCTTGTAGATTAATCTTTCTACTTGTGTTAAGATGCTTCATTGTCTTGACCATTAAGAGTAATCCTTTGTAGGGGTACCGGTGACCCGATTTGTGTTTATGTGTTGTGTGTTATGTGTTAGGTATTATGTGAGAACCATTGTAGTAGCAAAAGAGTAAATGTAAATGATGAGTTCTTTATAGTAAATTGAGTAAATGCATGCTTTGATGATGACGTAATTGAATATGATTAAGATTGATTGATGATTTGTTTAAGTGTGCTAGGACAATGAAAATATTTTGCTCACAAAACTTATTGTGTATGATCATGAGGATAGTTTAATGATACGGATTAATGAATTGATTTTATACTGTGATGACGTGGTTATACATGATTGGTTGAACTCGTGGGGTTGATGTCTTTGGCTTGTTCCTTTCTAACTAACTAGTTGATGTGATGAAAAGTTGTGTCGTTAATTGTTCAGATAGGTATGGTTAAAAGAGTTTTAACGATGTCAAAAGAGTGGGAGTCGTGGACGGCGCGCCTTCGCACTCTAGACCGCGTTAAAAGCCTTTTAGCGTAGTATGTGTAAATTGGAAGAATTGTAGTTTTGTGACCTCAATTAATTGGTGGCATGAGTAGGAGGGACTGATCACCCCAATAACTCATCCCCAATGAAAGAGGCGACAATAACTCATGGTATTATAAATTTTGGATATATGTGTTAATTTTGATTTGGGTAATTAAGTGGTGTGCTCATACTTGACTTCATGTTAATTATTACATGTGTATATATAAGTGTTCTCAATACGTGATGTTGTGAAAAATGCTTGATTTTGAAGTCACGTGTAGTACTACAAATTTGTTATTCATTTTAGAACTTGTGGGTCGTATAACTGATTATGTATTTCTCTATGTGTGGTCCTTGAGAATAGAAGGTTAATTAAATCTTGTTTTAAATTTCGTGCCTTTATTGAGTTGTGGGTAGTAGTTGTGTTTGGATTGAAAGTAGATAGTTATATGGTATGAGGGATTGAATCAATACCTTAAGTTGAGACTCGTGAGGAATAATAAGACCATACATTATAAGAACTTTTGGGAATGTGTCCTTATGGAATTTGATATGAGTTTGATGATGGTTGAGTAGTTGAGTAGGACTTTGATAACCTACAGATTAGAACATCTAAGTGGAAGTAAAGATGTAAAGAAAAGTGTTTAGTATGCTACTAAGTGTATGATGGATCAAGGGGAATGATGGTGAACCGAAGTAGATGTAACCGAGGTAGTTGTAGAGGTGGGTGATGATGAGGTGTAGTTGCCTAAGTAAAGTGTCAAGGTGTTTGAGTGGTTGAGTAGAACTTTGATGACCTTCAGATTAGAATGGTCAAAGTGTCAAGGCTAAGTATACGATGGGTGACGGACAAGGAGGGTTAGAGGTGACAAGGAGATTGGGTTTGGTTTCGTGAGTCGGAGTAAATTTTCGAGGACGAAAATAATCTAAGTGGGGGAGAGTTGTAACGCCCCAAAAATAATCGGTTAATTATTTAACTAATTAGAGGGAATTAGCTTGCGGAGAAATATTGGAAATAATAATGTGGTATCTAGTTAGATCTAGGGAGTGGTGTGGACCAATAATTAGGTGGTGAATGTATTTGAAGGGGAGTGTTTATATAATAAGGAGTGGTGGGTGTAATTTAATTGAAGGGGGGTGATATTGGTAACTCCGGAGTGGTGAAGAATGGCCCAAGAAGCCCAAGCCCGATAGCTTAAGCTCCTTAGGCGCTAAGGGGTTAGGGTTTGCGCCCCATTGTGCAAGAAGAGAGAAAGAAATCAAAATTTGGAGAGAGAGAGAAAGAGAGAAAGGGAGCGCTGCACTAAGAAGAGGAAAGGAAGGGGGATTTCGCAAGTTTCCTTCAGGGGAGTGAGTGGCTGCGATTTCAAGGAGGGAGGAGACGTTTCGTTCGTTGTGTTGCTGAGTTCTGTACGTGACTCCTTCGCCGTTAATTCCGGAACATACCAATTCGAGGTAAGGGTGAGCGTTTCGGTTTAACGTGATTGGGTATATGATGGGTTTTGGGGGTTTTGATGTTGTTTTAATAACTTGTGAGGTTGTTTTGGTGAATTCGATGTGATTGCTGAATGTTGTTGATGTCTTGATGAATTTGGTGATTTTTGATGAATTTGATGGTTGATGAGGGTGATAACCGCTTGATGATTGAATTAAGGGACAAAAGGTGTTTTTGGTGTAAATTAGGTGTGGGAAGGATTGTTTGATGTTTCTTGGTGAGCTTTGATGATTTTAATTGGTGAAAAAAATTCGTATTTTTGGAGTTAAAATCGAGTTGGGTGAAAAACTGCACATTTTCGGGAAAATTCTGCATAATACATCTTTATTCTGTGATGGCGCTCTCTTGGCGCTGAAGTGGCGCTTCACACGCCAAAGGCAATGCCCACATTCTGCGTGTTTTTTGTCCAATGGCGCCTCGCCGCTTTGTCCTCACCTTTGGCGCTTCATGCGCCAGTGACTGTTTTTCACTGTCTTTCGCTGTTTTGTCACTGGTTTTTGAAAAATTCATATCTTTTGAACCGGGAACCCGATTGAGGTGTTCTAAGATGCGTTGGAAAGCTTATTCAGAGACCTAACTGAATATTCTATTTTTAAGGCAAAAAAATCGTTTATTGTTGCTGTATTTATTAAGCAAAAGGTGCTGTTTTATGAAAATGGTGATACTATGTTTATATAAGTGATTCACTGTGAAATGTTATACTACTAGTGTTCTAATTGACTATGGCTAAATTGTGGTTTACCACTAAGGTCAGGATTTCTTTCACTGGTGTATTTACAAGGGCATCACTGAGAGCCTTGCAAAGGTGGCTAATGCCTGTTGCAAGTAGTATCAGTTACCTGAGTAATCCCATAGTCAATCAGTTCACTATTTTATAACACACTAAACCAAAAGATAACCGAAAAATGTATATACCTTAAATGATGTTGGTGTGTATGGTTGATGAGTTGCGGTGAATGTTCTCTATCATTATAATTATGATAGTGTTGTAGTATGAGTTGTGTGAAACGTGATGAGTTCACTCTAGGAGTGATTATGATGTTGTGATATGACTTGTGATGAATTGTGAAGAATATACTCGATGAGTATAGTTTTAATAATGTTGTTGTGTGATTGTGTTGAATTGCGAAGAATACACTCTATGAGTGTTTTATGATGATGATGGTGAGTACTCCAGGTGAGTATTTTGATGAAATGCACATGTGTATATAGAATCTCATGGCATGTGCATAAATGTGAAGAATAGGCTTCGGCCTCTTGCGAAGAATAGGCTTGGCCTCCAATGAAGAATAGGCTCGGCCTCTTAATTGTGATGAATATGGTACCATCATGCATTATGCCACAGTGAGGTTGCACTTTCATACATCATTATAAGCGTGAATTGTCTTTTGTTGTGATTGGAGTTGTTGTTGTGTGACCGTGTGAATTGTCTTTGTTGTGATTGGAGCTGTTGTTGTGTGACCGTGTGAATTGTGCTGTTGTGATTGGAGCTGTTGTTGTGTGACCGTGAATTGGTGATGTTGATGATGCTATGTGATTGCCTGCTCTCATTTCTCTATTATGTATCTGATTATGTTTTACTGAAATTCTCACCCCTTCTGCTTGGAATGTTGCTCTATTGTGGCAACGCTGCAGTAAACCAGCGAGTGAAGGTCTAGTTGCCTTCTTGTTAGCTGTCGGGAAGTCTGTTTGTGTCGCTCTCTGATACCGTAGCACCTAGGGGGCGTGGTTGACATTTATTAGTTATTAGTTAACTGATTAATGACTATGTTGATACTATGAGACGTATTTTGAGAGGCTTAGTGAGGTTATTATTTATTCCGATGTGATGATTGATTTATGACCTGTACTTTTAAGACGTGGTTTTGCTGCACAAACTTTAATGAGTGCAATTGATGAGATGAGTTTTTATGACGAGGTAGCATTCTTTTCTACCAATTATATTAATATTTTTGAAAAGGAAATTACTCTGATAATGACGTGAAAATTGAGGGGTAGAAAAAGGGTGTTACAGATTTCCCTTTAAAGACAAAATGTGGTCAACTCTCCTTTCCGAGTTACAACTAAGTGGAAACACTTTCTAAACCGAACTCAAAGAGTCCACTATAACGTTCACTGATCTTCTTATATACTCACCATTCTGAGTTTGAACCAAGTCGAAACATTTGGTAAATCGAACAAAAATAGTTCTTTATCACGTTCACAGATCTCTTTTGAATGACTTAATGTATCAACACTCTAGTCTATGTTAGAACAAAGAAAAAAACTTGTTAAACCGGAATCAAAGCCTTCACAAACACATTCACTGATCTACTTTGAAGAACAAAATATCATCAACTCTCTATTTAGAGTTAGAACCAAGTCGAAAAACATGGTAATCCGGACATAAATAGTTCAGCATCATGTTCACGATCTTCTTTGAAGGATTTAACACGGGATCAAATCTCTAGTTTGACATAGAGCAAAGACGAAACACTTGGTAAACCGGACACAAAGAATTCCCTATCAAGTTCGACGATCTCCTTAGAAGGACTTAACGTGGTCAACTCCACATTCCGAGTTAAAACAAAGATGAAACACTTGGAAAACTGAAATTAAAGAGTCAACTATCACATTGACCGATCTCCCTTTAAAGACAAAACGTGGTCAACTCTCCTTTCCGAGTTACAACTAAGTGGAAACACTTTCTAAACCGAACTCAAAGAGTCCACTATAACGTTCATCGATCTTCTTATATACTCACCATTCTGAGTTTGAACCAAGTCGAAACATTTGGTAAATCGAACAAAAATAGTTCTTTATCACGTTCACAGATCTCTTTTGAATGACTTAATGTATCAACTCTCTAGTCTATGTTAGAACAAAGTAAAAAAACTTGTTAAACCGGAATCAAAGCCTTCACAAACACATTCACTGATCTACTTTGATGAACACAATATCATCAACTCTCTATTTAGAGTTAGAACCAAGTCGAAAAACATGGTAATCCGGACTTAAATAGTTCAGCATCATGTTCACGATCTTCTTTGAAGGATTTAACACGGGATCAAATCTCTAGTTTGACATAGAGCAAAGACGAAACACTTGGTAAACCGGACACAAAGAATTCCCTATCACGTTCGACGATCTCCTTAGAAGGACTTAACGTGGTCAACTCCACATTCCGAGTTAGAACAAAGATGAAACACTTGGTAAACTAGAATTAAAGTGTCAACTATCACATTGACTGATTTCCCTTTAAAGACAAAATGTGGTCAACTCTCCTTGCCAAGTTACAACTAAGTGGAAACACTTTCTAAACCGAACTCAAAGAGTCCACTATAACGTTCACCGATCTTCTTATATACTCACCATTCTGAGTTTGAACCAAGTCGAAACATTTGGTAAATCAAACAAAAATAGTTCTTTATCACGTTCACAGATCTCTTTTGAATGACTTAATGTATCAACTCTCTAGTCTATGTTAGAACCAAGTAAAAAAACTTGTTAAACCGGAATCAAAACCTTCACAAACACATTCACTGATCTACTTTGAAGAACAAAATATCATCAACTCTCCATTTAGAGTTAGAACCAAGTCGAAAAACATGGTAATCCGGACATAAATAGTTCAGCATCATGTTCACGATCTTCTTTGAAGGATTTAACACGGGATCAAATCTCTAGTTTGACATAGAGCAAAGACGAAACACTTGGTAAACCGGACACAAAGAATTCCCTATCACGTTCGACGATCTCCTTAGAAGGACTTAACGTGGTCAACTCCACATTCCGAGTTAGAACAAAGATGAAACACTTGGTAAACTGGAATTAAAGAGTCAACTATCACATTGACTGATTTCCTTTTAAAGACAAAATGTGGTCAACTCTCCTTTCCGAGTTACAACTAAGTGGAAACACTTTCTAAACTGAACTCAAAGAGTCCACTATAACGTTCACCGATCTTCTTATATACTCACCATTCTGAGTTTGAACCAAGTCGAAACATTTGGTAAATCGAACAAAAATAGTTCTTTATCACGTTCACTGATCTCTTTTGAATGACTTAATGTATCAACTCTCTAGTCTATGTTAGAACCAAGTAAAAAAACTTGTTAAACCAGAATCAAAGCCTTCACAAACACGTTTGTTGTAACGCCCTAAAATAATTTAATTATTTATTTAATTAAGTTATTTAAGGCTTGCAACATTTAATTAAGTCAATTAATTAGTTGAGTTTATTTTATCTAAAAGGGGTCTAATTTATTTAAGTGGGATAATTAAGATGAGATTTATTTTATTACAGGAGGTGAATTAAATTAATGGGAGTGGTGTAAATAAGGCCCAAGTCCATTAGTGAGCCCAATTCCTAGTCTTTAACCTAAGGGGCCTTTAGGATAGTGCTCATTTTGAACCAAACAAAGAAAGAAAAAAAGAAATAGAGAGAAGGGAGAGATAGGGAGGCCGACGGCCTGCAGTGGAAAGCAAAGGGGAGGATAGGTTTTGTTCGCAAGTTTCCACTAGGTAATGATTCTTAGTCCTTTCTTCACCATTTTGTCTTCCTCTTTTAAGTGTTGTAGCCTCCATTTCATAATTCTTGTTCATTTTGATTCTTTATTTTTACCCCAAGAAGAGTGAAGTTTCGGGTTCCAGCTGAAAGGAGGGTAGGAGCACTTCATTTTGTTGGTTTTTGGTGTTGGATTGAAGTTCCTAGCTCATTCAAGGTTAGGGGACTCTCAATTTGTTCTTTAACCCAAGAACACAAGGGAAGCTCTCACAAGAGGAGAAAACTCAATTTTCATTCATATTCATAATCTGCTTTGTTTAGTACAAAATATCCCTATTTATAGGCTAATCTAACAACCTTTGGAAACCTAAGTGACTCTAGAAATAAACTAAATAAATTTCCACTATCATGCATTTATCAAATAAATTGATAAGTGCATTTACATTATTTAATTCCTAGTAAATAAACATAATTGTAAAAATAAAACTCCACTAGTCATTATAATGACTTAACAAGCCTTTAAAACCCACAAACTAACTTAGGAAATATCAAAAGACACCTAAAATTATTTAATTAAAATTAAATACGAAAATTAAAAATAAAATAGGAAATATTAGTTATTCCATGATTGCTTCTTATGATGTGTTTTGGCTTCTAAAATGTTGGAGCTGAGTATTTTTCTTTGTAGAATTCCTTCCACATGCTTAGGGAACTCGTGCTTGTTGTTGTATTTGAGTTTAATTTGGTGATACTATGATGCTTGATGTTGGAAATAAATGTGTTGTTAAATGTGCATGCAATGTGTTTGACAAAATGCTCCAATGTGATGAAATATGAGAATATGTTGATTTCATGATGTTGATCAAATATCTAAGTGAGTGTTGTTGAAGTGGGTGTTGAATTGTTGAATAAAAGTGTTGTTGAAGTGTTTGTGGTGTGGCGCCAAATGCCTAGGAACCGTGCGCCTAGTGTGTGAGTAAAGGCGCCAAGGGTGGCGCCATGTTGTGCGCTGGTGTCGCGTGTGCTGCTGAGCAAGGGCGCCAAGGAAGGCGCCACAGTGTGGGCGTGTTGCGTGCTGGAGGAGGGCGCCAAGATTGGCGTCCCTGCGTGCGAGTATGTGTTCGAGTGTGCAAGGCGCAGGGCGCCAACTGGGTGTATGTGTGTGTTGTGTGGTGCGGGCGCCAAGTGAGGCGCCACCTTGCGCCTGTGTGCGTGTGTGTGCTTGTGAGTGGCACGGTACATGGCGCCATATGTGGCTGCCCTTGGCGCCTAGCCGTGCGCCTGTGTCATGGCGTGGCACGCGGGTATGTTGCGCAGGGGCGCCAAATGTGGCAGCCCCGTGCGCCTTGTGTGTTGTGTTGGTCCTCGGTGAGTCAATTTAGTCCTTATGTGACAGTTTGGTCCCTCAGGTGTCAGTTTGGTCCTCGTATGGCAAGTTGGTCCTTGGTGGGACATTTAGTCCAATAATGAGGTGTGTTGTATTGCGGTGATGATTAAGCGGTGTGTAGACTTCGGCCAAAGCGGTGAGTGCCCTCAAGGCTTATATTGGGAATTGAAGTTGAGTTGTGAAATGAAAAGTGGTGAGTTTAATAATTGTTGTTGTAAATGTATTGTGTTGTGGTGCATTGTCATGGTGTCACATGAATCATGTGCATTCAATGGTGATGTAGGCTTCGGCCATTGCGGTGTGTAGGCTTCGGCCAAAGCGGTGTGTGCCCTCAAGGCTTATTGCGGTGATGATGGATCCACATGCATATTGCATACATACATATACCCATGCCTTCGTGGTGAATCTTGGTGATGCTTAGTTGATCCGTTAATATGGTTTCTTGATGTTATAATTAAATGATGAATGCATTAATTGTTGTGGATTGGTGTTACTAGTTGCCTTCCTAATGTAATGCTTATCCTACTTGTTATTATTTATGTAAAGAGACTCACCCTCTTTGCTTTTATGTTGCTTCTCATGTCAAACAGCGTGCGGGTGATCTTGAGTGAAGGTATTCATGCCTTCTTTGGTTGGTCGTGTCAGCTCTGATATGTAGCACCAGGGGAGGGGTGTCGTAGTACTGTTGTTTTTCTTTTAATGTATTAGACTGATACTATTTGGTGCATCGTTGTTATGTTCTCTAGACTTGTTGTCATTCGGTCTTTGGAGATTATTTTATGTGATGTAACTAAGCAGTGTCAGTGGGCTCGTCCCTAAACTATTGTGCTATATATCATGCTGTTTTGTTGACCTCGTGTCATTTGTTGTTCATTGGCTTCTTTAAAGTGATGAAAATGTGACACTCTCTTGCATCGATTTTTGAAAACTCTGATTTTAGTTATTAAATAGTAAAGTAGTAGAAGGGTGTTACATTAGTGGTATCGAGTGAAGTTGGTCCGTCCAGACCAAGTGCATTTGTTGTTTCGTTGTATCTAATTATGCTCCTTGTGTAGAAATCTGATTTGATGGCGAGACGCAATGAAGCTGCTTTGGCTGCTGCACTGCAAGCAATAGCCCAAGCAATGGGGAATCAGCGAACTGCTGCTGATGAGAATGCTCGTAATTTGGCAAAGTTCCAGAGGGAGAACCCACCCACCTTCAAGGGTAGGTACGATCCGGATGGAGCGTTGGCATGGTTGAAGGAAATAGAGCGAATCTTCCGTGTCATGGAGTGTACCCCAGTTCAGAAAGTGAAGTTTGGAACTCATATGCTAGCGGAGGAAGCTGATGACTGGTGGATGGGAAAGAAGCAGAGGTTAGAAGCTGCAGGTGAAAAGATCACCTGGGATGTATTCAAGAGGGAATTCACAAGGAAGTACTACCCTGAGGATGTGCGGGCCAAGAAAGAAGTGGAGTTTTTACAGCTGAAGCAGGGGAACAAGACTGTAGCTGAATATGCGGCCAAGTTCGAAGAGTTAGTCAAATTCGTGAATGGTCTGCGACCAGATATAAAGAAAGCAATTGGGTATCAAGAGATTCGGGATTTTGCTAAATTGGTTGACAAGTGTAGGATCTATGAAGAAGATAGTACTGCTGCTTACAAGGTTGTGAGGGAAAAGAGGAATGCTCAGTTTAGGGGAAAGCCCTATGATGTTGGTGGAAGTAAAGGTAGGAGACAAGTGCTGGTAAGAGTTCAAGTGGGGGAGGTGCCTCTGCGGGTGTTGTGTGTTTTACTTGCAAGAAACCTAGTCATAAGAGTAGTGAGTGCTCCGAGGTCCACTGTTTCAAGTGTGGTCAGAAGGGCCATAAGGCTGTTAACTGTGAGAAGAAAGGGGTGGTTTGCTATAATTGTGAAGAAGTGGGACATGTTAGTGCTAATTGTCCTAAGCCCAAGAGGGAGAGAGCTAAAGGGAGAGTGTTTGCCCTGGCAGGATCCGAGGATGCTAACGAGATTAGAGGTACTTGTTTTATTAACGGTACTCATTTGATTGCTATAGTAGATACCAGTGCTACTCATTCTTTCATTGCTGCATTGTGTGCTGAGAAATTGGGTCTTGTGTTGTCTTCTATGAGAAGGGAGATGGTTATTGATACTCCAGCTAAGGGTTCAGTAACTACTTCCCTAGAGTGTGCTAAGTGTCCTCTGTCAGTCTTCGGCAGAGAGTTTCTTGTTGATCTTATTTGTTTGCCGTTGGGAGGGTTGAACGTCATTCTTGGTATGGACTGGTTAGTTGATAACCATGTGCATATTAATTGTTTTAGTAGATCTGTGAGTTTTCTTTCTTCCGAAGAGGAAGAATCTGTTTTGTTGCCTTCTGGTCAATTGCATAGAGCCATGAAGGAGGAAGCTAAGCTGTTTACTTTGATGGCGTCGATATCCGTTGAGAGCCAAGCCAAGATTGATGAGTTGCCAATAGTTCGTGGATTTCTGAGGTGTTTCCGATGAAATCACGATGTGCCACCGAAAGAGAAGTAGAGTTTGCTATTGATCTAGTGCACAGTACTAGACCCAGTGTCTATGGCACCCTATAGGATGTCTGCATCCGAATTGTATGCGAGTTGAAGAGTCGGCTAGAAGACTTACTTGAAAAGAAGTTCATAAGGCCTAGTGTGTCGCCTTGGGGAGCGCCAGTGCTGTTGGTGAAGAAGAAAGATGGGAGTATGCGGCTTTGTGTTGATTATCGACAGTTGAACAAGGTGACGATTAAGAATAAGTATACGCTTCCACGAATTGATGATTTGATGGACCAATTGGTGGGAGCTCGTGTGTTTAGCAAGATTGATTTGAGGTCGGGCTACCATCAAATTAAAGTGAAGGATGAGGATGTTCCTAAGACGGCGTTTAGGACTCGGTATGGTCATTATGAGTATTCGGTAATGCCATTTGGTGTTACGAACGCTCCGGGGGTATTCATGGAATATATGAACCGTATTTTTCATGAATATATTGATCGTTTTGTGGTGGTCTTCATTGATGACATTTTGGTGTATTCTAAGTCTAAGGAGGAGCATGTCGAGCATTTGAGGTTGGTGTTGGAAGTCTTGAGGGATAGGAAGTTGTACGCTAAGCTATCTAAGTGTGATTTTTGGTTGAAGGAGGTAAGTTTTCTTGGTCATATTATTTCTGGTGATGGAATTGCAGTAGATCCATCTAAGGTTGATGCGGTGATGCAGTGGGAGGTTCCTAAGTCGGTCACGGAGATTAGAAGTTTCCTTGGGTTAGCCGGGTATTATAGAAGGTTTATTGAGGGGTTTTCTAAGTTGGCACTTCCGTTAACTCAGTTAACTTGTAAAGGAAAGGCGTTTGTGTGGGATTCCCGTTGTGAAGAAAGTTTCCAAGAATTAAAGAGAAGATTGACAACATCTCCTGTTTTGACGTTGCCTAAATCTGGAGAGCCTTTTGTGGTGTATTGTGATGCGTCTAAGATGGGGCTAGGAGGTGTCCTGATGCAAAATGGTAAGGTAGTGGCGTATGCCTCGAGACAGTTGAGGATTCATGAAAAGAATTACCCTACGCATGATTTGGAGCTTGCGGCAATTGTCTTTGCTTTGAAGATTTGGAGGCATTATTTGTATGGTTCTAAGTTTGAAGTGTTCAGTGATCATAAAGGGTTGCAGTATTTGTTTGACCAGAAAGAATTGAACATGAGGCAAAGGAGATGGTTGGAATTGTTGAAAGATTATGACTTTAGTTTGAATTATCATCCGGGAAAGGCTAATGTTGTAGCTGATGCTTTGAGTAGGAAGTCCTTGCATGTGTCTGCAATGATGGTGAAGGAGCTTGAATTGATTGAGCAGTTTCGGGATTTGAGTTTAGTCTGTGAGGTGACACCTAAGAGTGTTAGATTGGGTGTGCTGAAGATCCATAATGAGTTTTTGGATGTTATTCGGGAAGCTCAGAAGCGAGACATTAAACTAGTTGAATTGGCAGTCGGGATTGATCACTCCGAGAGTAAAGATTACGAGATAGATGCGCAAGATGTGTTAAGGTACCGCAGAAGGATTTGTATTCCTAGTGATGAGGAGATTAAGAAGGCAATTCTTGAAGAGGGTCATCGAAGTAAGTTGAGTATCCATCCGGGAGCTACAAAGATGTATCAAGACTTGAAGAAGCTGTTTTGGTGGCCTGGTATGAAGCGTGATGTGGCTCAGTTTGTGTATGCTTGTTTGACGTGTCAGAAATCGAAAGTAGAGCATCAGAAGCCAGCGTGATTGATGCAGCCATTGGACGTTCCGGAATGGATGTGGGATAGTATTTCTATGGATTTTGTGGTGGTTTGCGAATAATGAATGAGAGGATTTGATGCTATATGGGTGATTGTTGATAGATTGACGAAGTCTGCTCACTTTTTACCGATTAATATTACTTACCCAGTTCCGAAGTTGGCAGATATCTATGTTAAGACAATTGTGAAACTGCATGGTGTTCCTTTGAGTATTGTGTCTGATAGGGATCCTAGATTTACTTCTGAGTTTTGGAAGAGTTTGCACGAGGCTTTGGGTTCCAAATTGAGAATGAGTTCAGCGTATCATCCCCAGACAGATGGGCAGACGGAGAGGACTATTCAATCATTAGAGGATTTGTTGAGGGCATGTGTTCTTGAGCAAGGAGGTTCATGGGATTCTCATTTGCCATTGATTGAATTCACTTATAATAATAGTTTTCATTCGAGTATTGGGATGGTGCCTTTTGAGGCATTGTATGGAAGAAGGTGTAGGACTCCGTTGTGTTGGTATGAATCGGGAGAAAGTGTGGTGCTAGGCCCCGAGCTTGTGCGTGAGACCACAAAGAAAGTGAAGATGATTCGTGAGAAGATGAAAGCTTCGCAGAGTAGGCAAAAGAGTTATCATGATAAGAGGAGGAAGGATCTAGAGTTTCAAGCTGGTGATCATGTATTCTTGAGAGTTACTCCAATGACAGGTGTGGGTCGTGCGTTGAAGTCTAAGAAGTTAACCCCTCGTTTTTCGGACCATATCAGATTTCAGAGAGAGTTGGGAAAGTTGCTTATCGGGTGGCCCTGCCACCTAATCTTTCTAATCTGCATGATGTATTCCATGTGTCACAGTTGCGGAAGTATGTTCCTGACCCGTCACATGTAGTTCAAATGGATGATGTGGAGGTGAGAGAGAACCTTACGGTAGAGACTATGCCAGTTAGGATTGAAGATCGGGAGGTGAAGGTTTTAAGAGGCAAAGAGATTAATTTGGTGAAAGTGGTTTGGTTAGGAGCCGGTGGTGAAAACATGACATGGGAGTTGGAAAGCAAGATGAGAGAGGCATATCCAGAGTTGTTTGATTCAGGTAATTTCGGGGACGAAATTCTTAAAGTGGGGGAGAGTTGTAACGCCCTAAAATAATTTAATTATTTATTTAATTAAGTTATTTAAGGCTTGCAACATTTAATTAAGTCAATTAATTAGTTGAGTTTATTTTATCTAAAAGGGGTCTAATTTATTTAAGTGGGATAATTAAGATGAGATTTATTTTATTACACGAGGTGAATTAAATTAATGGGAGTGGTGTAAATAAGGCCCAAGTCCATTAGTGAGCCCAATTCCTAGTCTTTAACCTAAGGGGCCTTTAGGATAGTGCTCATTTTGAACCAAACAAAGAAAGAAAAAAAGAAATAGAGAGAAGGGAGAGATAGGGAGGCCGACGGCCTGCAGTGGAAAGGAAAATGGAGGATAGGTTTTGTTCGCAAGTTTCCACTAGGTAATGATTCTTAGTCCTTTCTTCACCATTTTGTCTTCCTCTTTTAAGTGTTGTAGCCTCCATTTCCTAATTCTTGTTCATTTTGATTCTTCATTTTTACCCCAAGAAGAGTGAAGTTTCGGGTTCCAGCTGAAAGGAGGGTAGGAGCACTTCATTTTGTTGGTTTTTGGTGTTGAATTTAAGTTCCTAGCTCATTCAAGGTTAGGGGGCTCTCATTTACATTTATAATAAGTTGTATGATATGCATTACGTGTGGAATAGCTCTAGGATGGTTTGATTGTTTGAGTTTTGTGTAAATCTTATGTTTGTTGTTGTATTTGAGTTTAATTTGGTGATACTATGATGCTTGATGTTGGAAATAAATGTGTTGTTAAATGTGCATGCAATGTGTTTGACAAAATGCTCCAATGTGATGAAATATGAGAATATGTTGATTTCATGATGTTGATCAAATGTCTAAGTGAGTGTTGTTGAAGTGGGTGTTGAATTGTTGAATAAAAGTGTTGTTGAAGTGTTTGTGGTGTAGGTGAAGTTGGCCACGGCCTAGGCGCCAAATGCCTAGGAACCGTGCGCCTAGTGTGTTAGTAAAGGCGCCAAGGGTGGCGCCATGTTGTGCGCTGGTGTCGCGTGTGCTGCTGAGCAAGGGCGCCAAGGAAGGCGCCACAGTGTGGGCGTGTTGCGTGCTGGAGCAGGGCGCCAAGATTGGCGGCCCTGCGTGCGAGTATGTGTGCGAGTGTGCAAGGCGCAGGGCGCCAACTGGGCGGTCCTTGTGCGCCCGTGTCTTGCTGGTTGGCGTGTGGTGCGTGTATGTGCGTGTTGTGTGGTGCGGGCGCCAAGTGAGGCGCCACCTTGCGCCTGTGTGCGTGTGTGTGCTTGTGAGTGGGACGGTACAGGGCGCCATATGTGGCTGCCCTTGGCGCCTAGCCGTGCGCCTGTGTCATGGCGTGGCACGCGGGTATGTTGCTCACGGGCGCCAAATATGGCAGCCCCGTGCGCCTTGTGTGTTGTGTTGGTCCTCGGTGAGTCAATTTAGTCCTTATGTGACAGTTTGGTCCCTCAGGTGTCAGTTTGGTCCTCGTATGGCAAGTTGGTCCTTGGTGGGACATTTAGTCCAATAATGAGGTGTGTTGTATTGCGGTGATGATTAAGCGGTGTGTAGACTTCGGCCAAAGCGGTGAGTGCCCTCAAGGCTTATATTGTGATTGAAGTTGAGTTGTGAAATGAAAAGTGGTGAGTTTAATAATTGTTGTGGTAAATGTATTGTGTTGTGGTGCATTGTCATGGTGTCACATGAATCATGTGCATTCAGTGGTGATGTAGGCTTCGGCCATTGCGGTGTGTAGGCTTCGGCCAAAGCGGTGTGTGCCCTCAAGGCTTATTGCGGTGATGATGGATCCACATGCATATTGCATACATACATATACCCATGCCTTCGTGGTGAATCTTTGTGATGCTTAGGAAAAATAAACACCAATTCAAAGGATGGAATTCTCAAATCTTTATTAATTAAATCCACGCACTAGGAAAAATAAACACCATACATTACGCAGCGGAAATAAGTACAATCTCATAGAGATACACAACAGTCTCATCAATTACATATAAATATCTCATAATATAACAGTTCAACAGTGCACAGACTAGACAGCTAGAAACTAAACCCATCCCCTAGGTGCTACGTATCAGAGCAGACCGACTCGGGGAAAGTGAAGGGGATAAGCCTTCACTCATGGCTACCTGTGGTAAACAACAACAGAAAGGGGTGAGTCTCAAACTATATAATAAAGGTCATAATAAGCAGTAAATCAGTTTATAGAAGTCAAACAATCACAAGTTATTTCCACAGCAGTCACATTCACTTCAAGCATAATTTATGAGGAATGATGCAATGTAATGCAGTCATGCATGTGGTACCATTCATCGTCAATAGTTTTAGCCCCCATGGCTCATGCCCCCATGGCATCATCATCAACAGTTTTAGCCCCTATGGCTCATGCCCCCATGGCATCATCATCAATAAATGCATATGTATGCATGCGACCCCATGAACAACCAACAATCAAATTCATGCATTCATTTATCATCTCATCGTCAATTTTTGGTTTTAGCCCCCATGGCATCATCGTCAATAACATCATCATCACTTTTACATCATTCACTTCATCATTATAATTATGTCCCAAGGACTAAACTCCACCAGAGGACCAAAACCTCACTCAAGGACCTAATTGTCACTTAGGGACCAAAACAGCACACCTAGGATCAAAACACCACCTAGGGACCAAAACAGCACACCTAGGACCAAAACACCACCTAGGGACAAAAACAGCACACAAGACACAATTTGGCAACACCAGGCGCCAAAAACCCCACAATCTGGCGCCTCCCTGTGCAACACAGCACACAGGCGCCAAAATTCCCACACACTGGCGCCCCCTGTGCCACACTAGCACACAGGCGCCAAAACACCAGCAAAATGGCGCCCCTGTGCAACACAGGCACTAGGCGCCAAGAACACAGCAATCTGGCGCCCCCTGGGGCAGCACAGACCTAGACACAGACTAAGACACAAAGCGAGACACGCCTGTGCACGCAGCGCATTCCCAGCGCCATGGGCAGCACATTTGGCGCCCCGCCTAGACACAGCAAAGACTTCAAAGGTAGCGCCAGCGGCCATTTGGCGCCCATGCTGCGCCACATGCACACACACATCCAACACACAATTCTGGCGCCCCACTAGGCGCAATGGGCAGCCAAAATGGCGCCCAACACTTAGACACACACACACCATCAGAAACTTGGCGCCACACCAGGCGCCACAGGGCAGCCACATTGGCGCCCTGCACCTGAACCAAACACAACCAGCACACTGGCGCCATCCTGGGCGCCCTAGGGCAGCCATTTGGCGCCCGCACACGTAAACAGATGTCACAGCGCACCAGCGCCATTCTCGGGCAAAAGCATTTGGGCGCCTAGTCGACTGACACACACACACTCGCGCACACAAAGTGCATGGGCGGCATTTCCAGCAGCATTTGGCGCCCCATTGCACCTAGGGTTCCCTAAAACCCCAATTTCTTAATTTCTCCTAAACCCAATCATCAAATACGATCCTAAAAACATTTCTAATCAATCCAACAGCATCAATTATGCACTTCAACAATTAATCACACACCAAATCAGTTCATATGCAATTTCATAATTCATACAATTCTACAATCATTCAAACAATTCAAAAATCAATCAAAACACATCAATAAACGATTAATCCCCTATATTCTAACCTACAACTCATTATATCCCGTATTATATAGCAATACCCACCCTTACCTTATATGAACCGTAGAAAAGTCTTCTCTATTGAGTCACCTACAAAACCACAGCAACAGAGCTCCTTCTCTTCCTTCTTCTCTTGGTGCGATCTCACTCTCCTCTTCTCCCTAGGGTTTTGCGCCGATTTTCTCTTCTCCTTTCTCTATTCTTTTCGTTTTCTTTCTTTCTTTTCCCAAATGGTGCGAATTGCCTAAGTCATTGGGCTTGGGCTCTTGGGCCAATACTTGCAGTCCCGGAATTACCAATACCATTCCCTTCAATTATAAATAAAAGACCACATTATAATTTAATATAATTAAAAATAGTGCAACACTTTAAATAATTTAATCACATAATTAATTAAATCATTTAGGGTGTTACAACGTTCACTGATCTACTTTGAAGAACATAATATCATCAACTCTCCATTTAGAGTTAGAACCAAGTCGAAAAACATGGTAATCCGGGCTTAAATAGTTCAGCATCATGTTCACGATCTTCTTTGAAATATTTAACACGGGATCAAATCTCTAGTTTGACATAGAGCAAAGACGAAACACTTGGTAAACCGGACACAAAGAATTTCCTATCACATTGGTAAACTGCAATTAAAGAGTCAACTATCACATTGACCGATCTCCCTTTAAAGACAAAACGTGGTCAACTCTCCTTTCCGAGTTACAACTAAGTGGAAACACTTTCTAAACCGAACTCAAAGAGTCCACTATAACGTTCACCGATCTTCTTATATACTCACCATTCTGAGTTTGAACCGTTTCGAAACATTTGGTAAATCGAACAAAAATAGTTCTTTATCACATTCACTAATCTCTTCTGAATGACTTAATGTATCAACTCTCTAGTCTATGTTAGAACCAAGTAAAAAAACTTGTTAAACCGGAATCAGAGCCTTCACAAACACGTTCACTGATCTACTTTGAAGAACATAATATCATCAACTCTCCATTTAGAGTTAGAACCAAGTCAAAAAACATGGTAATCCGGACTTAAATAGTTCAGCATCATGTTCACGATCTTCTTTGAAGGATTTAACACGGGATCAAATCTCTAGTTTCACATAGAGCAAAGACGAAACACTTGGTAAATCAGACACAAAGAATTCCCTATCACGTTCGACGATCACCTTAGCGGGACTTAACGTGGTCAACTCCACATTCCGAGTTAGAACAAAGATGAAACACTTGGTAAACTGGAATTAAAGAGTCAACTATCACATTGACCAATCTCCCTTTAAAGACAAAACGTGGTCAACTCTCCTTTCTGAGTTACAACTAGGTGTAAACACTTTCTAAACCGAACTCAAAGAGTCCACTATAACGTTCACCGATCTTCTTATATACTCACCATTCCGAGTTTGAACCAAGTCGAATAATTTGGTAAATCGTACAAAAATAGTTCTTTATCACGTTCACTGATCTCTTTTGAATGACTTAATGTATCAACTCTCTAGTCTATGTTCGAACCAAGTAAAAAAACTTGTTAAACCGGAATCAAAGCCTTCACAAACACGTTCACTGATCTACTTTGAATAACATAATATCATCAACTCTCCATTTAGAGTTAGAACCAAGTCGAAAAACATGGTAATCCGGACTTAAATAGTTCAGCATCATGTTCACGATCTTCTTTGAAGGATTTAACACGGGATCAAATCTCTAGTTTGACATAGAGCAAAGACGAAACACTTGGTAAACCGGACACAAAGAATTCCCTATCACGTTAGACGATCTCCTTTAACGTGGTCAACTCCACATTCCGAGTTAGAACAAAGATGAAACACTTGGTAAACTGGAATTAAAGAGTCAACTATCACATTGACCGATCTCCCTTTAAAGACAAAACGTGGTCAACTCTCCTTTCCGAGTTACAACTAAGTGGAAACACTTTCTAAACCGAACTCAAAGAGTCCACTATAACGTTCACCGATCTTCTTATATACTCACCATTCTGAGTTTGAACCGTTTCGAAACATTTGGTAAATCGAACAAAAATAGTTCTTTATCACATTCACTGATCTCTTTTGAATGACTTAATGTATCAACTCTCTAGTCTATGTTAGAACCAAGTAAAAAAACTTGTTAAACCGGAATCAAAGCCTTCACAAACACGTTCACTGGTCTACTTTGAAGAACATAATATCATCAACTCTCCATTTAGAGTTAGAACCAAGTCGAAAAACATGGTAATCCGGACTTAAATAGTTCAGCATCATGTTTGTAACGCCCCAAATTTTATTAGAATTTATTTGGAGTTGATTTGATAGGGTAGTGGACCAAATTGGAGAGTTTTTGGCATAGGGACCATGTTGAGAAGGACTAAAATTGATGTTATAAATACTTAATATAAGATGATTATTATTATTAATATTATTATTATTATTATTAAAAACCAGTTTCTAGGGAAAACCAAAGTGGTTATAGGAGGGAGGAAAAGTAGGAGGAAAAGTAGCGTATGGTTGGGAATTAAAAATCAAATTAAATAAGGAGTGGGGTGTAGTAAATAAATGAGGAGTATTTTAGTTAAATAGGGAGGGATATGAGAAAGTAATAAGGGTGTGCAAATAGGGCCCATTGGAGTTAAGTGACCCAAACCCAATTAATAAAACCTTAGGGTCTTAGGAGAAACCCTCATTAGAGAGAAAAATCAAAAATTAGAAAGTGAGAAGAGGAGAAGAGAGGAACGCGACGGCTAGGGAAAGAAAGAGAGAGGATTGGCGTGAAGATCAAGGAGGAAGGAGGAAAGCTTGGAGTGTTGGGGTCTTGGGAGGATTCTTCTTGAAAGATTAGGTGTCTTCTTCAATTGTAAAAGGTATGGGGGCTCTCTTTCATAGTTAATAATTTATAAACCATGAAATCATAGGGATTAGGTGTTAGGTGTAGTTGTTTAAATTAAATCATGAAGTATTTGAGTGATTGGATGATTGTTTGATTTTATATGTGATTATATTGATTGTTGTATGGAGATTGGAATGTTATTGCATTGATTGTTGATATTAAGGTGTCATAACATGATTTTAATGAAGAATAATAGGTAGAAATAAAGTGATGGCTAGGTGTTTGATGATTTGCTTGAATGAACATGATAATGTTTTACAAGATTGTATGGTGTGGTGTTTTACATGTGAATGTTGTTCTTGATTGTTGGTGTTAAGGTGAGTTACATGAATTTAATGCAATATGGTGTGTAAATGGTGTTTGGTGTTTAAGTGTTGTTGATGTTATTGGGTGTTGATGATGAGCTTTACTTGTTTATGGTTTTTGTGTGTTTTCTGGACACTGTTTCGGTTTTTCTCAACTGGTACTGTTTGGTTGATCCAAAAATTGTGTGGCTAATTGTTTTTGAAAATAGACTTAAGGCCGGTCGTTTTGGCACTGGTTTCGTTTAATTCGGAGTTGTGTAGCTCAAGTTATGAGTCTCCAAAGTTAGGTCAAATTTCTGGAGTCAAACTGGGAGTAGGTTCGGTTTTTGCAGGTTTTGTGTTATCAATTGAACTCCGTTTTGAGTGATTCTTATTTCATTGAAAAATACACTTAATTCTCTACGAAATAGACACTGATTTTACTGAATTTCATTAAGAAATGAGAAAGAAAATTTGGTTGCAAGTTGGGTAAAGCGTTCTGTCCGATTTTGGTACCTCAGTGTAGTGTTTTGAAAAACTGTACCACCTGGACACTTATTTTGAAAAACTAAAATCATAGATAGAAACTACACTCAGAGGGCTTTCCAATGAGTGGTCTTTTGTAATTTTTCGATGTCGCTTTCTATTTTAAATAATTCGCCGAAGTAGGAGTACTGCTGTTGGAATCCAGCACTTTGTGCGGGTGTTGCCAATGTTACCCAAAGTGTCAAAAATACTGTTTTGGTCCCTCTGAACTTTCTAGTCTCCGAGGTGTCAAACTAGTCCCTGGGTGTTAAATTAATCCTTATGATGTCAGATTAGTCCCTAGGTGTCAAATTGGTCCTTGAGGTGTCAAATTAGTCCTTAGGTGTCAAAATGGTCCTTGGGTGTTGAAAGGGTCCCTAGGAGGTATTTTGGTCCTTAGGTGTGGGTTTAGTCCTTGGTGTTGACTTTAGTCCCTGGTGTTGACTTTAGTTCTTTGGTGTAGAATTAGTCTTGGTGATCTTTTAGTCCCTCTAGAATTACTATTTATGGTGTGATGTATTATTGGTGAATAAATATTGGTGAGTTGTGGTCTATGACCTTTCTTTGGTGTTGGTGAGCCCACAAGGCTATTGGTGAGCATGCTATTGCATTATTTTGGTGATTTGGTGTTTCTGGTGCATAGTCATGGTGTCGCATTATCATATGCATATTTTGGTGAATAGGCCTCGGCCTCTTAAATTTTGGTGAATGCCCTCAAGGCTATTTGGTGATGGATCCACATGCATATGCTCGTGGAGTATTGGGTTGCATTTCATACATTACATGCATGTTTTGGAGACTGATTGGGTGTTCATAAACTAATGGTGTATTTGACTGAACTGTATTTACGTGTATTTGTAATCACGTGTGGCTTGTATTTACGTGTAATTGTATTTTCGTGTATCTGTATTAATGGTGTATTTGAATTGATTGTATATCTGGTGTGTCTATTCTACTGTGTTTCTTGCTTTATCTATTATTTCCTATGTATTAGAGACTCACCCTACTGCGTCGTGTTGCTTCGTATGTCGGCAACCTGCAGGTGACGGTGACTGAAGGTGACTAGAGATCCTTCTTCTAGTATGGTCGAGTCGGCTCTGATATGTACCACCGGGGGGATGTTTAGTTGTTATTTCCTTTATATTTTGAACCAAGATGTTAAGTTATTATTTTCCACTGCTGTAGTATTTAGTCCTCGGACATTGTTGGTGCTATGTATCATATATACTAGAGTTTATTTTGATTAATATTTTGGAGTTTTGATTTTGGTGTTTTAAATGTGGCACCCTCAAGTGGTCGCACTAAAAGTTTTTACGCACTCTGATTTTCAATTAATTAAATAGTAGTTATGGTAGAAGGGGGTGTTACAATGTTCACGATCTTCTTTGAAGGATTTAACACGGGATCAAATCTCTAATTTGACATAGAGCAAAGACGAAACACTTGGTAAACCGGACACAAATAATTCCCTATCACGTTCGACGATCTCCTTAGAAGGACTTAACGTGGTCAACTCCATATTCCGAGTTAGAACAAAGATGAAACACTTGGTAAACTGGAATTAAAGAGTCAACTATCACATTGACCGATCTCCCTTTAAAGACAAAACGTGGTCAACTCTCTTTTCCGAGTTACAACTAAGTGGAAACACTTTCTAAACCGAACTCAAAGAGTCCACTATAACGTTCACCGATCTTCTTATAAACTCACCATTCTGAGTTTGAACCAAGTCGAAACATTTGGTAAATCGAACAAAAATAGTTCTTTATCACATTCACTGATCTCTTTTGAATGACTTAATGTATCAACTCTCTAGTCTATGTTAGAACCAAGTAAAAAAACTTGTTAACCAAAATCAAAGCCTTCACAAACACGTTCACTGATCTACTTTGAAGAACATAATATCATCAACTCTCCATTTAGAATTAGAACCAAGTCGAAAAACATGGTAATCCGGACTTAAATAGTTCAGCATCATGTTCACGATCTTCTTTGAAGGATTTAACACGGGATCAAATCTCTAGTTTGACATAGAGCAAAGACGAAACACTTAGTAAACCGGACACAAAGATTTCCCTATCACCTTCGACGATCTCCTTAGAAGAACTTAACGTGGTCAACTCCACATTCCGAGTTAGAACAAAGATGAAACACTTGGTAAACTGGAATTAAAGAGTCAACTATCACATTGACTGATCTCCCTTTAAAGACAAAACGTGGTCAACCTCCTTTCCGAGTTACAACTAAGTGGAAACACTTTCTAAACCGAACTCAAAGAGTCCACTATAACGTTCACCGATCTTCTTATATACTCACCATTCTGAATTTGAACCAAGTCGAAACATTTGGTAAATCGAACAAAAATAGTTCTTTATCACATTCACTGATCTCTTTTGAATAACTTAATGTATCAACTCTCTAGTCTATGTTAGAACCAAGTAAAAAAACTTGTTAATCGGAATCAAAGCCTTCACAAACACGTTCACTGATCTACTTTGAAGAACATAATATCCTCAACTCTCCATTTAGAGTTAGAAACAAGTCGAAAAACATGGTAATCCGGTTTTAAATAGTTCAACATCATGTTCACGATCTTCTTTGAAGGATTTAACACGGGATCAAATCTCTAGTTTGACATAGAGCAAAGACGAAACACTTGGTAAACCGGACACAAAGATTTCCCTATCACGTTCGACGATCTCCTTAGAAGAACTTAACGTGGTCAACTCCACATTCTGAGTTAGAACAAAGATGAAACACTTGGTAAACTGGAATTAAAGAGTCAACTATCACATTGACTGATCTCCCTTTAAAGACAAAACGTGGTCAACTCTCCTTTCCGAGTTATAACTAAGTGGAAATGTAACACCCCATTTCTACCCAGCAATTTAAATCAAAAATCAGAGTATAAAAATAATTTTATTTGAAATCACCCAATGGGATGCTACACAATTACGTCATCAAAATAGCAAAACAAACAATTTAACTCATAACAATAGATTAATACGTAACACCGGAAAACACGTGGAAATAGGACTCTCATAAGTATATTGTTTTAGTCCATGCACTGGAAAACTCATACAACTCGCACCGGAAATGAAAACAGTTTCAAAGAGACAAACAACAGTCTCGTCAATACTATAAAACAATAATACAGAGTTCAACAGTCAAAAGAGATAAACAGTGCTGATCCTAAAACCCATCCCCTAGGTACTACGTATCAGAGCAGACCGACTCGGGGAAAGTGAAGGGAGTAAGCCTTCACTCATGGCTACCTGTGGTAAACAACAACAGAAAGGGGTGAGTCTCAAACCACATAATAAAGACTATAATAAACAGTATATTTAATCACAGCATCACACAAGCACAGTTTACAGCACAACTAGTCAAGCCAATTATCACCAACAACACTCATGCCTTTTATGAGAATGAATGCAATGCAATGCAGTACAGTCATGCATGTGGTACCATTTGCCCCCATGGCATCATCATCAATAAATTGAGTCCACATGACTCTGGCCCCGATGGCCTGGCCCCGATGGCCTCATCATCACAATATAAACGTCGCGACCGCAGCCGAATGTATGCATGAGACTCCATGAACATGCCACACACAATTACACATTATCAACATCATTTCTCACCTCATTGTCAATTTCAGTTTAGCCCCCATGGCTCATGCCCCCATGACATCATCATAAATCATGTCCCAAGGACTAATCACAACTAGAGGACTAAAACCTCACTCAAGGACCTAAACACCACTTAGGACCAAAATAGCACTTAGGGACCAAAACAACACCCTTAGGACCAAAACACCACCTAGGGACTAAAACAGCACACCTAGGACCAAACTGTCACCTTGGGACCAAAACAGCACACTTAGGACCAAACTGTCACCTAGGGACCAAAACAGCACACACCTAGACACAGCGGCACCAGCGCCATTTTTCCCACAAATGGAAAGCGCTGTGCAACACAAAGACACATGGCGCCAAAACTCCAAAGAACTTGGCGCCCGCGGGCACATGACCACACAGCGCCATTTTCACAAAGATTCTAGCCCGCGGGCGGCATGCACTGAGACACAAACTAAGACACAAACCGAGACACGCCTCGAACACAAGCGCATTCTCAGCGCCATGGCAAAGACATTGGCGCCCGCCTAGACACAGCAGCAACACGAGCGCAAAGCAGGCAGCCATTTGGCGCCCTATGCCGCGCCACATGCACCCACACACCACGCACACATTACTGGGCGCCCCAGCGCCATGGGCAGCCAAAATGGCGCCTGTACCTAGACACCACCAACAACCGGCAACTTTGGCGCCAACACAGCGCCACAGTGCAGCCACTTGCACCCTACACTTGCACCAGCACAACCAGCGCATTGGCAGCCACATTTGGCGCCCGCACTAGACACAAAGACACACAAAGACACAGCGCGCATTCTGGCGCTGGGCAGCCATTTGGCGCCCTGCACTCACAAACAAGATGACACAGCGCCACTAGCGCCATTCTCGAAAGCGCAAGACTTGGCGCCCAGTCACTAGCACACACACACAGACACACCACACAGTGCACAGGGCGCCATTTCCTGCAGCATTTGGCGCCCAGGCAGTGAACAAACCTGCACACACTCATCAAGCATAAGGCATGCGGGCGCCATTTTTCAAGAACTTGGCGCCAGCAAAAAAAACACACAACGCACACACAGCAACAGTGACACAGGCGCCATTTCTCTAGGAAATTGGCGCCCGAGGGTACCTAAAGTGCCCTAACTCAAATTCATCCATTTTTTCTCAACTCTAATTATCAAATATCACTCCAACACACCTCATAATCATGCCAACACGTCAATTAAGCATTTCAATCAACAAACATACATCAAATTCAAAATCAACATATTATAAACCCTAACTCTAACATATGAATCGATTTCATGCTCTTATTCAAATTAAATCCATCAAAACAAGCATACAACAATCAAATTCATCATCAACGAATACCAATAAGGACCCTATGATCTATATACGACCTATTATACTCTCTATTATAAGGTGAGACCCCCTTACCTTAATTAAACCGTAGAAAATCCTTTTCACAGAGTCACCTACAAAACCTCAGCAACAATGGAGCTCTCCTCTTCTCCTTGCTTTGTGCGATCCAACTCTTCCTTCTTCTCTCTCTATTGCGTCGTTTCTCTTCTCTCTTTCCTTCTCTCTTTCGTTTCTTTCTTTCTTTTGGCAAATGGTGCGAATTGCACCAACCCTAGGAGCCTAAGTCATTGGGCTTGTGTTCCTGGGCCAATACTCGCAGTCCCGGTATTACCAATACCACTCCCTTCAATTAAAATAAAATACTACATTATAATTTAATATAATTAACATTAGTGCAACACTTTAAATAATTTAATCAATTACTTAATTAAATCATTTAGGGTGTTACAACTCTCCCCCACTTAGGAAATTTCGTCCTCGAAATTCATACCTGAGTCAAATAGCTCTGGATAAGACTCCTGCATCTTGCTCTCCAGCTCCCAAGTCATGCTCTCACCAGCAGCTCCCAACCACACTACATTGACTAAGGCAATGTCCTTCCCTCTCAGCACCTTCACCTCTCTATCCTCAATCCTCACTAGCATAGTCTCCACAGTGAGGTTCTCACGTACCTCCACATCATCCATGTGAATCACATGAGACGGGTCTGGAATGTACTTCCGAAGCTGTGACACGTGGAACACGTCGTGCAAGTTCGAAAGATTAGGTGGCAGAGCCACCCTATAAGCAACCTTTCCAACCCTCTCAGTGATCTGGTACGGTCCAATAAATCTCGGAGTCAACTTCTTTGCTTTCAGTGCACGCCCAACACCAGTCATTGGCGTGACCCTCAAGAAGACATGCTCACCAGCCTGAAATTCCAAGTCTTTCCTCCTCCTATCATGATAGCTTTTCTGCCGACTCTGTGACTCTTTCATTTTCTCCCTGATCATTTTTACCTTCTCTGTAGTCTCCCTAACAACTTCTGGTCCAAGAACAACACTCTCACCAGACTCATGCCAACACAAAGGAGTCCTACACCTCCGCCCATACAGTGCCTCGAAAGGAGCCATCCCTATACTCGAATGGTAGCTGTTGTTGTAAGTGAACTCAATCAATGGAAGATGTGTATCCCACGCACCTCCCTGCTCTAGCACACATGATCTCAATAAATCCTCCAAGGACTGAATGGTTCTCTCCGTCTGTCCATCAGTCTGAGGATGATAAGCTGAACTCAACCTCAATCTAGACCCCAATGCCTCCTGCAAGCTCCTCCAAAAGTCAGAAGTAAACCTAGGGTCTCTATCAGATACAATACTCTTCGAGACACCATGCAGCTTCACAATGACCTGAATGTATATCTCGGCCAACCTCGACACCGGATAAGTGATGTTGATAGGAATGAAATGAGCAGACTTAGTCAACCTATCCACAATCACCCAAATAGAGTCAAATCCCCTCACAGTGTTTGGCAACCCAGTCACAAAATCCATGGAAATGCTATCCCACTTCCACTCCGGAACCTCTAATGGTTGCATCAACCCTGCAGGCTTCTGGTGCTCATTCTTTGACTTCTGGCAAGTCAAACAGGCATAAACAAACTGTGCTACATCCTTTTTCATACCAGGCCACCAGAAAAATTCTTAAAATCATGATACATTTTGGTTGCACCCGGATGAATACTCAACTTGCTCCTATGGCTCTCCTCAAGTATCATCCTCTTCATCTCATCATCATCAGGAACACAAATTCTGTCCCTGAATCTCAGCACCCCTTGGGAATCCAATCTGAAATCCCCATCCACAGCTTGATTACCTGCAACTAACAAGTCAACAAGCTTCACATCCAACTTCTGGGCGTCTCTGATACTAACCAAGAAGTCATTACCAATCCTCAGCATACCCAGTCTGACACTCTGTGGTGTCACTTCACACACCAAGCTCAAATCACGGAATTGCTCAATCAACTCCAACTCCTTGACCATCATTGCTGACATATGTAAAGTTTTCCGACTTATAGCATCAACCACGACATTAGCTTTGCCGGGATGATAGTTCAAGCCGAAATCATAGTCTTTCAGCAGCTCTAACCAACGTCTCTGCCTCATATTCAACTCCTTCTGGTCAAACAGATACCTCAAACTCTTGTGGTCACTGAACACCTCAAACCTAGTACCATAGAGATAGTGCCTCCAAATCTTCAACACAAACACAATAGCAGCCAGCTCCAAATCATGAGTAGGATAGTTCTTCTCATGTGTCCTCAACTGTCTGGACGCATAAGCCACTACCTTCCCATCCTGCATCAACACACCTCCCAAACCTATCTTGGAAGCATCACAATATACAACAAAAGGTTGATCCGGCACAGGCAACACTAGCACTGGAGATGTTGTCAACCTCCTCTTCAACTCATTGAAGCTCTCTTCACACTTTGCATCCCACACAAAAGCTTTTCCCTTACACGTCAATTGAGTCAACGGAAGGGCTAGCTTAGAGAAACCCTCAATGAACCTCCTATAGTAACCAGCCAACCCCAGAAAGCTTCTGATCTCAGTCACAGACTTTGGGCTCTCCCACTGCAATACTGCATCCACCTTGGCTGGGTCCACAGCTATACCATCACCAGAAATAATATGACCCAAGAAGGTTACCTCATTCAGCCAGAATTCACACTTTGACAATTTAGCATACATCTTCTTCTCTTTCAACACCTCTAGCACCAACCTCAAGTGCTCTGCGTGCTCCTCCTCAGACTTAGAGTACACCAGAATGTCATCAATAAAAACAACCACAAACCGATCCAAGTAGCTATGGAAAATACGGTTCATGTACTCCATAAACACCCCTGGTGCATTGGTGACACCAAACGGCATTACAGAGTACTCATAATGCCCATACCTCGTTCTGAACGCTGTTTTCTGGATATCTTCATCTTTCACTTTGATCTGATGATAGCCTGACCTCAAATCAATCTTGCTAAAAACCTTAGCACCCACCAGCTGGTCCATCAGATCATCAATTCTCGGAAGAAGATACTTATTTTTGATAGTCACCTTATTCAGTTGCCTATAATCCACACAAAGACGCATACTCCCATCCCTCTTCTTCACTAACAAAACCGGAGCTCCGCATGGTGACACACTAGGCCTCACAAATTTCTTCTCAAGAAGCTCTTCTAGCTGCTTCTTCAATTCAGATAACTCAGAAGTTGACATCCGGTACGGTGCCATAGACACAGGCCTAGTACCAGGCATAAGATCAATCCCAAACTCGACTTCCCTCTCTAGTGGCACACTAGGAATCTCATCAGGGAACACTTCAGGGAACTCACACACCACCTGCAACCCTTCAACCACAGCTTGGTTCTCAGCAGACATAGATGCCATCAAAGCAAACAGATGACCACCCTCCTTCATAACCTTATGCAGCTGGCCCGCAGACAACAAAACAGACTCTTCCTCTTCTGGAGGAAGGAAACTCACAGACTTACTGAAACAGTTGATGTGCACATGGTTATCTACTAACCAGTCCATACCAAGAATAACGTCTAACCCACCCAAAGGCAAACAGATAAGATCAACCAGAAAATCTCTACCGAAGACTGACAGAGGACACTTAGTACACAATAGAGAGGTAGTCACCGAACCCTTAGCTGGAGTGTCGATAACCATTCCCCTCTTCATAGTAGACAATACTAAATTCAACTTTTCAGCACAGATGGCAGCAATAAAAGAGTGCGTAGCACCCATATCAACTATAGCAACTAAAGGGGTACCATAAATAAAGCAAGTACCTCTAATCTCATTGGCCTCCTCTGAACCTGCTAGTGCAAAAACTCTTCCACTGGACCTCTCCTGCTTTGGTTTAGTACACTTGGAGCTAAAGTGACCAGCTTCACCACAATTGAAACACACTGCCTCCTTGCGATCACAATCGGATGCCATGTGACCTTTCCCACAACGGAAACATATTCTTACCCCAGTCTTGCAATCAAAACTCTTGTGACCCGGCTTGCCACACTTGAAACACACAATGTTAGCGGGAGCATCTCCCCCAATTGGCTTCTTGCCATCAGCAGACCTCTTACCATCAGCTGACCTGCTACCACTAGCATACCTCTGTTTACCTCTATCAACAGACACCTCATATGGCTTACCCCTATTCTGAATTTACCCCTCTGGTCTCTCATGACTCTAGAGCGAGCATTGCTGTCTTCTTCATAGATCCTGCAGCAGTCAATCAAAACCGCAAACACCCTGATTTTCTGATACCCAATAGCTTGCTTGATATCAGCCCTCAACCCATTCTCAAATTTGATGCACTTTGAGAATTCTGAACCAGCCTCAGTATAGTAGGGATACAACTTAGCCAGTTTTGTGAACCTGGCAGCATACTCAGAGACAGACATATTTCCTTGCTTCAGCTCAAGGAACTCCATCTCTTTCTTCCCCCTGACATCCTCCGGAAAGTACTTCCTCAAGAACTCCTTCGGAACACAGCCCAAGTAATGCCTTCATTGGCGCATCCAATCTCTCTCTGGCCTCCAACCACCAGTCATCAGCCTCCTCTGCTAAAGTATGCGTACCATACCTGACTTTCTGCTCATCATTGCAGTCCATTACCCTGAAGATTCTCTCAATCTCCTTCAGCCATGCCAAAGCACCATCTGGGTTGTACCTCCCCTTGAAGGTAGGAGGTTCTCTCTCCTCAAACGTCGCGGACTACGAGTCCCAAAGATTCTCACCAACATTCTCGCTGGTTCCCCATAACTCCGAGCTATGGCTTGCAAAGCCTCAAAGAAGAGCAAAGATCAACTCTCCTAGCCATATCAACCTAGCAACTGCAAAGATAAACAACAATTCAGAACTAATTTAAGAACACCTAGTTGTCATACACAATATGACAGACAGACTTGGTCGGACAGACCGAACTTTTGCTCTGATACCACTAATGTAACACCCCATTTCTACCCGGCAATTTATAAATAAAATCAGAGTTTCAAAAATTTATTTCAATGAGATGCTACACATCAAAACAACTACAAATAAACAATTTAATTCATAACACTAGATTAATATGTAACACCAGAAAACACGTGGAAATAGGACTCTCATAAGTATATTGTTTTAGTCCATGCACTGGAAAACTCATACAACTCGCAGCGGAAATGAAAACAGTTTCAAAGAGACAAACAACAGTCTCGTCAATACTATAAAACAGCAATACAGAGTTCAACAGTCAAAAGAGATAAACAGTCCTGATCCTAAAACCCATCCCCTAGGTGCTACGTATCAGAGCAGACCGACTCGGGGAAAGTGAAGGAAGTAAGCCTTCACTCATTGCTACCTGTGGTAAACAACAACAGAAAGGGGTGAGTCTCAAACCACATAATAAAGACTATAATAAACAGTATATTTAATCACAACATCACACAAGCACAGTTTATAGCACAACTAGTCAAGCCAATTATCACCAACAACACTCATGCCTTTTGATCGTACCTTGACCAATGAAGTGTTGAAGTAGTTGTTGTCTCGTTGACTGGGTCGGTCGTTGAATGAGTGAAAGGAACGGTTCTGGCTTCACGCTGAGCACCTCGGGTGGTACCTGCAAAGACACTCCGACGATCTAGTGAGAGGTCGCTCGGGCAGATAACACAAGGTAAGAGAACGTACCTGATGCCATGTATGAATGGCGTATATATACCGCGAGGTCCGACCGCTTTGCGAAGTTTTCGGCGGCGAATTGCGCTCCAAGCGGCGTGTTTGGGCGGTCATGATGGGCCGGGCGAAGGCCCAATGCTTTGCTGGCGATTCGATTTGCTGATACACCCAGGAACAGTTGCCCCCCAAGCCTAGGTCGCTTAAGAGCGGGCTGAGGCTTGAATCGATGCCCCCAGGAGTAATGTTACCTTGTTGAGATGGACGCGGCCGTTGGTTCTCTTGGTTGAACGATCTCGGCCGCTCGTCAACCGTCGGCCGTGCTGACGCGACGGTTGGTCTTTACTGACATTTAAGACGTGACGTTTGATGTTTCCGAGGTTGTCCGAAGACGGCTATTGGTGGGAAGGTGAAGCGTTGCGACGCTTCGTCTCCCGGTCCCTTTCGCGCCATAGGTCCTCACTATAAATACCCCGTCAGTTGAGATCATTTCTCACACTTTCACGAATTGCTCTGCCAGCGACCGACTCGTCTGCCGCCGACTTGCATCCGTAGCTACTTTTGTCTTTTCGCGACCGATCTACTACATCTGTTTAAGGTATGGATCGATCTCTTTTGCTTTTTAACTTGAGTTTTTCGTTGAATGTACTTCGCGCTTTTCCACGCCTCGTGGTAGGGGGTATCAGGTCCGGGGACGGCCATGTCGCCCCCTCTCACGAGTATTCTACTCGATCGACCTGACTCGATCCCTCTATCACAGGTGCTTTTGCATGCCACGGACGAAACTGACCGCCCGTCTTCCCGGCAGACCGTTTCAATCTTTTGCTACCTACATGACGAGGCCGTCCGAGCCCAATCCCCACGAAGAGGAGTCTAAGTCGTCTTCGGGCGACAACAATTCTGGTTCTTCGAGCAACAGTTCTTCGAGTAGTACGAGCTCGAGTTCCCACTCTTCTGGCCGAGGGTCGGCTAGCTTGAAGAGTTCTAGCTCTAAGTCCGTCCATTCTGACGTTCGGTCGTGCAACACTCCACCACCGGAGACAGTCGTGTCTCGAGCGGGAGTAGAGGAAGATGTAGAGGTGGTGATTATTGATGACGACGAAGTGCAAAGTACCATCCAAGCCGCGGACGAGGGGATGGTGGAAGTCGAAAGTGGCCGAGCTGAAGAAGCCAACGAGGAGGCGGTAGCTCAGCCCGCGGCTAGCTCTTCTGGTCGAGAGGCCAATAACGAAGGAGGGTCAAACGAAGAGGCGGCCGACGTTCAAATCGATGTAGCCCGAGACCCATTCTGACATGTCTTGGGTGTCGAGACTCTTCGCCACACCGAGTATACTTACGGTCGGCCACCTCGCTTTGCCCGACCTTGAGTGTCGCCTCAATGAATCACCGGTTTGGAGGGTGAGAGGCATGAAAGATGGAGAAGACATTGCAACTTATTCCAAAGAATCTTAAGTTCACGATGTATCGGATCGTGCTCGAGAGGATGAACATCGCCCCACCTTTCACCGAGTTTCAACGTGGACGTTCTGCGTCATATCGGGTCGCCCCTCTCAACTCCATCCCAATGCTTGGGCCTTCTTAAAAACTTTCAAGTCCCGTTAACCAAACTTGGTCTGGGCGGTGTGTCGATCATGCTATTCTTTGCCCTCTTCGAGCTAAGCCGGCTCGGGGAGAAAGCGAACAAGGAGATTAGGGAGCGGTTTCTTTTCAAGATGCGTAAGACTCAAGACCGGTGATTTCAAAGCTTATCAAGAGTCATTTGGCGCGGCTGGAGAGGCCACTACTTTTGGATCGTTCCCACCAAGGAGGCGGTAAGGCCATATCCGAGGTCCAACCGGACGGGATGCTCGGTCCCCCTTACTTCCCAATTATGTGGAATGAAGCACACTTCTTCAGGAGGCCGGGCGATTACATCTATTCTGCCAAAGATCTGGGCGAGGCCGACTTGGGATCTTTGGAGATGATTAAAGCTTTGGCGGGCATGCTGCCCCCAGACCCTAAGGGCGACATACCTTGCCGTCCCTTCGTCTTGCTCGATGGCCGGGCTTTGGAGGCCGAGATTGGATTGCTTCTGACCTTTGCCTTTATATTTTGTTGTCAATGTTCTCTTCTAACTCTTAAGTTGTTGTGTTGCAGAAAGAATGGCCGGAAAGTCGTGGGCCGTGCTTGAGTCGGTTCTGAAACCCGCTGCAACTCCAGGGGCCAAGAGATTTGAAGGACCTCGGCCAAAGGGCGATCTGGAAGGTTCCTCAAAGGTGCCCCCTACTCCCAAGAGTCTGGGAAAAAAGCCAATTTCAGCTGTCCGGTCGCCCCCTCGCCAAGACGATCGCTCCCAAAAGCGGGCCAAGCTCGATGATCGGAGCTTGAACCCGGCTAAGGAGGAGATTCCTATTCTCTCGCTCGAGGGTTTAGGACAGGTCGAGTTGGAGTGGTTCAGGAAGAAATCCATGGCCTCAGGCTTTCTCTGCATGGGAGTAGACAAAGTCATGGAAGAGTGGTGGCGAAAGTGAAGGTATTTTACTTTTTATTTTCCTAGCCATTGTCACTTTTCGTCTTTGTTCGACCGACAAACAATCCATCGCTCTTTGCTTGCAGGGGCTCGGGCTGAGAAAGAGAAGGCCTTGGCTGAGGCGCAGCAAAGGTATGACAAACTTGCCAAAGCCAAGAAAGATGCTCTTCAGCGGGGAGAGGAGGACCGGGCCAAACTATCCAAGAGGAACAAGGAACTCGCCGGTCAGGTGACAAATCTGAAGAGTGACGTCGAAGCCTTAGAGAAGGATAAAGCCAGGCTGGAGACCGAGAATGCCGAGCTAGAGGCTCGAGTTCGAACAATAGCTGAGCATGCTCGGAATGCAGCGATCGAGGAGTTCTACAACGCTCTCGGTCAGGTGCGGGCACTGAATGCAGATCTGAAGATCAATTTTGATGACAAGATGATAAAGCCCGCCCTTTACGTTGATAACAACAAAATCATGCTGCCCGAGGAACTTGATGATCAGGGTAATGTTGTCCGCCCCGCCTCGGTTCTTTTCTGAAGCCCGCCTACGAGCGGTGTAATTTTTGTAATAGTTTAACTTGCCTTCGGGCACAACAATTTATAAGCTGCCTTCGAGCAGTGAGATGTTTGAGCGCTCGGTGTCGACCGGGCGTCTCAGTTTTGTAATGACATTTTATCTTGTCCTTTATTTCATCTACTTGAATTCGCGTTGTTATGTCTGTGTATTTTGTACATTTATTTGTCTAAGTTTCGTATTCGTACGCGCTCGGCGGCCGTTTTATGCTCTATCGAAAGCGCTCGTACACGATTGGGCCATTTCGATGACA
Organism: Oxytropis ochrocephala; assembly: GCA_020916435.1. Classification (NCBI taxonomy): domain Eukaryota; kingdom Viridiplantae; phylum Streptophyta; class Magnoliopsida; order Fabales; family Fabaceae; genus Oxytropis; species Oxytropis ochrocephala. The sequence continues at coordinate 74,934,509 of CM037092.1, forward strand.
CTCGATCGGGCCATTTCGATGGCTTTGTTGGGATCATTTCGATGATCTCTCGAGGTAGGTCGTTTCGACGCCTACTATAACGGGCTATTACTTAACCTTGGGCCATTTTCGATGGCGCCGCTCGAGTCAACTCGGTGACCGTTGCTTGCGCCGCTTCGGTGGCACACGCCATGCATCGCTTCGACGACCGAAGTTTCGCGGGTTATTTGACCCTTGGGCCATTTCGATGGCACTCGAGTTAGATCGTTTCGACGATCCGCTCGTGTTCGATAAACCTTCGATCGCGCTCCTTTGCCACGAGCATACTTGAGCGACCGTGCATACATTCCTTGCGAGAAAGTAAATAACACATCATATTTTTAAAGTCGTCGCCTCAGTAAAAAACCCAGTGGGAAAAAGAGCGCCTGCCTGCTTTTCATTTATCGACCGGTCGTTCATTACATTCAAATCGTTCATTACATTCAAACGTAATATTTTCTGAGTTTCTGTGCATTCCATGTTCGGGGATAGTCGCCCCATCCATGGTTTCCACTCGTATGCCCCCTTTCATTCTCTTTTGATGACCGTATGGACCTTCCCAATTTGGTGCCGCTTTCCTCGTCGAGCATTCTTGTTTCCTACATCCGCGCGCCTCGGGACGAAAGTGGCCGACCGAGAAATCTCTCTTCGAACTCGAGCGTTGTATCCATTTGCGACCTTCTGTTTGATCAATTGCTCTCTTAGTGATGCTTTGGGCACGCAGCTCTTCCACTGAGTCCAACTCTTCTCGTATAGCTCGGGCGTTGTTAACCACCGTAGGGGATTCAAAGTTCTCCAATTTAGTTCGCCCATTTCTATGGGTATCACAAAGATCGCCCCATATACCGATCGAAGGGGACTCCCGATGCGTTGAATGAGGGGTTGTCCTGTAAGCCCATAGAACGCGATCGCGCTCTTCGACCAGTTCCTTTCGCTTCATCGAGTCTTCGCTTCAACCCACGCAGATAACTCTGTTGGCGCCTACTTGGCCGTTTGTTCGAGGGTGCTCGACCGAGGTGAACTTATTTGTTTTTACCCCTAAGTCGGCCAACATTTCTCTCGAACCTTTGTCTCGCGAACCGGGTGTCGTTGTTGTCAGTTATTAATTGCTGAGGGATCCCAAAACGGGCCAACACACACCGGCCGAAGAATTTGCTTACTTTTGCCGATGTGATGGTTGCAAGAGGCTCGGCCTCGATCCACTTTGTGAAATAATCTACCGCCACGATCAAGAACTTGAACTGGCCTGGAGCAGGTGGAAACGGGCCTAGCAGATCCATGCCCCACCAGGCGAACGGCCAAGGTGAGACAAGACTTTGTAGCTCTGAGGAGGGTGCAATGTGGACATCAGCATGTACTTGACATTTTTTGCACTTCTGAACAAGCTTCTTAGCATCCTCGTCCATGGTCGGCCAGTAATAGCCGGCCCTGAGAGCTTTCTTAGCTATGGAACGTGCACCTTGGTGACTTCCGCAAACACCTTCATGAATATCCCTCAACACATGGTCGCCGACCGACGTAAGGCATCTTAACAATGGAGAGGAGAATCTCTTTCGTATAACTTTCCTTCTATTACCGAATACTTGGTCGCTCCGAGCTCGACCAACTTTGCTTGCCGGATCGCTTTCGGTTCTTCCCCTTCAACAATGTATCTCGGGATAGGGGCGATCCAATCGAATCTGGATTGACACACGTAACGCCAACGATCGGCTTGGCTTTGGTCGACACACTCGGCCGATTTAGAGTCTCCGAATCAAACTTCGTGATTCCCGGGGTCTTTGTACTTGCAAGTTTTGATAGAATGTCCGCTTCGAACATTTTCGGTCCGAGGCACATGAGTCACTTCTCGCCTTGGTCGAATCGCTGAGAAGCTCTCTTACTCGCTAGGTAACTTTTCAAAGCATGTCGCCCTTAGCATCATATAATTCTTTGATCCGCGAGACAACAAGTAAGGAGTCGATCGAAGTTCAACCCGATCGACATTGAAGTCCTGGCGAGTGCGCAGCAGTTACTATGCATGCCTCATACTCGGCCCGATTGTTTGATGTATGGAAAGCGAAAGTTAAAGACACCTCCACCGCTGTGCCTTCGAATTTTCTAATATTAGGCCCGCTCCACTTCCTTTCTTTGTTGGACGACCCATCTACATGTAGGATCCGTGTCGTTGTGGTTTGATCTTTCTCGAGTCGAGTCATTTTCGCTATAAAGTCGGCCAACACTTGCGCCTTTGCGGCCGATCTTGATTCAAATTTGATCCCAAATTCATCGAGCTCTCATCGCCCACTTTATCATTCGTCCCGCCAGATCCGCCGATGTAGGACTTGCTCGATTGGTCGACGGTCCTTACCACGACTGGTGGGCCACAAAGTAGGGTCTCAATCTTCGAGCAAAGAACTCAGGAGTGCAAGAGCAAACTTCTATTTTTACGGTACTCGGCTCGGGCCCTCGCAAACACTTTACTAATAAAGTAGACCGGATTCTTTTTTAGATCGTTCTCTCCGACTAGCACGGCACTCGTAACTTCTTCCGTTATAGCCAAGTATGAGATACGACGCCTCGCCGACAACGGCTTGGTCATAATTGGTGGGCTAGTCAAAGCTCCCTTCAACTCGCCCAATGCTTGCGGCACCGGTCGGCCCACTCAAAGTCTACGTCTTTCTTAAGGAGTCGAGCATTGGAAGCGACTTGCGAGCCGCTTTTGGTATGAATCGACAGAGCTGCTACCATCCCGCTCACCGTTGGATTTCTTTTTTTGGTCTTTGGCGGCCTCATGTCGGGCGATCGCCCTACATTTCTCGTGGTTTGCTTCTATCCTCTTTCGGTTAGGTGGAAGCCCAAAATCTAAGCCCTCACCCAAAGGTACACTTCTCGGATTTCACCGAGTGAATTCTTCCTAGCTTCTTCAAAGATTTCCCTCGTGTCGCTCACATGATCGGATCGGTCCCACTTTTGATGATCATGTCGCCCAAGTACACCTCGAGAGATTCGACCGACCGCCTCTTGAAAATTTTGTTCATCATTCGCCGTAAGTCGCTCCGGCGTTCTTTAGCCGTAAAGGCATCACCTTATCTTGAAAATTTCCGATCCGTCATGAAGGCCGTCTTGTGTCGATCGGGTGGATACATCGTGATCTCGATTGTATCCCGAGTAAGCGCCCAAGAAAGACAATAATTTATAGCCCGAGGCGCCATCGACCAATTTGTCAATGTCATACTGTGGAAGGCATCCTTCGGGCATGCCTTATTTAGGTCGGTGTAGTCTACACACATTCTCCATTTGCCATTCTTCTTTTTAACCAACACGACATTGGATAGCCGTGTCGTGTACTTGATCTCTTCTATGAAATTGGCCTTTATGAGGTCCTCAACGGCCTTTGCGTGCGGCTTGAGATTTTTCCTCGTTCTAAGTTTCTTCTTTGAGCGATCGCTTAACCCCTTCATCGACTGAAAGTTGATGGCAGGCTACTTCGATAGGAATGTCGGGCATGTCTGATGCCTGCCATGCGAACAGGTCAGCATAGTCTTTCAAACATTGCACAAGGTCTTGCTTTACGTGCTCTCGCGGTCGCTACCGAAGCTTAATCGTCTTTGTTGGGTCGTCTCCAACCGCACATCTATCGATTCTCCATGAGGTTCTCGGTCTTTTAAGCCGATTCTTAAGCTCTCGAGCTAAAACATCATCGTCGTCTCTTCGGGTCATTTATGCGGATCGTAACGAGCGTCTGGATCGCGAGATTTACTTGGTGGCCTTCATTTGGTGCTTTGAGCATTTGGGCCACGATCTACCTCATCACAAATTTCCTGATATAGGGCGTGGCTTCGCCTTGCTGATTCTAAGTCGGCCGCCAGGGTGACTACCTGGTTGTCTTTGCTGTAGAATTTCATCTTCAGATGTACTGTCGATGCAACGGCCTCTAGCTTGCTTGCCCAAAGTCGGCCTACCAATGATGCATTGATAGCAGGATTTGATGGGAAGTACAAGGAACGCCGTCGGACCGCCCCGCACATGGTACTTTCCCGGTGTCATCACCAAATGTGACTAAAAGCTCGATCGTTCCCAACGGGTAGGTGGTCGCCCGTTGAAGCTCGTTAGAGGAGTGGGCTCTACCGAGGATTATCTCGCTTCGATCAACTTTTAGCTTGTCAATCAGTTCAACAAACATGATATCGGCCGAGCTGCCTTGGTCGACCAGAATTCTTTGCACCTCTGTGTTGGCCATAACTGCTCTTATCACCAACGAGACATAACCGCTCTGGCTTGCCATCGTGTGAGTCGTTATCCCCAAAAGAGATGGGAGGTCTATTCGAGACCGGTCTTTCGCTGAAGTTGATGCGACCATTAGAAGTTCATCCCATTTTCTCTTGGTGGCTTTGTTGGATTCCTCGCGATCCAACGGGTTCCCACCATGAATTACCATCGCAACATTCCGGCCTTTAGATCGCCGGAGTGTCACGATCTTCGATCGGTATTTGTCTTGGGTGCTCTCTATGGCTAGAGGACCCTTTCTCTCCGTCTTGATCAAAGTTCTTTTGTTTTCTCGAGGCGGGCGCCTTCCTCCGACCTCACATACTTATCCAACTTGCCTTTCGAATGAGTTCTTCAATATCGTCTTTGAGGGCCATACGATCGTTGGTATCATGACCCTTGCTCTTGTGGTAGCGGCAATACCTTTTGGTCGGCCGTGCCCCTTCTTGAGCACGAGTGGATCGAGCCGCTTTACTCCTACGAATTCATTGTTCTGGCACTCACTGTAGATCTGTGCAATGGAAGTGTTCAGCGAAAGTACGATGGTCAAATTTCTTGTCTCTCAAGTCCGGGTTGTCTCGGCGACCTTCATGCCCTTTAGACGCTTACTCGGTCTTCCTTCTTCGCGCGCGGGCGGCCTTCCTTGCGACTAAAGTCTCTTCATACGCCATGTGGACGTTTGCCTTGTTAGGAAATAAGCGAGATCGATAATGGTTAAGAGTGAATTCTCTACGAACCGGTGGTCCGGTCGAATACCACACTTCAGATATTTTAACTTGTCCTTGTCTGACAAGTCACGAACGGACTTGGCCTCCGTGTTAAACCGGTCGATGTACTGCCTCAGGGTTTCATTATCCCCTTGAACAATGGAATCCAAGTGCTCTTCAAATCGATATTGGCAGCGATTTGCGGTGTAGTGAGACAAGAAGATTCTGATCAAGTCTTCCCATGATGATATGGTGTTGGGCCGAAGGGATTCCCACCACTCCAATGCTCGGCCGTCCAACGACTGAGGAAACAGCCTGCATTTCATGGTCGGTCCCAGCTCTCTGTAACAGCAGTAATTATTAAAATACCGGAGATGCTTGTCTGGATCGCTACGGCCATCGAACTTGTTTAGGTTAGGCGGCTTCCTCAAATCTCTCGGAATTCTGTAACGCCTGATTTCTCTAGTGAATGGGCCGTGCTCGTTCTGAATGCCGTTCGACCCAAAGGGTTGCATAGCGAGGCAAGCCTCGTTGCCCGGTGATGCGAAAATTGATCTAGAAGAACTTGCAATCAGCACACGTGACAACCAAGAAGTTAAGGGCGTGGGATCCTTTGCTAGCCATCATCAAGAGCTGAGTTTAATTACTTGGATATTTTAAATCATTTTATCACCAATTTAAATAAATCAACCTTTCATTTGCTTGATCGAGTTACAAAGGAGCAATAAGGAGAATTCAAGGCAACTCTAGAACTTCCGGACATCATGAGAAAAGAAGTTACATAGTGATGGAATAAATTACTTGTTTAATTGTCTTTTCATTTCCAGTTTTAATAAGCTAAGTTAGCATTCTTTGTAAGCTAACTTCAGCCATATAGTTCGACTATATATATGCCTTGTATTCTGGTCTTTGAAAAATAAGAAATCAGTTCAAGAAACATAGAATTTGTGTCTACATTTTCGCACGGTTATTTGCAAGCGTCGTCTTGAAAATAATCCGATTAGCTCAATTGGTGTTGAGTGCTAATCTCTTTGTTAAACTATTGGTGTAGTTTAACATTGCCTATCCCTTTCTATTTCACAAAAACAAAAAACTATCCAAAACACTTAGCCTAAAAATGACTAATATGGGTTGCACCTAGTACATTCGGTATTAGTTGTTTGCTTCCGCTACCCTTACGAATTAAGCACTAGAATTCGTGATCATTTGTGGTATCGAGCTTGACTCACGAACCCTTGTTACGTGACAATGGTGGATTTCAACAAATGATGATTTCTTGGCCAAATTGCGTGAAGCCTTAAGAAGCGTCGGTGTGGGAGATGATCGATGGAGGACTAGAAGGGGTGAACCACGCCCAAACGTGGATGAGTTCAAAATCACCGAGCTACCGAATTCAATGGCAAGTGCGGACCGGAGGTTTATCTCGGAATGGGAGCGTAAGATCGATAGAAAGTTTGATTTCAAGGATCTTGACGATGAAAAGCGTTGTAAGTATGCTATTCTGAAACTTAGCAAAAGTGCATCATTGTGGTATGAGGGTTTGAAGGCTCAAAGAATACGAGATAGGAAGGAGAAAATCAGTTCTTGGGAGTCCCTGAAAAGAAAGTTGCGCAAAAGGTATGTGCCATCGAACCACAGATTGAACTTGTATAAGAAGATTTCAGATTTAGTACAAGGCAAAATGAGTGTTCTTGAGTACCTTGATGAATTGAAAACCTATGTTTAATGGGTGAGTTGGAGGAAAATGAAGAGAAAAAAATGAGTCGTTTTCTTTGTGGTCTGAATAAGAACATAGCCTTTGCTGTTGAGCTATGTAATTATACTGATTTCGACACTTTGTGTACCTTGTGTTTAAAAATTGAAAATCAGAATAAGAGCAGATATAATGCTGGAAGTTCAAGTGGTTGGTCCAAGGAAGGTGTGTCGAGTGGTGCAAATGCAGCCCCACAGCACTAAGCCAAATGTGACTCAACCAAAACAGATGAACCTACTTCTAAAAGCGGTCTAGTGGTTGCACCCAAAGAGACTAGCCTGTCGAAGGTTAGGTGTTTTAAGTGTCAAGGCTTTGGACACTTTGCTAGAGCTTGTCCTAATCAACGAGTCGTGACCCTCAGAGAAGCGGTTAGCATGCGTGATGAGTTGGTTAAGGAAGGGGAAGAATCTGGTGGCAATGTTGACATGGATGGACCTGAAATTGTTGAAGACGTCGAGGATGAGGTAGAAGAATATGGACCTCCCATCTATGATACTTTGGTGCTTAGAACCTTACAAGCTAAAACTGCACCCTTGGATGGGGATCAAAGGGATCAGATTTTCTACACTAAGTGCCAAGTGAAGGACAAGTGGTGTAGTGTCATTGTGGATGGAGGTAGTTGTACCAATGCGACTTCAATCGAAATGGTGTCTAAGTTAGGATTGCTCACAATAAAACATCCTAGACCTTATGCATTACATTGGTTGGACAATGGGAGTAGTATAAAAGTTACAAGCGAGTTGTTCGTGGGGTTAACCATGGGGTCTTATGTTGATGAGATCGTGTGTGATGTTGTGCCTATGGATGCGAGTCACATACTTTTGGGACGTCCTTGGCAATTTGATAGAGATGTGATGCATAGGGGAAGATCAAATGAGTATGAATTGAACTACAAAGGTAAGAGGATTGTGCTGAAACCTATGGCATCAAATGAAGTCTGTTCCATGACTACAAAAAGAGGTAAAAGTCCTAGCCTCACTATGTTTGCTAACTGAAAATGAAGAAAAAAATGCTATTGATAATGGTGAACTAGTTTACATGTTGGTTGCAAAGAATGCTAAACAGGATGATATTGAAACTCCTCTCAAACAACAATTGGAGGCTGTCTTGGATAAGTATGAAGATGTGTTTCCAAATGAGCTACCAATTGGTTTGCCACCTATTCGTGGAATTGAGCATCAAATTGATCTAATTCCGGGAGCTCCATTACCAAACAAGGCTGCCTATAGGTGTAATCCGGAGGAGACAAAAGAGTTGCAACGGCAAATTGAAGAATTGATCAGTAGGGGTCATGTGCGTGAATCAATGAGTCCAAGGCATGCTAAATGGGTTGAATTTCTTCAATCTTTTAATTTCTCTTCAAAATACAAAGATGGTAAAAGTAACGTGGTGGCTGATGCACTTTCAAGGAGATATGCTTTGATTTCAATTCTCGAAACTCGTTTACTTGGTTTTGAGACTTTGAAAGACTATTATAAAGAGGATGTAGATTTTGGTGATATATACTCTAACTGTGAAAATGGGGCATGTGGAAGGTACATAATGCAGGGCGGATTTTTGTTCAAAGAGAATCGGCTTTGCATCCCAAGGCATTCAATTCGTGAGTTGCTAGTTCGTGAGACTCATGGTGGAGGTTTGGCTGGTCACTTTGGCATTACAAAAACTCTGGAGATTTTAAAAGAACACTTTCATTGGCCAAAGATGTTAGGAGATGTGCAAAAGGTCATTAGCAAGTGTGTTACTTGTCATATGGCAAAGAGTTCTTTCAAACCAGGAGCATATATTCCTTTACCAACACCTAGTGGTCCTTGGATGGACGTGAGCATGGATTTCATTGTGGCTTTACCCCGCACACAGCGAGGTAAGGATGCTATTATGGTGGTGGTTGATAGGTTTTCAAAGATGGTACACTTTGTAGCTTGTCACAAAACAGATGATGCTAGTAACATTGCTGATTTGTACTTTCGTGGGATTGTACGCTTACATGGGGTTCCTAAAACTATTGTTTTCGATCGTGATTCAAAGTTTTTGAGTTATTTTTGGAATACATTATGGAGGAAATTGGGTACTAAATTACTGTTTAGTACTTCCCATCACCCTCAAACCGATGGGCAAACAGAGGTGACTAATGGAACTCTTGGTACTTTGCTGCGTGGCTTGGTTAATAAAACTCAAAAGGATTGGGATATGAAGCTAGCTCATGCTGAATTTGCCTACAATCGATCCCCTACATATGCTACTAACCATTCTCCTTTTGAAGTTGTTTATGGTGTGAATCCTTACTTGCCATTAGATTTGATTGTTATGCCAAAGGAAGAATTAGTTCATCCAGATGTTGAGGCCAAACTCAAATCAATGTTGAAACTACAGGAGCAAGTACAAGAAAGAATCAAGACTGTTAATGAAGCCTACAAGCCAAAGTCTAAGAATAAAAAGCCTAAGTTATTCAACGAAGGTGATCTGGGGTGGGTCCATTTGAGGAAGGAGAGATTCCCAAGCAAGAGAAAGAATAAGCTCATGCCTAGAGCTGATGGTCCCTTCAAGGTTATATCAAAGATCAATGACAATGCCTACAAGATTGAGTTGCCCGGAGAATATGGAGTGCATGCTACCTTCAATGTTGGAGATCTCTCACCATATTTGGATGATGATGGTATTCAAGAATTGAGGTCAATTCCTTTCAAAGGGGGAGGGGATGATGCGAAAATTGATCTAGAAGAACTTGCAATCAGCACACGTGACAACCAAGAAGTTAAGGGCGTGGGATCCTTTGCTTGCCATCATCAAGAGCTGAGTTTAATTACTTGGATATTTTAAATCATTTTATCACCAATTTAAATAAATCAACCTTTCATTTGCTGATCAGTTACAAAGGAGCAATAAGGAGAATTCAAGGCAACTCTAGAACTTCCAGACATCATGAGAAAAGAAGTTACATAGCTGATGGAATAAATTACTTGTTTAATTGTCTTTTCATTTCCAGTTTTAATAAGCTAAGTTAGCATCCTTTGTAAGCTAACTTCAGCCATATAGTTCGACTATATATATGCCTTGTATTCTGGTCTTTGAAAAAGAAGAAATCAGTTCAAGAAACATAGAATTTGTGTCTATATTTTCGCACGGTTATTTGCAAGCGTCGTCTTGAAAATAATCCGATTAGCTCAATTGGTGTTGAGTGCTAATCTCTTTGTTAAACTATTGGTGTAGTTTAACATTGCCTATCCCTTTCTATTTCACAAAAACAAAAAAACTATCCAAAACACTTAGCCTAAAAATGACTTATATGGGTTGTACCTAGTACATTCGGTATTAGTTGTTTGCTTCCGCTACCCTTACGAATTAAGCACTAGAATTCGTATCACCCGGCATTCCATAGATTCCTCCGGATGGGCCAGATGGTGGAAGTTGAGGAGGTCTTCTGGGTCGTTCGCTCTGACCTCTTCTCGGCCGACGCGAAACGTCCCTAATTCTTCCATCCCTGTATTCTTCAAGCTCTTCACGAGAATCCCAAGACCTGCTTCTCTTCTAAACCGAACTCAAAGAGTCCACTATAACGTTCACCGATCTTCTTATATACTCACCATTCTGAGTTTGAACCAAGTCGAAATATTTGGTAAACCGAACAAAAATAGTTCTTTATCACGCTCATCGATCTCTTTTGAATAACTTAATGTATCAACTCTCTAGTCTATGTTAGAACCAAGTAAAAACTTGTTAAACCGAATCAAAGCCTTCACAAACACGCTCACCGATCTACTTTGAAGAACATAATATCATCAACTCTCCATTTAGAGTTAGAACCAAGTCGAAAAACATGGTAATCCAGGACTTAAATAGTTCAGCATCATGTTCACGATCTTCTTTGAAGGATTTAACACGGATCAAATCTCTAGTTTGACATAGAGCAAAAACGAAACACTTGGTAAAACGGACACAGAGAATTCCCTATCACGCTCGACGAACTCCTTAGACGGACTTAACGTGGTCAACTCCACATTCGAAAGTTAGAACAAAGATGAAACACTTGGTAAACCGGAATTAAAGAGTCAACTATCACATTGACCGATCTCCTTTAAAGACAAAACGTGGTCAACTCTCGCTTCCGAAGTTACAACTAAGTGGAAACACTTTATAAACCGAACTCAAAGAGTCCACTATAACGCTCACCGATCTTCTTATATACTCACCATTCTCGAGTTTGAACCAAGTCGAAACATTTGGTAAACCGAACAAAAATAGTTCTTTATCACGCTCATCGATCTCTTTTCAATGACTTAATGTATCAACTCTCTAGTCTATGTTAGAACCAAGTAAAAACTTGTTAAACCGGAATCAAAGCCTTCACAAACACGCTCACCGATCTACTTTGAAGAACATAATATCATCAACTCTCCATTTAGAATTAGAACCAAGTCGAAAAACATGGTAATCCGGACTTAAATAGTTCAGCATCATGTTCACGATCTTCTTTGAAGGATTTAACACATGATCAAATCTCTAGTTTGACATAGAGCAAAGACGAAACACTTGGTAAACTAGACACAAAGAATTCCCTATCACGTTCGACGATCTCGTTAGAAGGACTTAACGTGGTCAACTCCATATTTCGAGTTAGAACAAAGATGAAACACTTGGTAAGCTGGAATTAAAGAGTCAACTATCACATTGACCGATCTCCCTTTAAAGACAAAATGTGGTCAACTCTCCTTTCCGAGTTACAACTAGGTGGAAACACTTTCTAAACCGAACTCAAAGAGTCCACTACAACGTTCACCTATCTTCTTATATACTCACCATTCTGAGTTTGAACCAAGTCAAAACATTTGGTAAATCGAACAAAATAGTTCTTTATCACGTTCACTGATCTCTTTTGAATGACTTAATGTATCAACTCTCTAGTCTATGTTAGAACGAAGTAAAAAAACTTGTTAAACCGAAATCAAAGCCTTTACAAACACGTTCACTGATCTACTTTGAAGAACATAATATCATCAACTCTCCATTTAGAGTTAGAACCAAGTCGAAAAACATGGTAATCCGGACTTAAATAGTTCAGCATCATGTTCACGATCTTCTTTGAAGGATTTAACACATGATCAAATCTCTAGTTTGACATAGAGCAAAGACGAAACAATTGTAAAACGGACACAAAGAATTCCCTATCACGCTCGACGATCTCCTTAGAAGGACTTAACGTGGTCAACTCCACATTCCGAAAGTTAGAACAAAGATGAAACATTTGGTAAACTCGAATTAAAGAGTCAACTATCACATTGACCGATCTCCCTTTAAAGACAAAACGTGGTCAACTATCGCTTTCCGAAAGTTACAACTAAGTGGAAACACTTTCTATACCGAACTCAAAGAGTCCACTACAACGCTCACTTATCTTCTTATATACTCACCATTTCGAGTTTGAACCAAGTCAAAACATTTGGTAAATCGAACAAAAATAGTTCTTTATCACGCTCATCGATCTCTTTTGAATGACTTAATGTATCAACTCTCTAGTCTATTTTAGAACCAAGTAAAAAACTTGTTAAACCTAATCAAAGCCTTCACAAACACGCTCATCGATCTACTTTGAAGAACATAATATCATCAACTCTCCATTTAGAGTTAGAACCAAGTCGAAAAACATGGTAATCCGGACTTAAATAGTTCAAAGCATCATGTTCACGATCTTCTTTGAAGGATTTAACACACATGTCAAATCTCTAGTTTGACATAGAGCAAAGATTTAAACAATTGGTAAACTGAGACACAAAGAATTCCCTATCACGCTCGACGATCTCCTTAGAAGGACTTAACGTGGTCAACTCCACACATCCGAAAGTTAGAACAAAGATGAAACATTTGGTAAACCGGAATTAAAGAGTCAACTATCACATTGACCGATCTCCTTTAAAGACAAAACGTGGTCAACTCTCGCTTCCGAAAGTTACAACTAAGTGGAAACACTTTCTAAACCGAACTCAAAGAGTCCACTACAACGCTCACTTATCTTCTTATATACTCACCATTCGAGTTTGAACCAAGTCAAAACATTTGGTAAATCGAACAAAAATAGTTCTTTATCACGCTCATCGATCTCTTTGAATGACTTAATGTATCAACTCTCTAGTCTATTTTAGAACCAAGTAAAAACTTGTTAAACCGAATCAAAGCCTTCACAAACATGTTCACCGATCTACTTTGAAGAACATAATATCATCAACTCTCCATTTAGAGTTAGAACCAAGTCGAAAAACATGGTAATCCGGACTTAAATAGTTCAAGCATCATGTTCACGATCTTCTTTGAAGGATTTAACACGGATCAAATCTCTAGTTTGACATAGAGCAAAGACGAAACACTTGGTAAAACGGACACAAGAGAATTCCCTATCACGCTCGATTTAACTCCTTAGAAGGACTTAACGTGGTCAACTCCACATTCCGAAAGTTAGAACAAAGATGAAACACTTGGTAAACCGGAATTAAAGAGTCAACTATCACATTGACCGATCTCCTTTAAAGACAAAACGTGGTCAACTCTCGCTTCCCGAGTTACAACTAAGTGGAAACACTTTCTAAACCGAACTCAAAGAGTCCACTATAACGCTCACCGATCTTCTTATATACTCACCATTCTCGAGTTTGAACCAAGTCGAAACATTTGGTAAACCGAACAAAAATAGTTCTTTATCACGCTCATCGATCTCTTTTGAATAACTTAATGTATCAACTCTCTAGTCTATGTTAGAACCAAGTAAAAACTTGTTAAACCGAATCAAAGCCTTCACAAACACGCTCATCGATCTACTTTGAAGAACATAATATCATCAACTCTCCATTTAGAGTTACAACCAAGTCTAAAAACATGGTAATCCCGGACTTAAATAGTTTAGCATCATGTTCACGATCTTCTTTGAAGGATTTAACACGGATCAAATCTCTAGTTTGACATAGAGCAAAGACTTAAACACTTGGTAAAACCGGACACAAAGAATTCCCTATCACGCTCGATTTAACTCCTTTGAAGGACTTAACGTGGTCAACTCCATATTTCGAAAGTTAGAACAAAGATGAAACACTTGGTAAACCGGAATTAAAGAGTCAACTATCACATTGACCGATCTCCCTTTAAAGACAAAACGTGGTCAACTCTCGCTTCCGAAAGTTACAACTAAGTGGAAACACTTTCTAAACCGAACTCAAAGAGTCCACTACAACGCTCACCTATCTTCTTATATACTCACCATTCGAGTTTGAACCAAGTCAAAACATTTGTAAATCGAACAAAAATAGTTCTTTATCACGCTCATCGATCTCTTTTGAATGACTTAATGTATCAACTCTCTAGTCTATTTTAGAACCAAGTAAAAACTTGTTAAACCTAATCAAAGCCTTCACAAACACGCTCACCGATCTACTTTGAAGAACATAATATCATCAACTCTCCATTTAGAGTTAGAACCAAGTCTAAAAACATGGTAATCCGGACTTAAATAGTTCAAGATCATGTTCACGATCTTCTTTGAAGGATTTAACACGGATCAAATCTCTAGTTTGACATAGAGCAAAGACGAAACACTTGGTAAAACGGACACAGAGAATTCCCTATCACGCTCGATTTAACTCCTTAGAAGGACTTAACGTGGTCAACTCCACATTCCGAAAGTTAGAACAAAGATGAAACACTTGGTAAACCGGAATTAAAGAGTCAACTATCACATTGACCGATCTCCCTTTAAAGATAAAACGTGGTCAACTCTGTTTCCGAAAGTTACAACTAAGTGGAAACACTTTCTAAACCGAACTCAAAGAGTCCACTATAACGCTCACCGATCTTCTTATATACTCACCATTCTCGAGTTTGAACTAAGTCGAAACATTTGGTAAACCAAACAAAAATAGTTCTTTATCACGCTCATCGATCTCTTTGAATAACTTAATGTATCAACTCTCTAGTCTATGTTAGAACCAAGTAAAAAAACTTGTTAAACCGGAATCAAAGCCTTCACAAACACGTTCATTGATCTACTTTGAAGAACATAATATCATCAACTTTCCATTTAAAGTTACAACCAAGTCGAAAAACATGGTAATCCGGACTTAAATAGTTTAGCATCATGTTCACGATTTTCTTTGAAGGATTTAACACGGGATCAAATCTCTAGTTTGACATAGAGCAAAGACGAAACACTTGGTAAACCTGACACAAAGAATTCCTATCACGCTCGATTTAACTCCTTAGAAGGACTTAACGTGGTCAACTCCATATTTCGAAAGTTAGAACAAAGATGAAACACTTGGTAAACTCGGAATTAAAGAGTCAACTATCACATTGACCGATCTCCTTTAAAGACAAAATGTGGTCAACTCTCGCTTTCCGAAAGTTACAACTAAGTGGAAACACTTTCTAAACCGAACTCAAAGAGTCCACTACAACGCTCACCTATCTTCTTATATACTCACCATTCCGAGTTTGAACCAAGTCAAAACATTTGGTAAATCGAACAAAATAGTTCTTTATCACGCTCATCGATCTCTTTTGAATGACTTAATGTATCAACTCTCTAGTCTATGTTAGAACCAAGTAAAAACTTGTTAAACCGGAATCAAAGCCTTCACAAACACGTTCACTGATCTACTTTGAAGAACATAATATCATCAACTCTCCATTTAGAGTTAGAACCAAGTCGAAAAACATGGTAATCCGGACTTAAATAGTTCAGCATCATGTTCACGATCTTCTTTGAAGGATTTAACACATGATCAAATCTCTAGTTTGACATAGAGCAAAGACGAAACAATTGGTAAACCAGACACAAAGAATTCCCTATCACGTTCGACGATCTCCTTAGAAGGACTTAACGTGGTCAACTCCACATTCCGAGTTAGAACAAAGATGAAACATTTGGTAAACTGGAATTAAAGAGTCAACTATCACATTGATCGATCTCCCTTTAAAGACAAAACATGGTCAACTCTCGTTTCCGAGTTACAACTAAGTGGAAACACTTTCTATACCGAACTCAAAGAGTCCACTACAACGTTCACTTATCTTCTTATATACTCACCATTCTGAGTTTGAACCAAGTCAAAACATTTGGTAAATCGAACAAAAATAGTTCTTTATCACGTTCACTGATCTCTTTGAATGACTTAATGTATCAACTCTCTAGTCTATTTTAGAACCAAGTAAAAAAACTTGTTAAACCAGAATCAAAGCCTTCACAAACACGTTCACTGATCTACTTTGAAGAACATAATATCATCAACTCTCCATTTAGAGTTAGAACCAAGTCGAAAAACATGGTAATCCGGACTTAAATAGTTCAGCATCATGTTCACGATCTTCTTTGAAGGATTTAACACGGATCAAATCTCTAGTTTGACATAGAGCAAAGATTTAAACACTTGGTAAAACGGACACAGAGAATTCCCTATCACGCTCGATTTAACTCCTTAGAAGGACTTAACGTGGTCAACTCCACATTCCGAAAGTTAGAACAAAGATGAAACACTTGGTAAACCGGAATTAAAGAGTCAACTATCACATTGACCGATCTCCTTTAAAGACAAAACGTGGTCAACTCTCGCTTCCGAAAGTTACAACTAAGTGGAAACACTTTCTAAACCGAACTCAAAGAGTCCACTATAACGCTCACCGATCTTCTTATATACTCACCATTTCGAGTTTGAACCAAGTCGAAACATTTGGTAAAACGAACAAAAATAGTTCTTTATCACGCTCATCGATCTCTTTGAATAACTTAATGTATCAACTCTCTAGTCTATGTTAGAACCAAGTAAAAACTTGTTAAACCTAATCAAAGCCTTCACAAACACGCTCATCGATCTACTTTGAAGAACATAATATCATCAACTCTCCATTTAGAGTTACAACCAAGTCGAAAAACATGGTAATCCGGACTTAAATAGTTTAGCATCATGTTCACGATCTTCTTTGAAGGATTTAACACGGATCAAATCTCTAGTTTGACATAGAGCAAAGACGAAACAATTGGTAAACCGGACACAAAGAATTCCCTATCACGCTCGATTTAACTCCTTTGAAGGACTTAACGTGGTCAACTCCATATTTCGAAAGTTAGAACAAAGATGAAACACTTGGTAAACCGGAATTAAAGAGTCAACTATCACATTGACCGATCTCCTTTAAAGACAAAACGTGGTCAACTCTCGCTTCCGAAAGTTACAACTAAGTGGAAACACTTTCTAAACCGAACTCAAAGAGTCCACTACAACGCTCACCTATCTTCTTATATACTCACCATTCTCGAGTTTGAACCAAGTCAAAACATTTGGTAAATCGAACAAAAATAGTTCTTTATCATTTTCATCGATCTCTTTGAATGACTTAATGTATCAACTCTCTAGTCTATTTTAGAACCAAGTAAAAACTTGTTAAACCGGAATCAAAGCCTTCACAAACACGCTCACCGATCTACTTTGAAGAACATAATATCATCAACTCTCCATTTAGAGTTAGAACCAAGTCGAAAAACATGGTAATCCGGACTTAAATAGTTCAAAGCATCATGTTCACGATCTTCTTTGAAGGATTTAACACATGATCAAATCTCTAGTTTGACATAGAGCAAAGATTTAAACAATTGGTAAAACTGACACAAAGAATTCCCTATCACGCTCGATTTAACTCCTTAGAAGGACTTAACGTGGTCAACTCCATATTTCGAAAGTTAGAACAAAGATGAAACACTTGGTAAATCGGAATTAAAGAGTCAACTATCACATTGACCGATCTCCCTTTAAAGACAAAATGTGGTCAACTCGCTTTCCGAAAGTTACAACTAAGTGGAAACACTTTCTAAACCGAACTCAAAGAGTCCACTACAACGCTCACCTATCTTCTTATATACTCACCATTCGAGTTTGAACCAAGTCAAAACATTTGTAAATCGAACAAAATAGTTCTTTATCACGCTCATCGATCTCTTTGAATGACTTAATGTATCAACTCTCTAGTCTATGTTAGAACCAAGTAAAAACTTGTTAAACCGAATCAAAGCCTTCACAAACACGTTCACTGATCTACTTTGAAGAACATAATATCATCAACTCTCCATTTAGAGTTAGAACCAAGTCGAAAAACATGGTAATCCGGACTTAAATAGTTCAGCATCATGTTCACGATCTTCTTTGAAGGATTTAACACATGATCAAATCTCTAGTTTGACATAGAGCAAAGATTTAAACAATTGGTAAAACTGGACACAAAGAATTCCCTATCACGCTCGACGATCTCCTTAGAAGGACTTAACGTGGTCAACTCCACATTCGAAAGTTAGAACAAAGATGAAACATTTGGTAAACTGGAATTAAAGAGTCAACTATCACATTGATCGATCTCCCTTTAAAGACAAAACATGGTCAACTCTCGTTTCCGAGTTACAACTAAGTGGAAACACTTTCTATACCGAACTCAAAGAGTCCACTACAACGTTCACTTATCTTCTTATATACTCACCATTCGAGTTTGAACCAAGTCAAAACATTTGTAAATCGAACAAAAATAGTTCTTTATCACGCTCATCGATCTCTTTGAATGACTTAATGTATCAACTCTCTAGTCTATTTTAGAACCAATTAAAAAAACTTGTTAAACCTAATCAAAGCCTTCACAAACACGCTCATCGATCTACTTTGAAGAACATAATATCATCAACTCTCCATTTAGAGTTAGAACCAAGTCTAAAAACATGGTAATCCTGGACTTAAATAGTTCAGCATCATGTTCACGATCTTCTTTGAAGGATTTAACACGGATCAAATCTCTAGTTTGACATAGAGCAAAGATTTAAACACTTGGTAAAACGGACACAAAGAATTCCCTATCACGCTCGATTTAACTCCTTAGTAAGGACTTAACGTGGTCAACTCCACATTCCGAAAGTTAGAACAAAGATGAAACACTTGGTAAACTGGAATTAAAGAGTCAACTATCACATTGACCGATCTCCCTTTAAAGACAAAACGTGGTCAACTCTCGCTTTCCGAAAGTTACAACTAAGTGGAAACACTTTCTAAACCGAACTCAAAGAGTCCACTATAACGCTCACCGATCTTCTTATATACTCACCATTCTCGAGTTTGAACCAAGTCGAAACATTTGGTAAACCGAACAAAAATAGTTCTTTATCACGCTCATCGATCTCTTTGAATAACTTAATGTATCAACTCTCTAGTCTATGTTAGAACCAAGTAAAAACTTGTTAAACCGAATCAAAGCCTTCACAAACACGCTCACCGATCTACTTTGAAGAACATAATATCATCAACTCTCCATTTAGAGTTACAACCAAGTCGAAAAACATGGTAATCCTGGACTTAAATAGTTTAGCATCATGTTCACGATCTTCTTTGAAGGATTTAACACGGATCAAATCTCTAGTTTGACATAGAGCAAAGATTTAAACACTTGGTAAACCGGACACAAAGAATTCCCTATCACGCTCGATTTAACTCCTTTGAAGGACTTAACGTGGTCAACTCCATATTTCGAAAGTTAGAACAAAGATGAAACACTTGGTAAACTCGGAATTAAAGAGTCAACTATCACATTGACCGATCTCCCTTTAAAGACAAAACGTGGTCAACTCTCGCTTCCGAAAGTTACAACTAAGTGGAAACACTTTCTAAACCGAACTCAAAGAGTCCACTACAACGCTCACCTATCTTCTTATATACTCACCATTCGAGTTTGAACCAAGTCAAAACATTTGTTAAATCGAACAAAAATAGTTCTTTATCACGCTCATCGATCTCTTTGAATGACTTAATGTATCAACTCTCTAGTCTATGTTAGAACCAAGTAAAAACTTGTTAAACCTAATCAAAGCCTTCACAAACACGCTCATCGATCTACTTTGAAGAACATAATATCATCAACTCTCCATTTTAGAGTTAGAACCAAGTCTAAAAACATGGTAATCCGGACTTAAATAGTTCAAGCATCATGTTCACGATCTTCTTTGAAGGATTTAACACATGATCAAATCTCTAGTTTGACATAGAGCAAAGATTTAAACAATTGGTAAAACTGACACAAAGAATTCCCTATCACGCTCGACGATCTCCTTAGAAGGACTTAACGTGGTCAACTCCACATTCCGAAAGTTAGAACAAAGATGAAACATTTGGTAAACTGGAATTAAAGAGTCAACTATCACATTGACCGATCTCCTTTAAAGACAAAACATGGTCAACTCTCGCTTCGAAAGTTACAACTAAGTGGAAACACTTTCTAAACCGAACTCAAAGAGTCCACTACAACGCTCACTTATCTTCTTATATACTCACCATTCTCGAGTTTGAACCAAGTCAAAACATTTGGTAAATCGAACAAAAATAGTTCTTTATCACGCTCATCGATCTCTTTTGAATGACTTAATGTATCAACTCTCTAGTCTATTTTAGAACCAAGTAAAAACTTGTTAAACCTAATCAAAGCCTTCACAAACACGCTCATCGATCTACTTTGAAGAACATAATATCATCAACTCTCCATTTAGAGTTAGAACCAAGTCTAAAAACATGGTAATCCGGACTTAAATAGTTCAAAGATCATGTTCACGATCTTCTTTGAAGGATTTAACACGGATCAAATCTCTAGTTTGACATAGAGCAAAGATTTAAACACTTGGTAAAACGGACACAGAGAATTCCCTATCACGCTCGATTTAACTCCTTAGAAGGACTTAACGTGGTCAACTCCACATTCCGAAAGTTAGAACAAAGATGAAACACTTGGTAAATCGGAATTAAAGAGTCAACTATCACATTGACCGATCTCCTTTAAAGACAAAACGTGGTCAACTCTCGCTTCCGAAGTTACAACTAAGTGGAAACACTTTCTAAACCGAACTCAAAGAGTCCACTATAACGCTCACCGATCTTCTTATATACTCACCATTTCGAGTTTGAACCAAGTCGAAACATTTGGTAAACCGAACAAAAATAGTTCTTTATCACGCTCATCGATCTCTTTTGAATAACTTAATGTATCAACTCTCTAGTCTATGTTAGAACCAAGTAAAAACTTGTTAAACCTAATCAAAGCCTTCACAAACACGCTCATCGATCTACTTTGAAGAACATAATATCATCAACTCTCCATTTAGAGTTACAACCAAGTCGAAAAACATGGTAATCCGGACTTAAATAGTTTAGCATCATGTTCACGATCTTCTTTGAAGGATTTAACACGGATCAAATCTCTAGTTTGACATAGAGCAACACTTGGTAAACCTGACACAAAGAATTCCCTATCACGCTCGATTTAACTCCTTTGAAGGACTTAACGTGGTCAACTCCACATTCCGAAAGTTAGAACAAAGATGAAACACTTGGTAAAACTGGAATTAAAGAGTCAACTATCACATTGACCGATCTTCCTTTAAAGACAAAACGTGGAAGTTAACACGGATCAAATCTCTAGTTTGACATAGAGCAAAGACGAAACACTTGGTAAAACGGACACAGAGAATTCCCTATCACGCTCGATTTAACTCCTTAGAAGGACTTAACGTGGTCAACTCCACATTCCGAAAGTTAGAACAAAGATGAAACACTTGGTAAATCGGAATTAAAGAGTCAACTATCACATTGACCGATCTCCTTTAAAGACAAAACGTGGTCAACTCTCGCTTCCGAAAGTTACAACTAAGTGGAAACACTTTCTAAACCGAACTCAAAGAGTCCACTACAACGCTCACCTATCTTCTTATATACTCACCATTCTCGAGTTTGAACCAAGTCAAAACATTTGTTAAATCGAACAAAATAGTTCTTTATCACGCTCATCGATCTCTTTGAATGACTTAATGTATCAACTCTCTAGTCTATGTTAGAACCAAGTAAAAACTTGTTAAACCTAATCAAAGCCTTCACAAACACGCTCATCGATCTACTTTGAAGAACATAATATCATCAACTCTCCATTTAGAGTTAGAACCAAGTCTAAAAACATGGTAATCCGGACTTAAATAGTTCAGCATCATGTTCACGATCTTCTTTGAAGGATTTAACACATGATCAAATCTCTAGTTTGACATAGAGCAAAGATTTAAACAATTGGTAAAACTGACACAAAGAATTCCCTATCACGCTCGACGATCTCCTTAGAAGGACTTAACGTGGTCAACTCCACATTCCGAAAGTTAGAACAAAGATGAAACATTTGGTAAACCGGAATTAAAGAGTCAACTATCACATTGATCGATCTCCTTTAAAGACAAAACATGGTCAACTCTCGCTTTCCGAAGTTACAACTAAGTGGAAACACTTTCTAAACCGAACTCAAAGAGTCCACTACAACGCTCACTTATCTTCTTATATACTCACCATTCTCGAGTTTGAACCAAGTCAAAACATTTGTAAATCGAACAAAAATAGTTCTTTATCACGCTCATCGATCTCTTTGAATGACTTAATGTATCAACTCTCTAGTCTATTTTAGAACCAAGTAAAAAAACTTGTTAAACCTAATCAAAGCCTTCACAAACACGCTCACCGATCTACTTTGAAGAACATAATATCATCAACTCTCCATTTAGAGTTAGAACCAAGTCGAAAAACATGGTAATCCTGGACTTAAATAGTTTCAGCATCATGTTCACGATCTTCTTTGAAGGATTTAACACGGATCAAATCTCTAGTTTGACATAGAGCAAAGACGAAACACTTGGTAAAACTGACACAAGAGAATTCCCTATCACGCTCGATTTAACTCCTTAGAAGGACTTAACGTGGTCAACTCCACATTCCGAAAGTTAGAACAAAGATGAAACACTTGGTAAACTAGAATTAAAGAGTCAACTATCACATTGACCGATCTCCCTTTAAAGACAAAACGTGGTCAACTCTCGCTTCCGAAAGTTACAACTAAGTGGAAACACTTTCTAAACCGAACTCAAAGAGTCCACTATAACGCTCACCGATCTTCTTATATACTCACCATTCTCGAGTTTGAACCAAGTCAAAACATTTGGTAAACCGAACAAAAATAGTTCTTTATCACGCTCATCGATCTCTTTGAATAACTTAATGTATCAACTCTCTAGTCTATGTTAGAACCAAGTAAAAAAACTTGTTAAACCTAATCAAAGCCTTCACAAACACGCTCACCGATCTACTTTGAAGAACATAATATCATCAACTCTCCATTTAGAGTTACAACCAAGTCGAAAAACATGGTAATCCGGACTTAAATAGTTTAGCATCATGTTCACGATCTTCTTTGAAGGATTTAACACGGATCAAATCTCTAGTTTGACATAGAGCAAAGATTTAAACACTTGGTAAACCGGACACAAAGAATTCCCTATCACGCTCGATTTAACTCCTTTGAAGGACTTAACGTGGTCAACTCCATATTTCGAAAGTTAGAACAAAGATGAAACACTTGGTAAACTGGAATTAAAGAGTCAACTATCACATTGACCGATCTCCTTTAAAGACAAAACGTGGTCAACTCTCGCTTCCGAAAGTTACAACTAAGTGGAAACACTTTCTAAACCGAACTCAAAGAGTCCACTACAACGCTCACCTATCTTCTTATATACTCACCATTCTCGAGTTTGAACCAAGTCAAAACATTTGGTAAATCGAACAAAAATAGTTCTTTATCACGCTCATCGATCTCTTTGAATAACTTAATGTATCAACTCTCTAGTCTATGTTAGAACCAAGTAAAAACTTGTTAAACCTAATCAAAGCCTTCACAAACACGCTCATCGATCTACTTTGAAGAACATAATATCATCAACTTTCCATTTAGAGTTACAACCAAGTCTAAAAACATGGTAATCCGGACTTAAATAGTTTAGCATCATGTTCACGATTTTCTTTGAAGGATTTAACACGGATCAAATCTCTAGTTTGACATAGAGCAAAGATTTAAACACTTGGTAAACCGGACACAAAGAATTCCCTATCACGCTCGATTTAACTCCTTAGAAGGACTTAACGTGGTCAACTCCATATTTCGAAAGTTAGAACAAAGATGAAACACTTGGTAAATCGGAATTAAAGAGTCAACTATCACATTGACCGATCTCCTTTAAAGACAAAACGTGGTCAACTCTCGCTTTCCGAAAGTTACAACTAAGTGGAAACACTTTCTAAACCGAACTCAAAGAGTCCACTACAACGCTCACCTATCTTCTTATATACTCACCATTCTCGAGTTTGAACCAAGTCAAAACATTTGGTAAATCGAACAAAAATAGTTCTTTATCACGCTCATCGATCTCTTTGAATGACTTAATGTATCAACTCTCTAGTCTATGTTAGAACCAAGTAAAAACTTGTTAAACCGAATCAAAGCCTTCACAAACACGCTCACCGATCTACTTTGAAGAACATAATATCATCAACTCTCCATTTAGAGTTAGAACCAAGTCTAAAAACATGGTAATCCGGACTTAAATAGTTCAAAGCATCATGTTCACGATCTTCTTTGAAGGATTTAACACATGATCAAATCTCTAGTTTGACATAGAGCAAAGATTTAAACAATTGGTAAAACTGGACACAAAGAATTCCCTATCACGCTCGACGATCTCCTTAGAAGGACTTAACGTGGTCAACTCCACATTCGAAAGTTAGAACAAAGATGAAACATTTGGTAAACTGGAATTAAAGAGTCAACTATCACATTTGACGATCTCCCTTTAAAGACAAAACGTGGTCAACTCTCGCTTCCGAAAGTTACAACTAAGTGGAAACACTTTCTAAACCGAACTCAAAGAGTCCACTACAACGCTCACTTATCTTCTTATATACTCACCATTCTCGAGTTTGAACCAAGTCAAAACATTTGGTAAATCGAACAAAAATAGTTCTTTATCACGCTCATCGATCTCTTTGAATGACTTAATGTATCAACTCTCTAGTCTATTTTAGAACCAAGTAAAAAACTTGTTAAACCGAATCAAAGCCTTCACAAACACATTCACCGATCTACTTTGAAGAACATAATATCATCAACTCTCCATTTAGAGTTAGAACCAAGTCTAAAAACATGGTAATCCGGACTTAAATAGTCAAAGCATCATGTTCACGATCTTCTTTGAAGGATTTAACACATGATCAAATCTCTAGTTTGACATAGAGCAAAGATTTAAACAATTGGTAAAACTGCAGACATAAAGAATTCCCTATCACGCTCGACGATCTCCTTAGAAGGACTTAACGTGGTCAACTCCACATTCCGAAAGTTAGAACAAAGATGAAACATTTGGTAAACGGAATTAAAGAGTCAACTATCACATTGATCGATCTCCTTTAAAGACAAAACATGGTCAACTCTCTTTCCGAAAGTTACAACTAAGTGGAAACACTTTCTAAACCGAACTCAAAGAGTCCACTACAACGCTCACTTATCTTCTTATATACTCACCATTCGAGTTTGAACCAAGTCAAAACATTTGTAAATCGAACAAAAATAGTTCTTTATCACGCTCATCGATCTCTTTTGAATGACTTAATGTATCAACTCTCTAGTCTATTTTAGAACCAAGTAAAAACTTGTTAAACCTAATCAAAGCCTTCACAAACACGCTCACCGATCTACTTTGAAGAACATAATATCATCAACTCTCCATTTAGAGTTAGAACCAAGTCTAAAAACATGGTAATCCTGGACTTAAATAGTTCAAGCATCATGTTCACGATCTTCTTTGAAGGATTTAACACGGATCAAATCTCTAGTTTGACATAGAGCAAAGATTTAAACACTTGGTAAAACGGACACGAGAATTCCCTATCACGCTCGATTTAACTCCTTAGAAGGACTTAACGTGGTCAACTCCACAATCCGAAAGTTAGAACAAAGATGAAACACTTGGTAAACCGGAATTAAAGAGTCAACTATCACATTGACCGATCTCCTTTAAAGACAAAACGTGGTCAACTCTCATTTCCGAAAGTTACAACTAAGTGGAAACACTTTCTAAACCGAACTCAAAGAGTCCACTATAACGCTCACCGATCTTCTTATATACTCACCATTCTCGAGTTTGAACCAAGTTTAAACATTTGGTAAACCGAACAAAAATAGTTCTTTATCACGCTCATCGATCTCTTTGAATAACTTAATGTATCAACTCTCTAGTCTATGTTAGAACCAAGTAAAAACTTGTTAAACCTAATCAAAGCCTTCACAAACACGCTCATCGATCTACTTTGAAGAACATAATATCATCAACTCTCCATTTAGAGTTACAACCAAGTCTAAAAACATGGTAATCCTGGACTTAAATAGTTTAGCATCATGTTCACGATCTTCTTTGAAGGATTTAACACATGATCAAATCTCTAGTTTGACATAGAGCAAAGATTTAAACACTTGGTAAACCTGACACAAAGAATTCCCTATCACGCTCGATTTAACTCTCCTTTGAAGGACTTAACGTGGTCAACTCCATATTTCGAAAGTTAGAACAAAGATGAAACACTTGGTAAACCGGAATTAAAGAGTCAACTATCACATTGACCGATCTCCTTTAAAGACAAAACGTGGTCAACTCTCGCTTCGAAAGTTACAACTAAGTGGAAACACTTTCTAAACCGAACTCAAAGAGTCCACTACAACGCTCACCTATCTTCTTATATACTCACCATTCTCGAGTTTGAACCAAGTCAAAACATTTGTAAATCGAACAAAAATAGTTCTTTATCACGCTCATCGATCTCTTTGAATGACTTAATGTATCAACTCTCTAGTCTATTTTAGAACCAAGTAAAAACTTGTTAAACCTAATCAAAGCCTTCACAAACACGCTCACCGATCTACTTTGAAGAACATAATATCATCAACTCTCCATTTAGAGTTAGAACCAAGTCTAAAAACATGGTAATCCGGACTTAAATAGTTCAGCATCATGTTCACGATCTTCTTTGAAGGATTTAACACGGATCAAATCTCTAGTTTGACATAGAGCAAAGATTTAAAACTTGGTAAAACGGACACAGAGAATTCCCTATCACGCTCGATTTAACTCCTTAGAAGGACTTAACGTGGTCAACTCCACATTCCGAAAGTTAGAACAAAGATGAAACACTTGGTAAACCGGAATTAAAGAGTCAACTATCACATTGACCGATCTCCCTTTAAAGATAAAACGTGGTCAACTCTCGCTTCGAAAGTTACAACTAAGTGGAAACACTTTCTAAACCGAACTCAAAGAGTCCACTATAACGCTCACCGATCTTCTTATATACTCACCATTCGAGTTTGAACCAAGTCAAACATTTGGTAAACCGAACAAAAATAGTTCTTTATCACGCTCATCGATCTCTCTTTGAATAACTTAATGTATCAACTCTCTAGTCTATGTTAGAACCAAGTAAAAACTTGTTAAACCTAATCAAAGCCTTCACAAACACGCTCATCGATCTACTTTGAAGAACATAATATCATCAACTCTCCATTTAGAGTTACAACCAAGTCTAAAAACATGGTAATCCTGACTTAAATAGTTTAGCATCATGTTCACGATCTTCTTTGAAGGATTTAACACGGATCAAATCTCTAGTTTGACATAGAGCAAAGATTTAAACACTTGGTAAACCTGACACAAAGAATTCCCTATCACGCTCGATTTAACTCCTTTGAAGGACTTAACGTGGTCAACTCCATATTTCGAAAGTTAGAACAAAGATGAAACACTTGGTAAACTGGAATTAAAGAGTCAACTATCACATTGACCGATCTTCCTTTAAAGACAAAACGTGGTCAAGATCAAATCTCTAGTTTGACATAGAGCAAAGACGAAACACTTGGTAAAACGGACACAGAGAATTCCCTATCACCCTTTAGGACTTAACGTGGAACTCCACATTCGAAAGTTAGAACAAAGATGGTCGGAATTAAAGAGTCAACTATCACATTGACCGATCTCCCTTTAAAGACAAAAACGTGGTCAACTCTCGCTTCCGAAAGTTACAACTAAGTGGAAACACTTTCTAAACCGAACTCAAAGAGTCCACTACAACGCTCACCTATCTTCTTATATACTCACCATTCGAGTTTGAACCAAGTCAAAACATTTGTAAATCGAACAAAAATAGTTCTTTATCACGCTCATCGATCTCTTTGAATGACTTAATGTATCAACTCTCTAGTCTATTTTAGAACCAAGTAAAAACTTGTTAAACCTAATCAAAGCCTTCACAAACACGCTCATCGATCTACTTTGAAGAACATAATATCATCAACTCTCCATTTAGAGTTAGAACCAAGTCGAAAAACATGGTAATCCGGACTTAAATAGTTCAAAGCATCATGTTCACGATCTTCTTTGAAGGATTTAACACATGATCAAATCTCTAGTTTGACATAGAGCAAAGATTTAAACAATTGGTAAAAACTGGACACAAAGAATCCCTATCACGCTCGACGATCTCCTTAGAAGGACTTAACGTGGTCAACTCCACATTCCGAAAGTTAGAACAAAGATGAAACATTTGGTAAACTGGAATTAAAGAGTCAACTATCACATTGACCGATCTCCCTTTAAAGACAAAACGTGGTCAACTCTCGCTTCCGAAGTTACAACTAAGTGGAAACACTTTCTAAACCGAACTCAAAGAGTCCACTACAACGCTCACCTATCTTCTTATATACTCACCATTCTCGAGTTTGAACCAAGTCAAAACATTTGGTAAATCGAACAAAAATAGTTCTTTATCACGCTCATCGATCTCTTTGAATGACTTAATGTATCAACTCTCTAGTCTATTTTAGAACCAAGTAAAAACTTGTTAAACCTAATCAAAGCCTTCACAAACACGCTCACCGATCTACTTTGAAGAACATAATATCATCAACTCTCCATTTAGAGTTAGAACCAAGTCTAAAAACATGGTAATCTGGACTTAAATAGTTCAGCATCATGTTCACGATCTTCTTTGAAGGATTTAACACGGATCAAATCTCTAGTTTGACATAGAGCAAAGATTTAAACACTTGGTAAAACGGACACGAGAATTCCCTATCACGCTCGATTTAACTCCTTAGAAGGACTTAACGTGGTCAACTCCACATTCCGAAAGTTAGAACAAAGATGAAACACTTGGTAAACTAGGAATTAAAGAGTCAACTATCACATTGACCGATCTCCCTTTAAAGACAAAACGTGGTCAACTCTCGCTTCCGAAAGTTACAACTAAGTGGAAACACTTTCTAAACCGAACTCAAAGAGTCCACTATAACGCTCACCGATCTTCTTATATACTCACCATTCGAGTTTGAACCAAGTCAAAACATTTGGTAAACCGAACAAAAATAGTTCTTTATCACGCTCATCGATCTCTTTTGAATAACTTAATGTATCAACTCTCTAGTCTATGTTAGAACCAAGTAAAAACTTGTTAAACCGAATCAAAGCCTTCACAAACACGCTCACCGATCTACTTTGAAGAACATAATATCATCAACTCTCCATTTAGAGTTACAACCAAGTCGAAAAACATGGTAATCCGGACTTAAATAGTTTAGCATCATGTTCACGATCTTCTTTGAAGGATTTAACACGGATCAAATCTCTAGTTTGACATAGAGCAAAGACGAAACACTTGGTAAACCTGACACAAAGAATTCCCTATCACGCTCGATTTAACTCCTTTGAAGGACTTAACGTGGTCAACTCCATATTTCGAAAGTTAGAACAAAGATGAAACACTTGGTAAACCGGAATTAAAGAGTCAACTATCACATTGACCGATCTCCTTTAAAGACAAAACGTGGTCAACTCTCGCTTCCGAAAGTTACAACTAAGTGGAAACACTTTCTAAACCGAACTCAAAGAGTCCACTACAACGCTCACCTATCTTCTTATATACTCACCATTCGAGTTTGAACCAAGTCAAAACATTTGTAAATCGAACAAAAATAGTTCTTTATCACGCTCATCGATCTCTTTGAATAACTTAATGTATCAACTCTCTAGTCTATGTTAGAACCAAGTAAAAACTTGTTAAACCTAATCAAAGCCTTCACAAACACGCTCATCGATCTACTTTGAAGAACATAATATCATCAACTCTCCATTTAGAGTTAGAACCAAGTCTAAAAACATGGTAATCCTGGACTTAAATAGTTTAGCATCATGTTCACGATCTTCTTTGAAGGATTTAACACATGATCAAATCTCTAGTTTGACATAGAGCAAAGATTTAAACACTTGGTAAACCTGACACAAAGAATTCCCTATCACGCTCGATTTAACTCCTTAGAAGGACTTAACGTGGTCAACTCCACATTTTCGAAAGTTAGAACAAAGATGAAACACTTGGTAAACTCGGAATTAAAGAGTCAACTATCACATTGACCGATCTCCCTTTAAAGACAAAACGTGGTCAACTCTCGCTTCCGAAAGTTACAACTAAGTGGAAACACTTTCTAAACCGAACTCAAAGAGTCCACTACAACGCTCACCTATCTTCTTATATACTCACCATTCTCGAGTTTGAACCAAGTCAAAACATTTGGTAAATCGAACAAAAATAGTTCTTTATCACGCTCATCGATCTCTTTGAATGACTTAATGTATCAACTCTCTAGTCTATGTTAGAACCAAGTAAAAACTTGTTAAACCTAATCAAAGCCTTCACAAACACGCTCACCGATCTACTTTGAAGAACATAATATCATCAACTCTCCATTTAGAGTTAGAACCAAGTCTAAAAACATGGTAATCCGGACTTAAATAGTTCAAAGCATCATGTTCACGATCTTCTTTGAAGGATTTAACACATGATCAAATCTCTAGTTTGACATAGAGCAAAGATTTAAACACTTGGTAAAACTGACACAAAGAATTCCCTATCACGCTCGATTTAACTCCTTAGAAGGACTTAACGTGGTCAACTCCACATTCCGAAAGTTAGAACAAAGATGAAACACTTGGTAAACTGGAATTAAAGAGTCAACTATCACATTGACCGATCTCCTTTAAAGACAAAACGTGGTCAACTCTCGCTTCCGAAAGTTACAACTAAGTGGAAACACTTTCTAAACCGAACTCAAAGAGTCCACTATAACGCTCACTTATCTTCTTATATACTCACCATTTCGAGTTTGAACCAAGTCAAAACATTTGGTAAACCGAACAAAAATAGTTCTTTATCACGCTCATCGATCTCTTTGAATGACTTAATGTATCAACTCTCTAGTCTATTTTAGAACCAAGTAAAAACTTGTTAAACCTAATCAAAGCCTTCACAAACACATTCATCGATCTACTTTGAAGAACATAATATCATCAACTCTCCATTTAGAGTTAGAACCAAGTCTAAAAACATGGTAATCCTGACTTAAATAGTTCAAAGCATCATGTTCACGATCTTCTTTGAAGGATTTAACACATGATCAAATCTCTAGTTTGACATAGAGCAAAGACGTAAAACAATTGGTAAAACTGACACAAAGAATTTTCTATCACGCTCGACGATCTCCTTAGAAGGACTTAACGTGGTCAACTCCACATTCCGAAAGTTAGAACAAAGATGAAACATTTGGTAAACCGGAATTAAAGAGTCAACTATCACATTGACCGATCTCCTTTAAAGACAAAACGTGGTCAACTCTCGCTTCCGAAAGTTACAACTAAGTGGAAACACTTTCTAAACCGAACTCAAAGAGTCCACTACAACGCTCACCTATCTTCTTATATACTCACCATTCTCGAGTTTGAACCAAGTCAAAACATTTGGTAAATCGAACAAAAATAGTTCTTTATCACGCTCATCGATCTCTTTGAATGACTTAATGTATCAACTCTCTAGTCTATTTTAGAACCAAGTAAAAACTTGTTAAACCTAATCAAAGCCTTCACAAACACGCTCACCGATCTACTTTGAAGAACATAATATCATCAACTCTCCATTTAGAGTTAGAACCAAGTCTAAAAACATGGTAATCCGGACTTAAATAGTTCAAAGATCATGTTCACGATCTTCTTTGAAGGATTTAACACGGATCAAATCTCTAGTTTGACATAGAGCAAAGATTTAAACACTTGGTAAAACGGACACAGAGAATTCCCTATCACGCTCGATTTAACTCCTTAGAAGGACTTAACGTGGTCAACTCCACATTCCGAAAGTTAGAACAAAGATGAAACACTTGGTAAACTCGGAATTAAAGAGTCAACTATCACATTGACCGATCTCCCTTTAAAGACAAAACGTGGTCAACTCTCGCTTTCCGAAAGTTACAACTAAGTGGAAACACTTTCTAAACCGAACTCAAAGAGTCCACTATAACGCTCACCGATCTTCTTATATACTCACCATTTCGAGTTTGAACCAAGTCTAAACATTTGGTAAACCGAACAAAAATAGTTCTTTATCACGCTCATCGATCTCTTTGAATAACTTAATGTATCAACTCTCTAGTCTATGTTAGAACCAAGTAAAAACTTGTTAAACCGAATCAAAGCCTTCACAAACACGCTCACCGATCTACTTTGAAGAACATAATATCATCAACTCTCCATTTAGAGTTACAACCAAGTCGAAAAACATGGTAATCCGGACTTAAATAGTTTAGCATCATGTTCACGATCTTCTTTGAAGGATTTAACACGGATCAAATCTCTAGTTTGACATAGAGCAAAGATTTAAACACTTGGTAAACCTGACACAAAGAATTCCCTATCACGCTCGATTTAACTCCTTTGAAGGACTTAACGTGGTCAACTCCATATTTCGAAAGTTAGAACAAAGATGAAACACTTGGTAAACCGGAATTAAAGAGTCAACTATCACATTGACCGATCTCCCTTTAAAGACAAAACGTGGTCAACTCTCGCTTCGAAAGTTACAACTAAGTGGAAACACTTTCTAAACCGAACTCAAAGAGTCCACTACAACGCTCACCTATCTTCTTATATACTCACCATTCGAGTTTGAACCAAGTCAAAACATTTGGTAAATCGAACAAAAATAGTTCTTTATCACGCTCATCGATCTCTTTGAATGACTTAATGTATCAACTCTCTAGTCTATTTTAGAACCAAGTAAAAACTTGTTAAACCTAATCAAAGCCTTCACAAACACGCTCACCGATCTACTTTGAAGAACATAATATCATCAACTCTCCATTTAGAGTTAGAACCAAGTCTAAAAACATGGTAATCCTGACTTAAATAGTTCAAAGCATCATGTTCACGATCTTCTTTGAAGGATTTAACACGGATCAAATCTCTAGTTTGACATAGAGCAAAGATTTAAACACTTGGTAAAACGGACACAAAGAATTCCCTATCACGCTCGATTTAACTCCTTAGAAGGACTTAACGTGGTCAACTCCACATTCCGAAAGTTAGAACAAAGATGAAACACTTGGTAAATCGAATTAAAGAGTCAACTATCACATTGACCGATCTCC
The DNA here is from genome assembly GCA_020916435.1 of Oxytropis ochrocephala. NCBI lineage: Eukaryota > Viridiplantae > Streptophyta > Magnoliopsida > Fabales > Fabaceae > Oxytropis > Oxytropis ochrocephala. Next base: position 74,967,659 of record CM037092.1, read on the forward strand.
CTTTAAAGACAAAACGTGGTCAACTCTCGCTTCCGAAAGTTACAACTAAGTGGAAACACTTTCTAAACCGAACTCAAAGAGTCCACTATAACGCTCACCGATCTTCTTATATACTCACCATTCTCGAGTTTGAACCAAGTCAAAACATTTGGTAAACCGAACAAAAATAGTTCTTTATCACGCTCTCATCGATCTCTTTGAATAACTTAATGTATCAACTCTCTAGTCTATGTTAGAACCAAGTAAAAACTTGTTAAACCGAATCAAAGCCTTCACAAACACGCTCACCGATCTACTTTGAAGAACATAATATCATCAACTCTCCATTTAGAGTTACAACCAAGTCTAAAAACATGGTAATCCTGGACTTAAATAGTTTAGCATCATGTTCACGATCTTCTTTGAAGGATTTAACACGGATCAAATCTCTAGTTTGACATAGAGCAAAGATTTAAACACTTGGTAAACCGGACACAAAGAATTCCCTATCACGCTCGATTTAACTCCTTAGAAGGACTTAACGTGGTCAACTCCATATTTCGAAAGTTAGAACAAAGATGAAACACTTGGTAAATCGGAATTAAAGAGTCAACTATCACATTGACCGATCTCCCTTTAAAGACAAAACGTGGTCAACTCTCGCTTCCGAAGTTACAACTAAGTGGAAACACTTTCTAAACCGAACTCAAAGAGTCCACTACAACGCTCACCTATCTTCTTATATACTCACCATTCTCGAGTTTGAACCAAGTCAAAACATTTGGTAAATCGAACAAAAATAGTTCTTTATCACGCTCATCGATCTCTTTGAATGACTTAATGTATCAACTCTCTAGTCTATGTTAGAACCAAGTAAAAACTTGTTAAACCTAATCAAAGCCTTCACAAACACGCTCATCGATCTACTTTGAAGAACATAATATCATCAACTCTCCATTTAGAGTTAGAACCAAGTCTAAAAACATGGTAATCCGGACTTAAATAGTTCAAAGATCATGTTCACGATCTTCTTTGAAGGATTTAACACATGATCAAATCTCTAGTTTGACATAGAGCAAAGATTTAAACAATTGTAAAACTGACATACAAAGAATTCCCTATCACGCTCGACGATCTCCTTAGAAGGACTTAACGTGGTCAACTCCACATTCCGAAAGTTAGAACAAAGATGAAACATTTGGTAAACTCGGAATTAAAGAGTCAACTATCACATTGACCGATCTCCTTTAAAGACAAAACGTGGTCAACTCTCGCTTCCGAAAGTTACAACTAAGTGGAAACACTTTCTAAACCGAACTCAAAGAGTCCACTACAACGCTCACCTATCTTCTTATATACTCACCATTCGAGTTTGAACCAAGTCAAAACATTTGCAAATCGAACAAAAATAGTTCTTTATCACGCTCATCGATCTCTTTGAATGACTTAATGTATCAACTCTCTAGTCTATTTTAGAACCAAGTAAAAACTTGTTAAACCTAATCAAAGCCTTCACAAACACGCTCATCGATCTACTTTGAAGAACATAATATCATCAACTCTCCATTTAGAGTTAGAACCAAGTCTAAAAACATGGTAATCCGGACTTAAATAGTTCAGCATCATGTTCACGATCTTCTTTGAAGGATTTAACACGGATCAAATCTCTAGTTTGACATAGAGCAAAGATTTAAACACTTGGTAAAACTGACACAGAGAATTCCCTATCACGCTCGATTTAACTCCTTAGAAGGACTTAACGTGGTCAACTCCACATTCCGAAAGTTAGAACAAAGATGAAACACTTGGTAAACTGGAATTAAAGAGTCAACTATCACATTGACCGATCTCCCTTTAAAGACAAAACGTGGTCAACTCTCGCTTCCGAAAGTTACAACTAAGTGGAAACACTTTCTAAACCGAACTCAAAGAGTCCACTATAACGCTCACCGATCTTCTTATATACTCACCATTCGAGTTTGAACCAAGTCAAAACATTTGGTAAACCGAACAAAAATAGTTCTTTATCACGCTCATCGATCTCTTTGAATAACTTAATGTATCAACTCTCTAGTCTATGTTAGAACCAAGTAAAAACTTGTTAAACCTAATCAAAGCCTTCACAAACACGCTCACCGATCTACTTTGAAGAACATAATATCATCAACTCTCCATTTAGAGTTACAACCAAGTCGAAAAACATGGTAATCCGGACTTAAATAGTTCAAAGCATCATGTTCACGATCTTCTTTGAAGGATTTAACACATGATCAAATCTCTAGTTTGACATAGAGCAAAGATTTAAACAATTGGTAAAACCTGACACAAAGAATTCCCTATCACGCTCGACGATCTCCTTAGAAGGACTTAACGTGGTCAACTCCACATTCCGAAAGTTAGAACAAAGATGAAACATTTGGTAAACTCGGAATTAAAGAGTCAACTATCACATTGACCGATCTCCTTTAAAGACAAAACGTGGTCAACTCTCGCTTCCGAAAGTTACAACTAAGTGGAAACACTTTCTAAACCGAACTCAAAGAGTCCACTACAACGCTCACCTATCTTCTTATATACTCACCATTCTCGAGTTTGAACCAAGTCAAAACATTTGTAAATCGAACAAAAATAGTTCTTTATCACGCTCATCGATCTCTTTTGAATGACTTAATGTATCAACTCTCTAGTCTATTTTAGAACCAAGTAAAAACTTGTTAAACCTAATCAAAGCCTTCACAAACACGCTCATCGATCTACTTTGAAGAACATAATATCATCAACTCTCCATTTAGAGTTAGAACCAAGTCTAAAAACATGGTAATCCTGACTTAAATAGTTCAAAGCATCATGTTCACGATCTTCTTTGAAGGATTTAACACGGATCAAATCTCTAGTTTGACATAGAGCAAAGATTTAAACACTTGGTAAAACTGACACAAAGAAATTTCTATCACGCTCGATTTAACTCCTTAGAAGGACTTAACGTGGTCAACTCCACATTCCGAAAGTTAGAACAAAGATGAAACACTTGGTAAAACTGGAATTAAAGAGTCAACTATCACATTGACCGATCTCCCTTTAAAGACAAAACGTGGTCAACTCTCGCTTCCGAAAGTTACAACTAAGTGGAAACACTTTCTAAACCGAACTCAAAGAGTCCACTATAACGCTCACCGATCTTCTTATATACTCACCATTTCGAGTTTGAACCAAGTTTAAACATTTGGTAAACCGAACAAAAATAGTTCTTTATCACGCTCATCGATCTCTTTGAATAACTTAATGTATCAACTCTCTAGTCTATGTTAGAACCAAGTAAAAACTTGTTAAACCGAATCAAAGCCTTCACAAACACGCTCACCGATCTACTTTGAAGAACATAATATCATCAACTCTCCATTTAGAGTTACAACCAAGTCTAAAAACATGGTAATCCTGACTTAAATAGTTTAGCATCATGTTCACGATCTTCTTTGAAGGATTTAACACGGATCAAATCTCTAGTTTGACATAGAGCAAAGATTTAAACACTTGGTAAACCTGACACAAAGAATTTCTATCACGCTCGATTTAACTCCTTAGAAGGACTTAACGTGGTCAACTCCATATTTCGAAAGTTAGAACAAAGATGAAACACTTGGTAAACGGAATTAAAGAGTCAACTATCACATTGACCGATCTCCCTTTAAAGACAAAACGTGGTCAACTCTCGCTTCCGAAAGTTACAACTAAGTGGAAACACTTTCTAAACCGAACTCAAAGAGTCCACTACAACGCTCACCTATCTTCTTATATACTCACCATTCTCGAGTTTGAACCAAGTCAAAACATTTGCAAATCGAACAAAAATAGTTCTTTATCACGCTCATCGATCTCTTTGAATGACTTAATGTATCAACTCTCTAGTCTATTTTAGAACCAAGTAAAAACTTGTTAAACCGAATCAAAGCCTTCACAAACACGCTCATCGATCTACTTTGAAGAACATAATATCATCAACTCTCCATTTAGAGTTAGAACCAAGTCGAAAAACATGGTAATCTGGACTTAAATAGTTCAGCATCATGTTCACGATCTTCTTTGAAGGATTTAACACGGATCAAATCTCTAGTTTGACATAGAGCAAAGATTTAAACACTTGGTAAAACTGACACAAAGAATTCCCTATCACGCTCGATTTAACTCCTTAGAAGGACTTAACGTGGTCAACTCCACATTCCGAAAGTTAGAACAAAGATGAAACACTTGGTAAACCGGAATTAAAGAGTCAACTATCACATTGACCGATCTCCCTTTAAAGACAAAACGTGGTCAACTCTCGCTTCCGAAAGTTACAACTAAGTGGAAACACTTTCTAAACCGAACTCAAAGAGTCCACTATAACGCTCACCGATCTTCTTATATACTCACCATTCTCGAGTTTGAACCAAGTCAAAACATTTGTAAACCGAACAAAAATAGTTCTTTATCACGCTCATCGATCTCTTTGAATAACTTAATGTATCAACTCTCTAGTCTATGTTAGAACCAAGTAAAAACTTGTTAAACCTAATCAAAGCCTTCACAAACACGCTCACCGATCTACTTTGAAGAACATAATATCATCAACTCTCCATTTAGAGTTAGAACCAAGTCTAAAAACATGGTAATCCTGGACTTAAATAGTTTTAGCATCATGTTCACGATCTTCTTTGAAGGATTTAACACGGATCAAATCTCTAGTTTGACATAGAGCAAAGATTTAAACACTTGGTAAAACCTGACACAAAGAATTTCTATCACGCTCGATTTAACTCCTTAGAAGGACTTAACGTGGTCAACTCCACATTCGAAAGTTAGAACAAAGATGAAACACTTGGTAAATCGGAATTAAAGAGTCAACTATCACATTGACCGATCTCCCTTTAAAGACAAAACGTGGTCAACTCTCGCTTTCCGAAAGTTACAACTAAGTGGAAACACTTTCTAAACCGAACTCAAAGAGTCCACTACAACGCTCACCTATCTTCTTATATACTCACCATTCGAGTTTGAACCAAGTCAAAACATTTGGTAAATCGAACAAAAATAGTTCTTTATCACGCTCATCGATCTCTTTGAATGACTTAATGTATCAACTCTCTAGTCTATTTTAGAACCAAGTAAAAAAACTTGTTAAACCTAATCAAAGCCTTCACAAACACGCTCACCGATCTACTTTGAAGAACATAATATCATCAACTCTCCATTTAGAGTTAGAACCAAGTCTAAAAACATGGTAATCCTGGACTTAAATAGTTCAAGCATCATGTTCACGATCTTCTTTGAAGGATTTAACACATGATCAAATCTCTAGTTTGACATAGAGCAAAGACGAAACACTTGGTAAAACTGACACAAAGAATTCCCTATCACGCTCGATTTAACTCCTTAGAAGGACTTAACGTGGTCAACTCCACATTCCGAAAGTTAGAACAAAGATGAAACACTTGGTAAACTCGGAATTAAAGAGTCAACTATCACATTGACCGATCTCCCTTTAAAGACAAAACGTGGTCAACTCTCGCTTCCGAAAGTTACAACTAAGTGGAAACACTTTCTAAACCGAACTCAAAGAGTCCACTATAACGCTCACCGATCTTCTTATATACTCACCATTCTCGAGTTTGAACCAAGTCAAAACATTTGGTAAACCGAACAAAAATAGTTCTTTATCACGCTCATCGATCTCTTTGAATAACTTAATGTATCAACTCTCTAGTCTATGTTAGAACCAAGTAAAAACTTGTTAAACCTAATCAAAGCCTTCACAAACACGCTCATCGATCTACTTTGAAGAACATAATATCATCAACTCTCCATTTAGAGTTACAACCAAGTCTAAAAACATGGTAATCCGGACTTAAATAGTTTAGCATCATGTTCACGATCTTCTTTGAAGGATTTAACACGGATCAAATCTCTAGTTTGACATAGAGCAAAGATTTAAACACTTGGTAAACCTGACACAAAGAATTCCCTATCACGCTCGATTTAACTCCTTTGAAGGACTTAACGTGGTCAACTCCACATTCCGAAAGTTAGAACAAAGATGAAACACTTGGTAAACTGGAATTAAAGAGTCAACTATCACATTGACCGATCTCCCTTTAAAGACAAAACGTGGTCAACTCTCGCTTCCGAAAGTTACAACTAAGTGGAAACACTTTCTAAACCGAACTCAAAGAGTCCACTATAACGCTCACCGATCTTCTTATATACTCACCATTCCGAGTTTGAACCAAGTCAAAACATTTGTAAACCGAACAAAAATAGTTCTTTATCACGCTCATCGATCTCTTTGAATGACTTAATGTATCAACTCTCTAGTCTATGTTAGAACCAAGTAAAAACTTGTTAAACCTAATCAAAGCCTTCACAAACACGCTCACCGATCTACTTTGAAGAACATAATATCATCAACTCTCCATTTAGAGTTAGAACCAAGTCTAAAAACATGGTAATCCTGGACTTAAATAGTTTAGCATCATGTTCACGATCTTCTTTGAAGGATTTAACACGGATCAAATCTCTAGTTTGACATAGAGCAAAGATTTAAACACTTGGTAAAACCTGACACAAAGAATTCCCTATCACGCTCGATTTAACTCCTTAGAAGGACTTAACGTGGTCAACTCCACATTTCGAAAGTTAGAACAAAGATGAAACACTTGGTAAACCGGAATTAAAGAGTCAACTATCACATTGACCGATCTCCTTTAAAGACAAAACGTGGTCAACTCTCGCTTCCGAAAGTTACAACTAAGTGGAAACACTTTCTAAACCGAACTCAAAGAGTCCACTACAACGCTCACCTATCTTCTTATATACTCACCATTCGAGTTTGAACCAAGTCAAAACATTTGTAAATCGAACAAAAATAGTTCTTTATCACGCTCATCGATCTCTTTGAATGACTTAATGTATCAACTCTCTAGTCTATTTTAGAACCAAGTAAAAACTTGTTAAACCTAATCAAAGCCTTCACAAACACGCTCATCGATCTACTTTGAAGAACATAATATCATCAACTCTCCATTTAGAGTTAGAACCAAGTCTAAAAACATGGTAATCCGGACTTAAATAGTTCAGCATCATGTTCACGATCTTCTTTGAAGGATTTAACACGGATCAAATCTCTAGTTTGACATAGAGCAAAGATTTAAACACTTGGTAAAACTGACACAAAGAATTCCCTATCACGCTCGATTTAACTCCTTAGAAGGACTTAACGTGGTCAACTCCATATTTCGAAAGTTAGAACAAAGATGAAACACTTGGTAAATCGGAATTAAAGAGTCAACTATCACATTGACCGATCTCCCTTTAAAGACAAAACGTGGTCAACTCTCGCTTCCGAAAGTTAACACGGATCAAATCTCTAGTTTGACATAGAGCAAAGATTTAAACACTTGTAAAACGGACACAGAGAATTCCCTATCACGCTCGATTTAACTCCTTAGAAGGACTTAACGTGGTCAACTCCACATTCCGAAAGTTAGAACAAAGATGAAACACTTGGTAAACCGGAATTAAAGAGTCAACTATCACATTGACCGATCTCCCTTTAAAGATAAAACGTGGTCAACTCTCGCTTCGAGAAAGTTACAACTAAGTGGAAACACTTTCTAAACCGAACTCAAAGAGTCCACTATAACGCTCACCGATCTTCTTATATACTCACCATTCGAGTTTGAACCAAGTCTAAACATTTGGTAAACCGAACAAAAATAGTTCTTTATCACGCTCATCGATCTCTTTGAATAACTTAATGTATCAACTCTCTAGTCTATGTTAGAACCAAGTAAAAACTTGTTAAACCTAATCAAAGCCTTCACAAACACGCTCATCGATCTACTTTGAAGAACATAATATCATCAACTCTCCATTTAGAGTTACAACCAAGTCTAAAAACATGGTAATCCTGACTTAAATAGTTTAGCATCATGTTCACGATCTTCTTTGAAGGATTTAACACGGATCAAATCTCTAGTTTGACATAGAGCAAAGACGAAACACTTGGTAAACCTGACACAAAGAATTCCCTATCACGCTCGAATTTTATCTCCTTAGAAGGACTTAACGTGGTCAACTCCACATTCGAAAGTTAGAACAAAGATGAAACATTTGGTAAACCGGAATTAAAGAGTCAACTATCACATTGACCGATCTCCTTTAAAGACAAAACGTGGTCAACTCGCTTTCCGAAAGTTACAACTAAGTGGAAACACTTTCTAAACCGAACTCAAAGAGTCCACTACAACGCTCACCTATCTTCTTATATACTCACCATTCGAGTTTGAACCAAGTCAAAACATTTGCAAATCGAACAAAAATAGTTCTTTATCACGCTCATCGATCTCTTTTGAATGACTTAATGTATCAACTCTCTAGTCTATTTTAGAACCAAGTAAAAACTTGTTAAACCTAATCAAAGCCTTCACAAACACGCTCACCGATCTACTTTGAAGAACATAATATCATCAACTCTCCATTTAGAGTTAGAACCAAGTCGAAAAACATGGTAATCCTGACTTAAATAGTTCAAAGATCATGTTCACGATCTTCTTTGAAGGATTTAACACACGGATCAAATCTCTAGTTTGACATAGAGCAAAGATTTAAACACTTGGTAAAACTGACACAAAGAATTCCCTATCACGCTCGATTTAACTCCTTAGAAGGACTTAACGTGGTCAACTCCACATTCCGAAAGTTAGAACAAAGATGAAACACTTGGTAAACTCGGAATTAAAGAGTCAACTATCACATTGACCGATCTCCCTTTAAAGACAAAACGTGGTCAACTCTCGCTTCCGAAAGTTACAACTAAGTGGAAACACTTTCTAAACCGAACTCAAAGAGTCCACTATAACGCTCACCGATCTTCTTATATACTCACCATTCTCGAGTTTGAACCAAGTCAAAACATTTGGTAAACCGAACAAAAATAGTTCTTTATCACGCTCATCGATCTCTTTGAATAACTTAATGTATCAACTCTCTAGTCTATGTTAGAACCAAGTAAAAACTTGTTAAACCTAATCAAAGCCTTCACAAACACGCTCATCGATCTACTTTGAAGAACATAATATCATCAACTCTCCATTTAGAGTTACAACCAAGTCTAAAAACATGGTAATCCTGGACTTAAATAGTTTAGCATCATGTTCACGATCTTCTTTGAAGGATTTAACACGGATCAAATCTCTAGTTTGACATAGAGCAAAGATTTAAACACTTGGTAAACCTGACACAAAGAATTTCTATCACGCTCGATTTAACTCCTTTGAAGGACTTAACGTGGTCAACTCCATATTTCGAAAGTTAGAACAAAGATGAAACACTTGGTAAACCGGAATTAAAGAGTCAACTATCACATTGACCGATCTCCCTTTAAAGACAAAACGTGGTCAACTCTCGCTTTCGAAAGTTACAACTAAGTGGAAACACTTTCTAAACCGAACTCAAAGAGTCCACTACAACGCTCACCTATCTTCTTATATACTCACCATTCTCGAGTTTGAACCAAGTCAAAACATTTGGTAAATCGAACAAAAATAGTTCTTTATCACGCTCATCGATCTCTTTGAATGACTTAATGTATCAACTCTCTAGTCTATTTTAGAACCAAGTAAAAACTTGTTAAACCTAATCAAAGCCTTCACAAACACGCTCACCGATCTACTTTGAAGAACATAATATCATCAACTCTCCATTTAGAGTTAGAACCAAGTCTAAAAACATGGTAATCCGGACTTAAATAGTTCAAAGATCATGTTCACGATCTTCTTTGAAGGATTTAACACGGATCAAATCTCTAGTTTGACATAGAGCAAAGATTTAAACACTTGTAAAACTGGACACAAAGAATTCCCTATCACGCTCGATTTAACTCCTTAGAAGGACTTAACGTGGTCAACTCCACATTCCGAAAGTTAGAACAAAGATGAAACACTTGGTAAATCGGAATTAAAGAGTCAACTATCACATTGACCGATCTCCCTTTAAAGATAAAACGTGGTCAACTCTCGCTTCCGAAGTTACAACTAAGTGGAAACACTTTCTAAACCGAACTCAAAGAGTCCACTATAACGCTCACCGATCTTCTTATATACTCACCATTCTCGAGTTTGAACCAAGTCAAAACATTTGGTAAACCGAACAAAAATAGTTCTTTATCACGCTCACGATCTCTTTGAATAACTTAATGTATCAACTCTCTAGTCTATGTTAGAACCAAGTAAAAACTTGTTAAACCTAATCAAAGCCTTCACAAACACGCTCATTGATCTATTTTGAAGAACATAATATCATCAACTCTCCATTTAGAGTTACAACCAAGTCGTAAAAACATGGTAATCCTGGACTTAAATAGTTTAGCATCATGTTCACGATCTTCTTTGAAGGATTTAACACGGATCAAATCTCTAGTTTGACATAGAGCAAAGATTTAAACACTTGGTAAACCTGACACAAAGAATTCTATCACGCTCGATTTAACTCCTTAGAAGGACTTAACGTGGTCAACTCCATATTTCGAAAGTTAGAACAAAGATGAAACACTTGGTAAACCGGAATTAAAGAGTCAACTATCACATTGACCGATCTCCCTTTAAAGACAAAACGTGGTCAACTCTCGCTTTCGAAAGTTAACACGGATCAAATCTCTAGTTTGACATAGAGCAAAGATGAAACACTTGGTAAAACGGACACAGAGAATTCCCTATCACGCTCGATTTAACTCCTTAGAAGGACTTAACGTGGTCAACTCCACATTCCGAAAGTTAGAACAAAGATGAAACACTTGGTAAACCGGAATTAAAGAGTCAACTATCACATTGACCGATCTCCCTTTAAAGATAAAACGTGGTCAACTCTCGCTTCCGAAAGTTACAACTAAGTGGAAACACTTTCTAAACCGAACTCAAAGAGTCCACTATAACGCTCACCGATCTTCTTATATACTCACCATTCGAGTTTGAACCAAGTCAAAACATTTGCAAACCGAACAAAAATAGTTCTTTATCACGCTCATCGATCTCTTTTGAATAACTTAATGTATCAACTCTCTAGTCTATGTTAGAACCAAGTAAAAAACTTGTTAAACCTAATCAAAGCCTTCACAAACACGCTCACCGATCTACTTTGAAGAACATAATATCATCAACTCTCCATTTAGAGTTACAACCAAGTCGTAAAAACATGGTAATCCTGACTTAAATAGTTTAGCATCATGTTCACGATCTTCTTTGAAGGATTTAACACGGATCAAATCTCTAGTTTGACATAGAGCAAAGATTTAAACACTTGGTAAAACTGACACAAAGAATTCCCTATCACGCTCGATTTAACTCCTTAGAAGGACTTAACGTGGTCAACTCCACATTCCGAAAGTTAGAACAAAGATGAAACACTTGGTAAACCGGAATTAAAGAGTCAACTATCACATTGACCGATCTCCTTTAAAGACAAAACGTGGTCAACTCTCGCTTTCCGAAAGTTACAACTAAGTGGAAACACTTTCTAAACCGAACTCAAAGAGTCCACTATAACGCTCACCGATCTTCTTATATACTCACCATTCGAGTTTGAACCAAGTCAAAACATTTGCAAACCGAACAAAAATAGTTCTTTATCACGCTCATCGATCTCTTTTGAATAACTTAATGTATCAACTCTCTAGTCTATATTAGAACCAAGTAAAAACTTGTTAAACCTAATCAAAGCCTTCACAAACACGCTCACCGATCTACTTTGAAGAACATAATATCATCAACTCTCCATTTAGAGTTACACAACCAAGTCTAAAAACATGGTAATCTGGACTTAAATAGTTTAGCATCATGTTCACGATCTTCTTTGAAGGATTTAACACGGATCAAATCTCTAGTTTGACATAGAGCAAAGATTTAAACACTTGGTAAACCTGACACAAAGAATTCCCTATCACGCTCGACGCAACTCCTTAGAAGGACTTAACGTGGTCAACTCCACATTTCGAAAGTTAAAACAAAGATGAAACACTTGGTAAACCGGAATTAAAGAGTCAACTATCACATTGACCGATCTCCCTTTAAAGACAAAACATGGTCAACTCTCGCTTCCGAAAGTTACAACTAAGTGGAAACACTTTCTAAACCGAACTCAAAGAGTCCACTACAACGCTCACCTATCTTCTTATATACTCACCATTCGAGTTTGAACCAAGTCAAAACATTTGGTAAATCGAACAAAAATAGTTCTTTATCACGCTCATCGATCTCTTTGAATGACTTAATGTATCAACTCTCTAGTCTATTTTAGAACCAAGTAAAAACTTGTTAAACCTAATCAAAGCCTTCACAAACACGCTCATTGATCTACTTTGAAGAACATAATATCATCAACTCTCCATTTAGAGTTAGAACCAAGTCGTAAAAACATGGTAATCCTGGACTTAAATAGTTTAGCATCATGTTCACGATCTTCTTTGAAGGATTTAACACGGATCAAATCTCTAGTTTGACATAGAGCAAAGACGTAAACACTTGGTAAACCTGACACAAAGAATTCCCTATCACGCTCGATTTAACTCCTTAGAAGGACTTAACGTGGTCAACTCCATATTTCGAAAGTTAGAACAAAGATGAAACACTTGGTAAACTGGAATTAAAGAGTCAACTATCACATTGACCGATCTCCCTTTAAAGACAAAACGTGGTCAACTCTCGCTTCCGTTACAACTAAGTGGAAAGTTAACACGGATCAAATCTCTAGTTTGTCATAGAGCAAAGACGAAACACTTGTAAAACGGACACAGAGAATTCCCTATCACGCTCGATTTAACTCCTTAGAATGACTTAACATGGTCAACTCCACATTCCGTAGAACCAAGTAAAGAACAAAGATGAAACACTTGGTAAATCTACTTTCTAAAGAATTAAAGAGTCAACTATCACATTGACCGATTCTCCCTTTAAAGACAAAAAAATGGTCAACGATCTCGCTTCCGAAGGAGTTAACACGGATCAAATCTCTAGTTTGACATAGAGCAAAGACGAAACACTTGGTAAAACGGACACAAAGAATTCTATATCACGCTCGATTTAACTCCTTAGAAGGACTTAACGTGGTCAACTCCACATTCCGAAAGTTAGAACAAAGATGAAACACTTGGTAAATCGAATTAAAGAGTCAACTATCACATTGACCGATCTCCTTTAAAGACAAAACGTGGTCAACTCTCGCTTTCCGAAAGTTACAACTAAGTGGAAACACTTTATAAACCGAACTCAAAGAGTCCACTATAACGCTCACCGATCTTCTTATATACTCACCATTCTCGAGTTTGAACCAAGTCAAAACATTTGGCAAACCGAACAAAAATAGTTCTTTATCACGCTCACTCGATCTCTTTTGAATGACTTAATGTATCAACTCTCTAGTCTATTTTAGAACCAAGTAAAAACTTGTTAAA